>LPNX010472387.1:2955-15047 GCA_001517045.1 Pseudotsuga menziesii | reverse complement strand
CATCCTCATCCTCATCATCATCCTCACCTTCATCATCATCATCACCATCAACATCATCACCATCACCATCAACATCATCTTCATCACCTTCATCATCATCAGCATCATCATCCTCATCATCATCATCTCCAACAACATCATGAACATCATCATCATCATCCTCATCAACACCATCAACATCATCACCATCAACATCATCAACATCATCATCATCAACATCCTCATCATCATCACCATCAACATCATGAACATCATCATCATTCATCATTATGAGTAATAGGGTTCTTTCATTCCTTCAACAATATAATATCTATTATGTGATAATTCCCTTTAGACAATGGCATTTTGTAGGGAAAAGCATGCAACATGTGTAAGTAAACACAAAGTATATGTGGGTGGAAGCAATATTTTTCCTTTTCCTAGTACCCTAAAGAAAAATCTCGAGAGTGTAACCCTTAACCTAATAAGTTCTATAATATGCATGGTGTAGGTTTATATCTATAAACAAAAGCTATATTAAAGCAAAACCAATGTTTTTAACTCAAAATTTAAATTATACTGTTGATGCAACATGCTAACACTAGTACATGTGTATATTTTTTCCGAGATGCCACTTGGCATGCATGGACTGTAATGCACCATATTTTTACTTAGGCATGTTTATTAGCCAGACTTGCTAGGGTTTTGCTCAGTAGGGGACAATGCAGTCACACCAACGAGGGCCAAAGCTGGAAAGCCACAGATGGTGGGGGTGCGGTTGGCATTTCCATATTTCCCATGCCCAAACACACTTGCAGGAGTTGACAGAATTCAAAATTGCCGCTCCGTGAGGTTTTTTGTGCACCGGGCCCAAGTCCACTAGGTGTCCCTGAACTGTATCTGGAGGTGACCTGCAAATCACCATAGATCGATGCTCGAGCCTCCGATCGACGAACCGTCGATTCCGTTGGATTCGTGACGTGGGATTTTATCTAGGGGGGGGGGGGGCTCTCCCTCCTCTCCATTTCCCGATGACCTCCATCTATGGTCGTTTCTAGAGCTAGGGTTTTGCTCAGTATGGGACAATGCAGTCACGCCAACGAGGGACAAAGCTGGAAAGCCACGGATGGTGGGGGTGTGGTTGGCATTGCCATATTTCCCATGCCCAAACACACTAGCAGGAGTTGACAGAATTCAAAATTTCCGCTCCGTGAGGTTTTTTGCGCACCGGGCCCAAGTCCACTAGGTGTCCCTGAACGGTATATGGAGGTGACCTATAACTCGCCATAGATCAATGCTCGAGCCTCCGATCGACGAACCGTCGATTCCGTTGGATTCTTGACGTGGTATTTTAGCTAGGGAGGGTCCTCTCCCTCCTCTCCATTTCCCGATGACCTCCGTCTATGGTCGTTTCTGGAGCTAGGGTTTCGCTCAGTAGGGGACAATGCAGTCACGCCAACGAGGGCCAAAGCTGGAAATACACGGATGGTGGGGGTGCGGTTGGAATTGCCATATTTCCCATGCCCAAACACACTAGCAGGAGTTGACAGAATTCAAAATTGCCGTTCCGTGAGGTTTTTTGCGCACCGGGCCCAAGTCCACTAGGTGTCCCTAAACGGTATATGGAGGTGACCTGCAACTCACCATAGATCGATGCTCGAGCCTCCGATCGATGAACCGTTGATTCTGTTGGATTTGTGACATGGGATTTTAGCTAGGGGGGGGCCTCTCCCTCCTCTCCATTGCCTGATGACCTCTGTCTACGGTCGTTTCTGGAGCTAGGGTTTCGCTCAGTAGGGGAGAATGCAGTCACACCAACGAGGACCAAAGCTGGAAAGCCATGGATGGTGGGGGTGCGGTTGGCATTGCCATATTTTCCATGCCCAAACACACTAGCAGGAGTTGACAGAATTCAAAATTGCCGCTTCGTGAGGTTTTTTGCGCACTGGACCCAAGTCCACTAGGTGTCCCTGAACGGTATATGGAGGTGACCTGCAACTCTCCATAGATCGATGCTCGGGCCTCCGATCGACGAACCGTCGATTCCATTGGATTCGTGACATGAGATTTTAGCTAGAGGGGGGCCTCTCCCTCCTCTCCATTTCCCGATGACCTCCGTCTACGGTCGTTTCTGGAGCTAGGGTTTCGCTCAATAGGGGACAATGCAGTCATGCCAACGAGGGCCAAAGATGGAAAGCCACGGATGGTGGGGGTGTGGTTTGCATTGCCATATTTCCGATGGCCAAACACACTAGCAGGAGTTGATAGAATTCAAAATTTCCGCTCTGTGAGGTTTTTTGCGCACCGGGCCCAAGTCCACTAGGTGTCCCTGAACGGTATTTGGAGGTGACCTGCAACTCGCCATAGATTGATGCTTGGGCCTCCAATCGATGAACTATCGATTCCGTTGGATTCGTGACATGGGATTTTAGCTAGGGGGGGCCTCTCCCTTCCTCTATCCTTGTCTCTTTTTACTGTTGCCTTTCTAACATGGTATTAGAGCAAACCATTTTCGAGGTAAAATAGCCACTCTTCCAAACAATTACTACATGTGTTTTTTCTATGAAATTATATAAAGGCCCATATGTATAAGGTGAAACTATAACTTATGTTACCACCAAAAATAGGCTCCTTGATGCACACAACTCCTTCCATGTCTCATATGCACTTAGTACCATGCCCAATAATAGATGTAACACCTTGCATGGATCACACACACTTATTAACATTCCTAATAACACGATGCTACACAACAAGTCAAAGTTATATTTGAACACTTGTCCATAATGAGTACTTGTTGTGAATTTGATATCTCATTAAAATCTAGATGGGCTCTCCTCATAACATATTTTTCTTGTCATTGTAAGGACTACTCCATAAGAAATATATTGTCTCTAGCATATGCTACAATAGTCATGGAATTTGAATCAACTCATTTAGAACTTGAAGACAATATTAGCCATGGCTACATACCCTAAGTGCATATGCCCAACCTTAACAACATTTCCACTTCTCTTTTGCAACAAGCATACAATCATGCCCAACTAGATTTACATATGCACCCTTAAAGACCAAAATTCATAGGTTATGCATGTCACATTGATTCTTACATCCATGTATACACTTTACATCTTATGTCTTTATTTTGTTCATCACTCCAAACATGGAATTTCACAAGTACAATATACACACATGTTATCACAAGCTTGGCTCATTTTCATAACTAGCTTAATGGAAATAAAATTCATGGGTTATGCATACCACACTAAGTTTTATATCCATATACCATGAATCTTTGGTTCATTCATCACTCCTTACATGGATTTTCACATGCATAAGACACACATATATTATCATAATCGTATCACATTCTTAAAACCAACTCCATGCAAATAAAATTTTGCAACACCAAATCCCTCTAAATAACCTTTTGCGGCACCATGTCCATGCAAAAATCCTTCCACAATTCTCACACCAAGTGAATAACCTTTTGCAACACAAACTCTACGTAGACAACCTTATTCCATACCAATATCTTGCAAACAACCTTTTTGCAACCCCATCCCATCAATGCATACAACATTTCACAACACTAATACCATAAAAAAAATTATACAATAGATCCATTTGCTCATTCTCTTGTAGCTTCCTTACTAATAGAACTTCCTTTCTACTTCTCATTCTCAAGTCTCAGTATTGGCTCTCTCTACAACATCACACTAGACTCTAATACTTGCACATATTTCTTTCTTTTTTTCTTTATGTTTTTAACTTCTCATTCTCAAGTCTCAGTATTGGCTCTCTCTACAACATCACACTAGACTCTAATACTTGCACATATTTCTCTCTTTGCCAACGAGGGCCAAACCTGGAAATCCATGGATGGTGGGGAAGCGGTTGGCATTACCATGTGTCCCATGCCCAAACACACTAGCAGGAGTTGATAGAATTCAAAATTTCCGCTCCATGAGGTTTTTTGCGCACCAGGCCCAAGTCCACCAGGTGTCCCTGAACGATATCTGGAGGTGACTTGCAACTTGCCATAGATCGATGCTCGGGCCTCCGATCGATGAACCGTCGATTCCGTTGGATTCGTAACATGGGATTTTAGCTAGGGGGGGGGGGGGGGGGCTCTCCCTCCTGTCCATTGCCCAGTGACCTCCGTCTACAGTGGTTTCTAAAGCTAGGGTTTCGCTCAATAGGGGACAATGCAGTCACGCCAACAAGGTCCAAAGCTGGAAATCCATGGATGGTGGGGATGCGGTTGGCATTGCCATATTTCCCATGCCCAAACACACTAGCAGGAGTTGATAGAATTCAAAATTGCTGCTTCATGAGGGTTTTTGTGCACCGGGCCCAATTCCACCAGGTGTCCCTGAACGATATCTGGAGATGACCTGCAACTCGCCATAGATCGATGCTCGGGCCTCCGATCGATGAACTGTCGATTCCGTTGGATTCAGGACGTGAGATTTTAGCTAGGGGGGGCCTCTCCCTCCTTTCCATTGCTCGGTGACCTCCATCTACGATGGTTTCTAAAGCTAGGGTTTCCCTCAGTAGGGACAACGCAGTCACACCAATGAGAGCCAAAGCTGGACAATGCATTTCATGCCAACGAAGGCCAAACTTGGTGTTATCTCTAAGGTTGTTTCACCTGTTTATTTTTAAATTTTTTATTATGCTTTGTTTTTATTGTTTTAATTTTTCTTTCTTTTATATTTTATGTTTGATTGATCACCATTAGGGTTTCTTTCATTACTTGAAATCATCAAAAGTTTCATTCATAAGCCATGAGCCCATGTATGTGTAAGAGAAATTATGTTATATGGTGAATCTTACAGCTGGCAGCATTTGTCCAAACTGGCAGCATATCATGAACTGGCAGCATTTTAATTTCTGATGGCAGACTGTCAAAATGGTATTTCATTGAAAAGTTTATTATTTATTAATATCATGCAATATAAAATGATAATAATCTTTTATCATATTCATAATTATGGGGCATTCGGCATTGACATGTTTTAAACAAAAAATGCACCCTTTTCCACGAAATCATGACTTGTGTGGTCGCATTTATGGAAGGGTACACATGTTGTCATTTCAAAGTTTGAGTAGTTCATGTAATGAGTACCAGCATTGATCGTGGCCAAAATCAAGTTAATGCACATTTTTCCCCAAATTTCTCTTATCATTCTGCTGGTTAATTGAAGAGGGGTATTCGCAGGCTTGTTGGTCTATTGTCTATCTCCATTGGTGACGAGCAGCATCATGTAGGTTTTCAATGATTAGGGTTTTCTTTCAAACTCTATGTTCTTGTTTCAGGGTTTGGATTACAATGTATATACTTCCATGCATTTTGAAGCACGCAGCTACAACATAGATTTTCATGTTCAGGGCCGTATAGGGTGAAGGCATCTTAGATCAGCATTATTAACTGAGGCTTGAGGAGGTTTAGGGGTAAGACCTACGAACCTTTTTGGTTGTATTTTTACTGTCATCTTCATTCAGTCAAGCCTGTAAATCAATCAAATTAGAATCAGTACAGGCATAGGTGCATTATTGACAGGATAGATGTTAGCATGAAGTGAAGACTTACCACAGAGGTAAATGCAGCAAAGTGTATGTGTTTTTGTCTAAGATTTAAAGCCTAGTCGGTCCACGCAGCAGAATTGAAAGTCATTTAAAGTTTCAAATGTCAAAAGGAAGCGGTGAAGAAGAACCAGAGTTTATAGTCAAAAGAAAACCTGGTAGTTTCATTTGCAGGATGGAACCAAGTAACACAGACTGGATAAAACAATTTCCTAGGTCTTCCAAGCTTATGCAGAAGTCTGGATGGTTCAATTTTTGTGAAAAACTGCAGGGTTACCATTCACAAATGACCATGCTATTTATTGAAAATTACAGAGATGAGAGGGTTCAATTGCAAAGTCTAACTATTAGAGTCAATGAGGACTCTGTTGCTGAGGCCATAGGTGTTCCTGGAGAAGGTGAAAAAGTGGTTTAAACAGCAAGATTTCAAAGAAGACTTCAGTGAATTCTTGATCCCAGGAGGTGAAAGGCTTGATTGGAAAAATGGGGTGCATGTTAGTAAGATGAAACCAGGATGGAGGATCCCTCTGGAGATGATACAGAATTACATTACCTGTGATGGCAGATATGATAGAATATTAAAATGCCATTTAAAAATGTTAATTCATATCAATGGAAATACACAAGTAAATCTCCCGTTTTATTTACTTAAAAGTCTCCAAAAGATGATAGCCAAGGTCCAAGGTCACCCTCACCATACAGCCCGTTTTGTTTATCACCAAGGATTGATCAAATTGTTGATTCTAACTCAGTTACACAGGGAGAAAAGAACATGGGCATCCCTGCTAGCAAAACTAGGGTTTAGGGACAAGCCTAAGGAGAAAGGTAAAAAAATGTTGGATGAGGCTAACCAGCAAGCAACAAGCCCTAAAAAGATAGTTCAGGAGGTTGAGAATGAAGAAAAGAATGATGCTGATAAACCTGTCCAAAAAACCTTGAGCCTTGAAATAGCCTACATAGATGAAAACCTAGAGAAGCTCAGTAATATGATGAAAAACATAACTTCAAAAATTAAAATGTGTAAATAGTTATGCAAAGTAGAGAAGCCAAGAACCAGACTGAGGAAAAAGATGCAGATTGAAGGAAGAACAACATAGGAAGATGACAGGGATGTTGTAGTAATAGAAGATGCTGGTAGTGAGGGAACAGTACATACAACAAGGGACCAGTACTGTGAAGATATGGAAAAATTTATTGATATGCAGGGTGTAGCAGGCTCCATACCAGCAGTCTTTTGTATAGACAAGCAAGACAATCTTGATGAAGGTTCAGTATCAAAAATTTTACATGAAGAAGGAAGCCACATGAGAGAAGAATATTTGGAAATCTCCCCAGACCTAAGCCAATGTAAGAGGTCTCTGCAAACCTATTAAGAACAAACAAAGTACTTGCAAGACATAAATGAGAAACTAATGGTGGCTAACAAAAGACTCCGTGAGGACATGGAGGACAAAGAAGCAGAGTACCAAAAGCTGCTGGTGATTTCCAAGGATATTCTCAGGCAGAAGCGAGCCATTCAAAGACAGCTGGAACAAGTCAACACCCATAACAAGGAAAAGGATAAAGATGCCGAATTTTCTAAACTTCAGAAGCGTTCACAGGTTCTTAGTGACCTAGCTACACTAGCAGAGGCTTCTAGAAGCCTTTAGGAGTTAGATTGTTATTTGATTTTGAACTTATGTTGTTCCTTTTGACACATGTATGACACTTGTAGTTCAATACTTTTTTAAGGGATTAACTTCCCAATTTTGGAGGAGGTTCGATCCTTGAATATAGGATCTTATAGTTTAGTTTTTGGATAATATATTTTGTATAAAAAGGGGTCTCGAATAGAGGACTGGAGGTTGGAAATTTTGGAGAATGCAAGCCTTGTTTGGAGCATTGCCTGTATGACACAGACTTTATGCAGCTTCTGTACAGGTTCTATTTTTGAATGAAACATGATGATGATTTCCTTCTGTATGTTATGAATTGGTTTTTCTGATAATTTTGTTATGCATATGGTCCATTACATCCCATTGCACTAATTCTTATTGGAAAATACAATTATCCTTACACTGTAGAAAATAGAGGCAGTTTTACTTCTTGTCTTTATGATCATAGTAACCTTGATATTGAACTGTGCATTTGGTCTTATGTTATACATTTCCTGTGGATTACCTTGCAGCTCTGATTTTACACCAGCCTATCTTTTCAGCAATGTTTTGATTTTCTTATATTTCTTATATGATACCAATCTAGTTTTCTGATAACTTTTTGATTCTCTTATACTTTTTATAATATACCAGCATGTGCAGTGATAATTGTGTGATTTGTACAGACAGCCTTGGTTTTATATCAGTTTAGTTTTTCAATGATTGTTTGATTTTACACACAGCCTTTATGTTATACCAGCTTGTTACATTGATAGTGGTGTAACTTTTCCCATAGCTTTGATTGTATATCAGTTTGATTCTCAGTTTGATTTCATTGATTTGTACACTGTAGACAAAGATTTCCTTAAGCTTGAACCCCTGTAGTCTAGGTTCAACTTTAGGGATAACACTTGGAAAACCCTATCCCTAACTAGGGTTTATTGTTTAACATGCATGTCCCATTACCATAACCCTACCAAGGAAACCCTAATTCTAACCCTAATCTTATCTTACTGTCACAACTCAATTCAGAATCAATCTAATGTCGAACTGAACTTTTTTAAATCCGATGGCCTTATGCTTCAAATCATGCTGATTCACAAAGTTGGTTCTCAGTCTTTGGATTCTTTTGTAGTTCCTTTAATGCTGAGTGATTAGTCATTGGGTGCATGAGGTTTGTTGAATAGTGTTGTTGGTTGCTGATGAAATGTAAAGCATGTATTGCACTTAGTTTTATTAAATTAAACTTGAGCATTGACTTAACTTGTAATTTAATGAATCCAAACTCACAATTTTTAATTAGATATATCCAATTGGTGTGCAAGTAGTGAGTTCATTGAAACCTTGAAATACATTGTATTGCACTTATATTTATTAAATTACACAAGCAAGAACTTTTACTTTAGTGTGCATGTCTTGAGATCATTGAAACCTTTAAATATAATAGTTTTTTCTTTTGACATAGTGCATTCATAAGTAATAGATAATCCTCACAAATCAATACAACAGATTGACACAAGAACATGTGGAAACCAAAGAAAAAATTCAAAGTGAAATGTATCATTCATTTATAACTGAAATGTCAATTATGTACATGTCTCCAAAAGTACATATATATCCAAAAGTATTGAAGAGTACATATATATCCAAAAGTAACCAGAAGTACATGTCTCTCCACAACTATCCAAGACTATCCAAGCCACATGTACATGTATCCAAAACTATCCAAGCCACATGTACATGTAAGTGAAATGTCAATGTACATATCTCCAAAAGTACATGTATCCAAAACTGTCCAAGCCACATGTACACATGTATCGATATGTACATATCCCATAAGACACATCAAAACTCAAGCTTCCTCTTGTTCTTTCTTGAGGGTGATCCTGTAGGCTCAACTATAGGACCAGTGTGCATCTCTAGATCCTTCAAATTAAATATCAACTGTTAAATTCAAATAACTATGTACTAATACATTAGCTCAATAAAATACCATATCTAAATTAACTCAAAAATTATGAAAATGTTAATGGACATTGCATGAAACAATTGTTCATTAATGGACATCTCACCTCAGGGGATTAGGTTTCTTGTGTAGCAGATGGAGCTGTTGGTTGAACATGAATGATGGTCGCATCCATGGTCGAACCAGAGGGGGCAGGACCTGGTGGTGGTGGTGGTGGCTACAATCACCAAATCTTGAAATAGTTAGAAATGTGCATGAATAAACAATAGACAACAATAACACACTATGTCTATATCATGTTCAAATAGTTGTACCTCTGTGTGACTTGTTTCCATTGTAGATGCATCACTGACTGCTGCATCAACCATCCCTGCAAGGTTTTCAACAATAACCTCTTGCTCCTGATGCAGTAAACATGCAAATCAAACATTAACAAAATATTTTATGCACTGGATTTCAAGTTAACCAAGAAATATCATCGAAGGATATACAAATTACCATGGTATCAGTATCTCCATCGTCGCGGACAACTACACTCTTTCTAGGAGTAGGCCATCTCATATACACTTGACCCTTGTTCACATATGGCCTATGGGGAGATACAACTCCAAGAGATGGTCTAGGTGTTTCGGTACCAGCCTATAGTCAACAAGAGTTCATGTAGCTAGACATGGATGATTCAACGAACATACATGTATTTAAAAAATGACATTTTTTAAATGTTTAAAATGTTTACCTCCATCACTGCTTCCCCTCATGTAGGATCTGGCATCGGCCCAGATATTTCCTCGGTCGATACAACCATGGATCCTACCACCATCGCTGCTTTCCCTTGTGAAGGATCCGGCATCTGTAAGTTTAATAATTGTAAATATTAGACCGTAGATAACATTAGTGAACTAACATGTACAGTATGTGGAAATTAACAATTTAACAAGTATTAAAAAACTAAAATTTTAAAATGTTTACCTCGGTGTGAGATACAGGATCAGTGGATGGAATGTCCTGCCCCTCTGTAGAGTGTGGAAAATGATACTCTGGGGCGTCGCTGCCAGCATAAAGCATCAACTGCAAGTTCACAAAATTAATATATTAGCTCAAACTATACATATGTGTACAAACAAGAAAATAAATGAAGAATTTATTACAATTAACCATATACATACATCACTCAAAAACCCACTGAAGACAACATCTGATGAAAGACCATAGCATGGATGACCACACGATGTGCACTCGTGAGGCTCAAAAGTAGGCTGGGAATGTGCTGATGGTGCTGCACTAGTAGATGGTCCTGCAGTAGATGGTCCTGCACCAGTGGGTGGTACTGCACTAGAAGATGGTCTGGCACCATGAGGACCTGGTGTATGTACCACACCAGGGACAAATGTCCCTTCCTCACCCATATGCTGAACCATAGTGCTATGGCGAACAACGACCCGTGCCAAACTCAAAAATGCCTCACGTGTCTGTGGAATAACATGATGTACATGTGGGACATTTGGCCTAGGCAACTGCCTGCGAGGTGCAGGGATAGGGCGATCAACGTCTCGAAGCCTGGCATTGGGTCAGTTTTGGGGCATCCCCCCACCGATCCCCTAAAACTGCAATATATCAAAATAGTTTACGTGTTTTCCCAACACGAACTCTGCATACATCTTCCGAAGGAAGTACAACGGGATTTCCCTGTTGTTGTGTGGTGGCATATCAAAAACCATATATCATCTTTCCATCCAGTTATCAACAAATGGTTGATATGTGCACCACTCGATAGAGACATGTGGCCTATTTGCATTTGGGATTTCCCCCGTGCGAGGGTCCCTAAACAATGAAAATATATGCTCTTTGGTGATTTTCAACTTTTTTATTGCATTGTAGCTAAGCCCATCAGTGTACTCATGTCTTTTTCTTTCTCTATATGAAGTAATATCATATAGTACGTTGTTTGACAATGTGATGGTATCAACAATTGCATCCAAAGTGGATGCAAGTGAACATCGAATTCTGTCACCGCCACTAAAAGCAGTACTCAACCCTCTCAACTGGGCAAGGTCAATCAATATTTCCGCATTGGGGTCCATAGCCGCAATTGCAATAAAAAAATCAATAAGAAAATAATTAGAAACCTATACATGGTATATAATGACATCTCTTCAAAATTGAAAATGTAAATGCATCTAAATCCAATTATCTTCAGAACATCCAACCATCACATAGACCTATATAATAGTAAATAAAATGTCACCACATAACTAATTCAAAAGCATAAGCTAGATAACAAAAATTTGCGAAACACAATGAAAATAAACTGTGTTTAACATGCCTTTGCAATAAGTGGGTTGCTACCAACAAGTATATATTATCATTTAAAATAATATGCATAACAAAATATGAAAAACTAACTTAAGCACAAGTCCAATTTTGTCTACAACAAACCAATCACATACATATATAGTGTTTACCTAATAAAATATCATGGGCTTTACTCAAAACATCATGACATTATAAATGTAAAACATATCAAAATAAACTTAAACAACATGATGTGCAATAACTCTAAATAAATTTTGATAACATAAGTAATCTGAAACCTTCTTCAATTGTGATTGAAACCTACAAATATTATCCATATACAATACAATTCATATACTAAATGTAAAACCCACTTCATATCTTCAAAATTCAAACTAAATCTAATTAAAAATCAAGCTCAGGTCATAACATTGGTTATATTGATTTTTTCAAAAAATATGGTGAATACACCATGTAACATCTAAAAAACACCAATCATTTCATACAAAGGTGAATACACCATGTAACATCTAGAAACACCAACAATTTCATACAAGGGTGAGTTCATGTTGGAACAAGGAATGCCAATAGAAAATCAACCAAGGGTATATGAATCAACCAATGGTGTGGGT
>LPNX010472382.1:5293-108577 GCA_001517045.1 Pseudotsuga menziesii | reverse complement strand
TAAAAATAATAATTGAAGACTTAAAATGACCTAAAATGACAATATTGAAGACTTTGATGAAAATATTATTGTGCGTTTGAATTTCCCATATAAAAAAAAAGTACCTTTTTGCATGCATGTTGTTCTAATCTAAAATATTATTGGGCATTTGAACTTTCCATATAAAAATAAAATCGAATCCCTTTTTACATGTATGTTGTCTTAAACCGATTCCAGTAGAAGGCATTAAACCTTGAAAGAAGACACATAAGCTACAAAAAAAGCAAAATCTTTCAAGCGAATTCATTTGAAAACACAAACTAACCTTGCACGTTTAAAATCCGAACTATGTAGATCTAGAAATGGATTGTTCACCAGCAGGAGACGTTAATAATAAACAGCTCCAACAATCACCCGAAAACAGTGCTGCAACAATGGCACGTTTACATGTATGTTGTCTTAAACCGATTCCAGTAGAAGGCATTAAACCTTGAAAGAAGACACATAAGCTACAAAAAAAGCAAAATCTTTCAAGCGAATTCATTTGAAAACACAAACTAACCTTGCACGTTTAAAATCCGAACTATGTAGATCTAGAAATGGATTGTTCACCAGCAGGAGACGGAAATAATAAACAGCTCCAACAATCACCCAAAAACAGTGCTGCAACAATGGCAAGTGTGAAGAAAATCTCGTTAAGGTCTTCGTTTTTATAGAACGCTATAGCGACGGCAAACATTGACTTTTGCCCCCTAAGTTAAATTGACCGTTGTAAAAAGCCAAAAAAATCTAAATGCGGGTCAACTTGACAGTGCTGTTGCTATAGCGACGGATAAGATTGGAAGCGCCGATATATCCACGGATAAGATTGGAAGCGTCGATATATCCATGGATAAGATTGGAAGCATCGATATAGCGACGGATAGGTGTCGATATAGCGACGGATCGTTCCTATTACTTCCGATTTGACACCAAAAAGTATGAAACGTGGAAAACCTCCGTGGAAAAATCCGCGCTTTTGTATTAGTGTATGATTTTGGTCTGAGGATGTCGACCAAAAGATGTGTTTTGGAGATGTATTTTGACCTGCATAAGTTAATATGATAAGAATTTTGCTCAAAAATCTATGTTGTCTTTGTCTACGATGTTATCTATAATGTTTTCAAATATTGTAGTTAATTAATGTGATCTAAATGATGCAATCTGAAATTTCGATATGCTGCGATATAATCTCTTAATGTTTTGCTTATCTTAATGATTAGAAGAATTCATATGGTGAATAAATTATTACATGTCGATCTCTTTTCTGAATGATGGAATGGTGTGATACTGGATCTAGTGTGAATGATGGTAAATAGTTTGGATAAATGTTAAAGTTAAACCATGTTCTGGATCTCTAAGTGACATTGCGATAGAGAAAGGTTAAGTGTGTAAGTCCTCTTCCCTTCTGCGGAAACGTGGTTCCTGTAGCCCTTCCTTAAACATATCAGGTGAGACTACATCTGCTTTGCAGGTGTTGCTAGATAGGGTAAAAATTGTCTGGGCCGGTGTTTAGGGAGATTGCGTCGAAGGGTGTCGATAGTGAGTGAACCCCTGTCGACTGAAGTGTGTCAACAACACTTGAGATGATGCTAGAGATGATGGTGCTCTTTATGATGCCAGAGATGATGATGCTCGAGATGATTCTAGATATGATGCTGCTCAAGATGATTCTAGGGATGGTTCTCAAGATAATTTTAGAGATGAATATGCTCGAGATGATGCCAGAGATGATGTTTGAGATGATACCAAAGATGATGTTGATGCTCAACACAATACCAGATGATAGATATTTCTGTGATGATGATGCTTCATAGATGATCTTGATGTAATTGTGAAAACTTCCTATCACATATATATTCACCAGCCAGTTGTACAGGCATGTTGTTTTATTGTAGAATGTCTTCCTTGTTAAGAGGGAGTGTTATAGAAATGCAACTGTAGAAGATAATATATTTTGTATTATTATTGTTATTACCCCTTTAAGAGATGTTGTTCCTCCGATTAGGGATGGCATTGATGTATTTGGTCCTGTAAAGTATTGAGGTAAAACCTCCATTGTATTTCGGGTCAGTAATGCTCACACACGTATTATTAAAATGTATTTTTGAGTCTTCTAAGGAAAGTATGCCATGGTAGCAAGGATAAGTCATCCCAATTGGGTTATTAGGACTATCAACTGATTAGTATAAATAGGAGATGCACTTCCTTCATTTGGACAAGTAGAAGACTCAAGTAGTTTCACTAGAGAGAAAAGTATTAATTTGTCACAGTGGTCTAGGAACTGAAAACACAGTCTCACAAAGAATACAGACAAATATGCTTAAAATTGTCAAAATGGTGCTGCAATGGAAGTAGAAGCTCTGTATAATCAATGAATAATAATACAATACAATGATCATGCCAGATTCATGAATTCCAAGACAATTCGAATTCCCAGGGAGGTCATTCAAATTGAATGAGTGAGTCTATCTTAACTAAATGTAAGCCACAGTGAACACACCATTTAACCACTGATCAAAACCCTAATTGACTCAACTGAGTCCTAACAAAAGTTAGAGTGCAATAAATTATTGATTCTAACTAAAATTAGCTCAAACACATGTCACTGCATGCCAACCCACAAGTGGTAGCACATCAATCACCCCAATGAATCCCGATGAGGTTAATTGAATTCTAACTGGCCATCATAGGTGGTTGCAGGCGCCCTTGTTCACTCCAGTTCATTAAATATTAATTAAATAATCAATTTAATGAAAGGAGGTACCTTCACTGCTCTGTTTAACTAATTGTAACCATCAATTAGCAATTTGCGGCATTTATGACACTCAGATCACCCCCAGAATGCTCCAGTTAGCCTCCCCGAATGAGGGAGAAGGATTAGTTGGCCTCCTTGATTGAAGGTAGGCATGGGTGTGCTCATGTTGATGTCATACAGTGCTCCTCTGATGTCAATTAAGTCAATAAAACTTAGGATAGTGGTTTAACTAAGACAAATTGACCAAAGTAAGGGTGTATGGTCGTAAATGTATCCAACACCCCCCCTTAAGCTATACTCAGGAGAAGTAGAAAACATAAAGTGCATAAGAATGCTAGGGCCCTAGAAACAAAGGCCATAAGTCACCCTGTACAATACTAAAACTCAAACAATGCTCAAAACAAACTAAGTGAGGAAAAGAGGGAAAAACCAGTGGGAAAACCCCCCCCTCAAGCTAAACACTGAAAGTAGTTGGATCACCCTGATGAACTCACACCCAACAGTGAATGGAGGTACGTGAACTTATTTTCTGAAAATATCTTGGTGAATATGTTTGCAATCTGCTCATCAGTCGGGCAGTATTGCAGAATGATGGTCCTGTCATGCACTAGCTCCCTGAAATAATGCATGTGTATCTCTACATGCTTGGTCCTCTTCCGGGTAACTGGATTTGTGGATATATTAATATATATTTGATTGTCACAAAAGAGTACAATGGACAAATTACTACCAAGATCAAACTCCGAAAGAATGCCTTGGATGCAAGCATTCACCGCTCCTCGATACTCGACCTCTGCTGAAGACTGTGCTATGGTGGCCTGCTTTTTTCTAGAACAACAAATGGGGCCACCACAAAAAATGAAGACATATATGGAAGTATACTTCCAATCAATAGAATCACCCACCTAATCAGAATCTGTGTACCCAACCAGCTCTAGATCGGAGTCTGCAACATAGTGAATGTCGTAGGTCCTGGTTCCCTGAATATATTGGAGGATTCGCTTGGCTGCATTCCAATGATGATCATAGGGCTGCTACATGTATCTTGATATAGAATTCATGGCATAACAGATATTAGGATGAGAATGAGTAAGTACAACAAGCTACCAATTAGCTATCGATAAATAGTGCAGTCCATGGGAGGTGTGCTTTTTCCTTATTCAAGGTTGATCCCTGAAAGGAAAGGGAATGGAGAAGCTCTACATTCAGAAATTTTAAAATTTAATAATAGATCTAATATGTATTTGGACTAAGTGACCATTATCCCATCAGAATTTTGCTCAATTTCGATCCCCAAAAATTGTTTTAAGAGACCCAAATCGCTCATTTCAAATGCATTGTGGAGAGCAGTTTTGATGACTGAAATAGAAGTAACTGTTCTACCTGTGATCAGTAAGTCATCAACATATAAAAAAATAATATTAAAATTACCATCATACTTCTGTATATACACATTTGGATCTGATTTACACCTTTGGAAGTTTTGCGAGAAAAGGAAGGCATCCATCTTGGAATACCACACTCTTGGGGCTTGTTTTAACCCATATAGTGACTTCTTTATCTTGCAAACCAAAGATAGATCAGAAATGTATCCCTTAGGATTCTTAATTTATATCTCCTCATGAATATCTCCATGCATAAAGGTTGACTTAACATCCATATGATGCGCTTCCCAGTGCTTAGATGCTGAAATTGCCAAAACTAGGTGGATGGAGTCCATTTTTGCAATCGGTGCAAAAGTCTCATGGTAGTCCACACCTTGGACCGGGGAGAAAAATTTTGCTACCAGACTTGCCTTATATTTTTAGGTGCTACCATCAGAAGAAATATTATTCTGAAACACCCACTTGCATTGAACCAATTTCTTCCCCGGAGGAAGAGAACCTAGCTCCCAAGTAGTGTTTTTCTAAAGAGAATTCATCTCTTCGTCCATGGAAACTTGCCATATCGGATCATTCTGAGCATGGTAGTAGGAATTTGGGTCTGAAATTATCATCAAATAACAATATTTGGATAGCAAATGATCAGGACAAGAGAGCGCAATACTTGCTCTTTGGAAATAGGACTGGGTTCTCCTTGGATCTTTCGGCTTTCCAATGTTATCTCCTGCGGAGGAGAGTGTCCGTCGGGCCCAAGTTAGGAGATGATTTTGTACTTCAGGTTCTGATTAAACATCTGATTTTTTCTGTACACTGATATCAGAAATCACAGGATCCAAATAAGGGTCATCACCCCTAATTACATCATCCAAATATGAAGGAAATTCAACAATTTTCTCCTTCACTAGTTCTACCTCCTGAAGAGGCTCATCGAACTTGACACACCTTTCAATGATGATATGTTTGTTTTGATATCCAGCAGCTTGAAACCTTTAGATTCATCAGGATATCTGATAAATAGACACTCTATGATTTGCGGTTGCAAATTCCTCCTTTTATCAAGTGGAATTCGGGCCCATGCAGTGGACCCAAACACCCACAGATTCGACACATCCAGCTTGCGTTCGAAGTATGCTTTGAAAGGAGTATTCCATTTCACAGATGAGTGTGCAACTCTATTCTAAATATATGCTGTAGCATGCATGGATTCATCCCACAAATTTGCAGCCAACTTCTTTGATTCTAGCATACAGGTAGTCATCTCCTTGAGAGACCGGTTCTTCCTCTCTGCTACACCGTTCTGCAGCGGAGTGTAGGGAACTGAATGCTAGATCTGAATAACACTTTGGGAGCATATATGCAGTAAATAATTACTGACATACTCCCCACCATTATCATATCTCACTATCTTGATCTTTTGTCCAGATGCATTCTCAATCAAGGCCTTCAATTCAGTGAATTTTTCCAAGACTTCCGACCTCTTTTTGATAAAAAAGACCCACGTGTATGTGGAAAAGTCATCAATGAAAGTCAGAATGTACCTTTATGCATTCATGGATGTGATAGGCATGGGACTGCTGATATAAAAAATTATCATTCCCAAGATGCATGATGCTCGGATTTCCTTCCCCCGATCGAACTTATGCTCAGGGTGCTTTCCAACAACACATCCCTTGCAAATTCCAGTTGTAGCTTTGATGATCGGGAGGCCTTCAACAATAGAATTATTCTATAATTGCTGCAAGTATTTGAAATTTAGATGGCCAAAACTCTCATGCCATAGTCTACTAACTTGATTTCCATGATTCATCAATGCGGTGGTCTTTGCATCTGCCACAAAATGGGAGAACTCATAGGATTTTGCATGATGGTTTGCAAGTCATTTTGCTACAAATGTTTTGGATGCAATTTCTGTGATCTCTACATAATCTGGGCTAAAGGATACTCTCTTGGGCACTCCCATATGTGTCATTTGATAAACACTTAGGAGGTTTGATGCAAGAGATGGTACATATAGAACATTGGAAAAATAACCATGCTCAAGATCTACAGTACCTTGTCCTTTGAATATGATTGTGGAGTCATCTCCCATGTGGATGGGAATGGATTTTCTGGTCTCCAAATATGAGAAGGAGTCTCTTTCAGCCATCATGTGGTTCAAAGCTCCAAAATATATCAAGAGTGCTTTGGAATTCAAAGTGCTTGACATGAGGGTATGACCTCTTTCATGCCGTGGTTCCCGATCTTGCTGACCTCTCCTCTGAAATATTTCTAGAAGATTGATGTGATTTCTCTCAAGGAGAGAATTAGATTCATCAAGTTTCTTTTTCATGCAAGCATGTTCAGGGTGGAATCCCTTCCTGTAGTATGAACACTTGAATTTTTCTTTTCCATGATGCCCTTTTACTTTGTTCTTCTTTGAGCCAAAAGACTCTTCATGCTGCTAGTTTTCAACTTTAGGCTTAGGAGCTTCGAATTTGGTTTTGGGTTCTTTTGTTGCTTTCCTTTACCCTTCATATCTTTGGTCCCCAAGACATGGAGGGCTTGATCACGGGAGGATCTAATGATCCCCATATGGACAAGATTATCATGTTCACTTGTTAGGGACTCAATGAAGGCATTGAGTGAAGGAATCTTCCATTCATGGGTTGTAAGCTTCCCCACATAGAATGTGGAGACAAACACCGAATAATCAGCTCCAATTTTGGAGAGTATGGAAAGGATGAGATGATCATCCTCCTTCTCCACCTTACATTGCTTCAACAGTAAACAATGTGCTTGAACTTTGTGAAAAAATCATTTAAGGTCTCGAAATTGGAAGGTTGGAGAGACATCAACTCATTCTCAAGCTGGTATACTCTCAAATCATCCTTTTTTCCATACATGGTTTCGAATTTGTCCCATATTTCCTTTGGAGTATTCAATCCCGAGAGATGGAAAAGAAGATCCCGAGAAACAAAGAGGCACAAGAATCCGAATGCTTCATCTTTCTTGTTCAAGAATATAGATTTGTCTATCAAAAAAGCAAGCTCTTCTTCAATGTCCATAGTGACCCTATAGAGTCCTCTGGCATGTAGTTGGATATTCATGTCTCCTTTCCATGAGTGGAAATTGAACGGAGTGAAGAGTTATATGGAAGAAGCCATCTAAAACTGCTGGAGCGAATGCTTTCACTTGTTAAAAACCTGTAAATCAAAACAAAAGGGGCACTGTAAGGTCAGACAGCCTGCACATTTTAGGCTTTCATCACACCTAGCATAGTTGATCAAGCAAGCTTGATAAACAATTTCCTTACTTGGGGTATTAAGTGGTAAGCCTTGGCTTCTGGTGCAGTGCTAGAATTTTGAGCTTTTGCTCAATTTTTTATGCAAGATCTGCCAAAAGCCTTGTTTTTGAGAGATCTAAGCTTTATCCTGCCATGATCTATGATACCATATTAATTTGTCACACTGGTCTAGGAACTGAAAACACAATCTCACAAATAATACAAACAAATATTCATAAAATTGGCAAAATGGTGCTGCAATGGAAGCTATAGCTCTATATAATCAATGAATAATGAATAATACAATACAATGATCATGCCATATGCATGAATTCCAAGACAATTCAAATTCCCAAGGAGGTCATTCGAATTGAATGAGTGAGTCTAGCTTAATTGAATGTAAGCTGTAGTGAAGACACCAGTTAACCACTGATCAAAACCCTAATTGACTCAACTAAGTCCTAACTGAAGTCAGAGTACAATAAATGACTGAGTCTAACTAAATGTAGCTCAGACACATGTCACTGGATGCCAACCCACAAGTGGTAGTGCATCAATCACCCCAATGAACCCCGATGAGGTTAACTGAAGTCTAACTAGCCATCAGAGGTGGTTGGAGGCGCCCCTGTTGACTCCAGTTCATTAAATATTAATTAAATAATAAATTTAATGAAAGGAGGTGCCTTCACTGCTCTGTTTAACTGATTGTAACCATCAGTTAGCAATTTGGGGCATTTATGACACTCAGATCACCCCCGGAGTGCTCCAGTTAGCCTCCTCGAATGAAGGACAAGGCTTAGCTGGCATTTTTGACTAAAGGTAGGCATGGGCGTGCTCATGCTGATGTCATACAGTGCTCCTATGATGTCAATTAAGTCAATAAAACTTAGGATAGTGGTTTAACTAGGCCAAATTGACCAAAGTAAGTATGTATGGTGGTAAATGTCTCCAACAAAAAGATACAATCCATCTGGAGCAGAGGAAGCAATGTAGTATTGTTCTTGGGTCTTACATTGTACTTGGATGAAGTCTATATAGAGGAAGTTTTGCTGGATTTTCTTCCCCATGAGAGTTTCCTAGTATAAATATTTTTTTCTCTTTTGTTTTGTTTTGCTTGTTATTCTTCCAGAGATCCTTTTGTTTTGGTATAAAAACTTTTAAAATCTTAAAAGATGGTTTAAGGATTTTGAAGAAGGTTTCAGATATATAAGCATCATCCCCTAGCTCATTGTCTTGGAATGTATGTAAAAATATTGCATACATGGAACTTTTTGTTGTAACAACTCATCCATATGAACCTATACTTCATTTCCTCTATTTCTAACATGTGAATAACTACTATTAATGTAGGCATTCCTAATTGTTGAGTCTAAACCTATTGGAAACTAAATAGGTGGTTTATTCAACCATGTTTGGTATGCTTTTTCTCCAAGTTGCGTTGTTTTTCAATATCATCTTGATTTAGATAGGTCACTCATCATCTAAATCTTGATTTAAAAGTATTGGACCTTACACCAATGATGTTGGTAAGCACAATGTAGTTGGTTTGATAAAGCATTATACAAAATAATTCTTACAAAAGCATGAGAATAATTTACAATATAATTATTTTATAGAATCACGAGAATAATTTCCAATAGTCCCAAACTTTAGCCATATTTTTTTTTTTATAAAACATAATTTTCAAATGAGAAATACATTAACATGAATCGTATTGAAAATTAACAAATACAATTAATCGAAGAGTGTTCTATTTGAGGATAGCGATATAAGTAGTGGAATTCATGAGTATGTTTGTGATATTTTGGCATGACAATTACACATGTGATAAAAGTGTTATGAAACATCCTCGAGTATATGACGACTCACATGAGTAGTTTAGGGAAAGTCCCCTATTTTGGCCATAAAACAAACAATTTTTAAACTAAATTAACACTTTTTAAAACAAAAATTCAAACTAAGCAATACATTAACATGAATCCCATTCAAAATTAACAAATAGAATTAATAAATGTTTTTTTGTCTTATGCCCCAAGGGGACGTCTGAGGGTAATCCCAATGTAAGGCATCTTTGATGAGTGGTTCGTGGGATACAAATGTTATAGTTTATTAACAAGTTTTCACCAGGATACAAACTACATATTGCATGCAAATCAACAAATACGTATGCTTTCCTTTTCATAAAGAACTCTTGGTCATTGAAGTGTTCCTCAAATGAACAATTTGCAGGAAATAAAGATCACCTCCAACTATTTATGAACCCTGCAATATTCCTATGATTGCATGGATGACCATCTATAAATAATAGGCTCGTATTGTTAAAGTTTCCATAAACATAACCATTCATGCACATACTTTACATGGAAATGATGTGCTTGTATTTAAGAATATTCAAGTACTTGACTGACAATAGATAGGACTGCAAAATGGCATAAGTGCTACGAACTATTTGGGACAAACAAGTATATGTGAAAGGATAAAAAACCTAAGATTTTAAACATAGTATTAGAATTGGAAATCATAAAAAAATTACCAAAAAATGAGAATTTGGATCCAAAATCAAGCATAGGTAAAGAGCACGACCAAGTGCCATATAAAATAATGGTTGTAAGAATTTTGATATTTACTTTGCAAATTCACAGGAAGGGAGAAATTGTTAGTACCCTCCAACAATTGGATGGACCTTGGTGTGTACTTGGAAATTTTTTCTCTCAACTCATGCAACTTTTTGGATATTCAAATAGAGATGTGTTGAATGGCATTTATATCATAATTTAAATCACTAGAACATTCAGTTGAATGAACAAAAGAATATGGGTTTTCCAATTTATGACGAGACATAATTCTTTTGGTTTCCAATTTTCCAAAAATGGGCATAGGGAAGTGTTCCTACATGTATTTTCTATATCACCTATTGGATTTTTTGCTACTGTAGGGGGTTATAACCATCAACATTGAGTAATTTATCATTGGTGTAATGGGTTTGTGTGATATGCTGAGGGTTATCCTTCAACCCTCAACATTTTTTGCAACAACATACTACTAGGTGTCATAAAATAGATCCATCATGACGATTTATTATCAATGACCGAGAATTGCGGCTTGAAGGAGGCATGTTACAATTGGTGAGGTAAAGAAGATACTCATTTCATATACGAACTTCTTGTAATATTGTGTTCCTGATAAGGTCATACGATGTTTTGGAACTAGTGGAATATCTTATGCATATTTCTGATATTGAATCGATATCCTACAATATAGAATACATTGATATTCAGATTCACATTGATAAGTAACATACATTCAAATAGACATGCAAAATATCAAATAAAACCTTAACTTATTAGAGATGGAAAGGGAGAACTCATTGAACTTTGAACACGATTGAATGAGTTGGAATATGAAGAATTAGATATTTTATTCTATAACATTTTCTCCTTGCACTTGAGGAAACTTAGAAATCAATATATGTCTCTATAGTCTTAATTTGTTTTTTCTTCTAAGAACCATATTACAATCTAACTTCCAATATAGTTTGGAAACCATTTTGTAAGTATAAGATGAGTTTAAGGAACATATTTATACTCTGAAATATTGTAA
Organism: Pseudotsuga menziesii; assembly: GCA_001517045.1. Classification (NCBI taxonomy): domain Eukaryota; kingdom Viridiplantae; phylum Streptophyta; class Pinopsida; order Pinales; family Pinaceae; genus Pseudotsuga; species Pseudotsuga menziesii. The sequence goes on along the minus strand of LPNX010472382.1, from coordinate 97,557 downwards.
CTGGATTGGTTGAATCACAAAAGAATATTTGAGATGAATATAAATTTCAAGTTGGGATGTCAAATCACAGGATGTTTATATTCAACCAGTGCACCAAATCTACAACAACTGCACCAGTGCAAATTTAACATAGAAATGCATAGGGCGAGATAGAAAAGAACGCATTGCATGTCAACATTTGAAAAAACTTCTACAAAAGAAAATATCTTCTATATTTGATAACATATATTTATTGATGGATTTTAAAAACAAATTAGTACCGATGCATTTAGTATAAACACACGCATCGAGGCGTCTTATCTTGTATACGCACCAAAGCATCATATATGTTTCTTAATTTTTTTAATTTTTTGTATTATATGGTTATAAGGTTCCATGTTAAAAATTAAATTCACTAATGTGGTTATGTCATATACACTCTGATGAGACATAACCTTAAGTGCACTATAATGCTGAAAATCAAAACTAAAAAATCACAAAAGTTATTTTTTCCCTAAACTGAAAAAAGGGGTAGGAATTTTAATTTTGAAAACTAATTTGAAAAGGTGTATAAAATTAAATAAAACCTAACATTATTTCATTCATTTTTCGATATTTTGAGGGGGTACTTTTGGAAGAGAGACTTACATTGAACTAGTTTGGAGAAACCAGATTACTGCGAGGATCTAAATTTGTTTAGTATGGTTAATTAATCAAAACCCTGTATAATAGAATCTCAGGTATGTAAGATATTACTATTGATCTTATTATCCTATTTAGATTTGAAATAAACTTAGAAAAAAACTTGATAGTTACCTTTAATGTTGCAACCCATATTTTCTCATTGCTTCTTTTTTGTTTTATGTGGCTGGAAAATTTTATCTTAGAGTTTAAATCCCTTTATTGTTTGACAATTATGATTTTTCAATTGAGGGATTTATATTTAATGAGTTTGTGGTTTTATATAGAACTTTTTTGGTACAATGGGACATGTTTTGGGTCAAATCCAAAACTTTGTTGGCCATGAACAGTTTTTTAGTTTTTTCTAATTTTTCATAAAAAAACACTTGCGCCATTTTTGGTGAAATTTTATAAACTAAATGCACCGGTGTGTTTTGTTTAACAGCACACCGATTCTCTTGGGCCTACCACTATATTCTATTTTCTGAAAACTGAATAAAAATATTTCATAGATTTCAGTGTGATAGTATTGGATTGTCGTACTTATGCATTTATCTATATAACACATTAGTAAAGTCACCCCCACCATTTATTTTTTTCCCTACAAATGTAAAATAAATATCTATGGTTCATGGTGCAACATGTTTGACACAACACACCAGTTCCCCTTTGTAAGAAACACACCGTTGTGTTTTACGAACTTAAGCACATCGACTTAAGACTTTTTTTCCTATATTGGAGCTCTCTTTAATTTATTTGTATAATATAGTTGACAGCTTATGTATCTAATGTTCTAGAATTTTTATCGATAGAAAAATCATGATAATAGTTTTATGAACAACAATTCTAGTCGACATGATAATAGTTTCATAGTTTTTTTTAATTTTTGTATTTAAACTAACCTTTTTGAATTATTTGTAAATTAAAGTGATATGTTTTTTAATGTGTGACATGAAAAGCCAAAAAATGAGGAAGGTTGCAAGATTCCTAGAAATTTTAAGTGCATAAGAGTGTTAAAACGTTAATCGAAAAGTTGCAAAGGGGTGAATCACGTGAATAAATAATATCTCAACACAAATTATTTATTGATTTTTGGGTAATATTGTGTTTAAGAATATTGTAATACTTTTAAAATAATCTAATTCACATATGTTGAATGTTATGTAGGTATTGCCAACAATAGAAGGCAATTCCATCATAATAAAAAAACATCATGGAAGATACAATTGATGATGAATTAGAAATTAACTCATCTCGAGTGGTGCTGGAAGCTAATAGAAGGGGAAATACTTTTATAAATCTATGAGGGATATAGTGGAAATAACATATAGACATACTTGTCACTTATAGTAGTGTAAAAGCATGATAATGTGTCTCACTATATGGAAAGATAAATGTATTATGTTATTATAAATTTATTCAAAATATTTATTATAAAATACAAAAAAAACTATATTTTAATTAAAAAATAATTTAAACAGTCATTTGTATATTATTTCCATATTCATATAAACAAATATTGATTTTGAAGTCCTAAAATGATAGTTTTTGGGGTTTTGCATTTACGTACGCATACAAAATATTATTATTATTATTAATTTAATAATAATTAGAACATATCATAAAATAAAATTTAAAAATATGTACAACAATATTAAAAGTGTCTATAAAAACCCTGTTACAAAAATTATAATTAAAAAATAAATGAAGATAGATATGAGCGATTAGAGTTTTGTGAGTACTTATGAGACGTCTAAAATAATAATAAATGGCCTTTATAGAAAATGATAAAAATAAGATAACAAAATTAATCTGGGAAAAAATACCATATAAAAGGTCATTCACAATGAAATTTTTTGTTTTATTACACCATTATCTAATTCTTGATTGATTTGTAGATTTATGAAGAATTGTTTTAGTTCATTAGTTCATCGCCACAAAAGGGGGGAAATGATACACATTACCATGATTTTAATTAGTATAGAAATCAATCAAATGATTCCAAGAATCTTTTCATATGTAAACTACAAGAGGCATTTCTACACAATGGTCAATGAGACCTCTCAAACTTGCAACAGAAAAAACATACACAAAAAAAATCATTCAAAAAGTACTATTCCTAAACATGTTTATGTAGAAGATGTATCTACTGCTATAAAACATTCCTTTAATATTTTTAATTATGGTATATTTATTTTTCATATAAACAGAAAAACAATTTAATGTCATTTTACATTTTTAGGAAGATTATGAAAATCCCAAAGGATGAACTAGAAGATATGTGAAATGTGCTAGTAGGGATGTCCAAAAAGGTGTACAGGGAGATGGTAAAGGATATGGACATAATTGCATTGCAGGTGGAACCATATCAACAACAACATGCTTCAAGTGTATCAAATCATTGAATTTTTTATTATCAGGTACACCTAATTAATTAATTCAGCATTAAATACTAATTTTTTTTTTTTTTGTAGAAAAGAAAACAAAATGGAACCCATTTAGCATATAAGACGAGACAACAAGGAAAAAATGGGTTGATATCAGAGTTTGTGAGTAGTTGTGATTTCCTTATAGTTAATTATCATGTACATCTAATTAATTAATTCATCATTAAATACTAATTTTCAATTGTTTTGACGCAAAAAAGAAAACAAAATGGAACCCATTTAGTAGATAAGACATGACAACAAGGAAAAAGGGGGTCGATGGAAAAGTTTGTGAGTAGTTGTGATTTTCTTTTTATAACTTAATATTTCTTAGTGCTTGTGATATTTATATTTATTTATTTATTTCACTCCTCATCCTTGGATTTCTTGAAACAAGTGTTAACATACAAAGAGGAGCCATAAGAAGAATTGATTGACATTGGGTTAAGCAAGAATTGTGAGTATATGTTGGTGTAGCAAAAATAAAATATGGAATTTGTAAGTATCTATGTTTTCTTACTTCTCTTAATTTATAAGTAGTAGAACAACAAAATTCCTTTATGTTAAATATATGATTTCTTACAAGGTATAAAAATTGCAGGAAACTAAGTATGGAGTGCAACCAATAAAGGATTTGTTGATAGGTGGCATGAGACATGGTTTTTAAACAATGTGTGACATTTAGTATGCAATTATTTCTCTGGTACACTGATTTTCAATTTAGATTCGTGTATATTATCCATTTTATTTTTTATTATTCCCAACAATTTTGTAGATACACTTAGAAAAATTTAATTTTATGTTTGTAGATGGAAGCTAAAGAAGAGGAAAACAATCTAAGAAATACAAAAAAATAAGACAAATAACCAAGTGATACAAGTGGATCGAGCAATCACAACAGTTCTGGCAAAGAATGATGATCCATGTATTTTCGATGTTAATGCAAACTGTTGTATATTTCAAAATAATTGTCTATGAAAATCAAACATTTTGCATAATGTACTGCAAACAATGTCTGGATTGTAAGACAATGTGTTACAAATAATTGTAACAATTACATCCATCTGGACATTTTGATTTTTGTATACTTTATGTTGTCTTATTTTGCATGACCAATAGTCTCTTATTGATATATAATAAAATATTTCCTTTTATTCTATCACATTCTCTAATGTCATTTTCAAATGTTACATGTGAAATGGTAAATTGGTAACTAAATGTATGGATGATTAAATGTTATTATAGATGATAGAATCTAAGATACAAGAAATTAAGACAAATAAACACAAAAATTAAAATTGAAAAGAATAATACCATAACAAATATTCATTAGAGGAAATTTCAACTCAAAATGGGCCTCCTAAGAAAAATGATAAAATAATAGTTAAAATAATAAAATAATATTTATTAATTTTGGAGGAAGAAAAGAAAAAAAACTACTTTTTTGTTTGTATTTTTGACATTTCTCCCGGTTTTTGTACTCAAATTTTGATTGGGAGAGCTTCCAGGATGTGAAATTGAATTTCACATCCAACGGATGCAGATTTCAATTTCGCATCCTGGAATCTCTCCCGATTGAAATTTGAGTAAAAACACAGGGAGATATGTCAAAAATATGAACAAAAAATTAGTTTTTTTTATGATACCTATCCCCAAATTTATATTAAAATTTGTTTAAGACCTTTATGGTATTTCAAATTTAAAGAAATTTCGTTGTCTAACACATGATAACATGGAATTTGAATTATGGTTAAAAGGCCCATTTTGAGTTGAAATTTCCTCTAATGTCAATTTCTAATGAATAATAGAATTAAAAAAAAATAAAAAATAAAAAATAGATATTCAACTACAATGTCAATATCAACTATTCAAAAATTAAGCTACGATGCTTTTTATATTTAATGTTTTACCAATGCATTTGGTCAAATGTTATGAATTGGTGCATTTGGTGAGATTGTATGCACATGTACATTTTCTTGATTGAATTATACACCCCCATCCTCTAATTTATATTTGCATAATTGTTAGAGTTTTTAAAACGTTCATGTCCCAGCCACATTTACCGATGTGTTTATGACATAGTAGAATCCAAGTCAATTTACATATTTGCATTGGGAGTTGCAAGAGTACCTTGAGTTCATTGATTACCTTAGTGCATAGTTGTAGCTGTTGTAGAAACAAAGCTACATTTTTTGTGAGGGAATAGTGTAGAGTTGGGAGTGGAGTTGCAACCAAGTAAAGTGGTTCTATATTGTGGATTGAAAGTGACGAAGGATTTTCAGCATCTCTTGTTGATTCTCATGTAATAATAATTCTTTATTGTAACGACTAGTGTTCACAGTGCACAATTAAGCAAGATAAATGTGACTGGTGTGGGATCATGTGTGGTGATGAAACCTAACAATTATGAGTAATGTAATGCTTGGACAATTACAAAAATTCTTGTTGAAAAGCATGCATAGAGAAGAATTGAAGGGAATGCGTGGAAAAAGATGCAAGATTCATGTAGAGTTTGAATGTTGAGGAATTTGGATTTCTAGTAGAACGATGATTAAGGAAAAGGAAACAAAGAGGCGTAAGTTGTAAAATGATAGAGATAGAATATGAACAATTACAAGGAAAATAAAGAGATTTTGAAAGAAAGAGCTTTGAGAAAAGAATGAAAAAAAACATGGGGGCCTAGAAGAAAGAATCACATGTTTAGGATGTCATGGACTACAACCTGGCAGGGAGAGAATGAGAGAATATGGAAGCAATACATGTCTGGTAGTGCCATCATTTGTACTCTATGTACTCTATTCATTTTTTAGTAAAAACATAAGTATTGGATATTGTGTATTTCCTTACATAGTTGATACAAGTACATGAATCCATGAATGGGTAACTAAGTATTGCAATAGAGGTTAGTGTCCTAGATTGTGTAATTGAAATGTTGTGGTAGAGAAACTATGGGTTGCGATAACGTCTTTTAATTTCCTGAGTAATAATATAAATGTTGTGATAACAGTAATAGCATGAGTGTGATCATTGTTAGAAATATATATTCTCTATGTATTGAAGTAACATCATCTATGTTGTGGATTAAACAAAACAACTATGTTAGAGTAACAACATACAGAGTTCCAACATGTTTTTGTTTATTAAAAAAAGCAATTATGTTAGAGTAACAACATGCGTGGAGAAGAGTGAAAAAATGCATGGAGTTGGTTGTTAAGTCTCTCTGTATTTGAGTCATTCATCAATAAGTGGTGTTGAGTTTGAAGGTCATACAAATCAAGTGAGAGTGTTTAAAGAGAGTGGATTAATTTGTATCCTAGGAAAATGGATGACAATATTGTGATATAAAGTAAACTTGGGTTAGACTACATTTAAAGGGTTGATGACACATAGTTTTGTGATTACTATTTCAGTAGACATGTTATTGTAGTATATACTTCTTATTTGGTTATGCGTTGAATCTTGTATCTAGACAAGAAAACCCTTGCAAACTTAATTTGATGGAGGTGTTGACAGCTACACACTACTTCAAGTGGTCTCGGAGTGAGGTTCATCTCTAGTTTGTCTTTGATTTGGCTCTAGATGTGAAATATTGAATTTTGATACGGGAATAAGACAAAGAAGATTGTAGGAGGAGTTCATTATGACTATGGTACAAGAAGTTCATAGTGGAAGTAATGGTGCACAAGCTTTAAAAGGAATGAAACTTTAGAAAGATGGAGAAGATGCAAAAGGAAAAAAGAAGAAGATGAAAAAGAAGAAGAGGTAGTAGACTCGAGTTCTGTGACAATAGTGGGAAGAAAATATGCATGAAGTGGAGAAAACCTAGAGGGTTGTTGTTGAATGAGAAGATAGTCTTTAAGAAACTTATTGTTTCCTAAAGGGAGTGTGCGCAAGTTGAGATGACATTTTAGGTGGAATTTGTCCATGATTATGCAAGATAGTCATAGTGATGAGCTTAAACACGTGGTTTGAAGTCATGCATGATTTCTTGTTGCACGAAGGACACTACGTTTAACAATTAACATTGGAGAGATAGAGATGACTCCATGTTGTGGGCAAGTGGAGATAACATAAGTAGGATGCTGATGAAAAGTACAGTCAAAAGATATCCTGGACAGGAGATTGAGCTCTTATTTTCCAAGGAACATGAGGGTAGCAGTGTGATGGTTGCATATCACATTGTTGTTGGAAGCTGACTAGACATTCAAAGAACGTGAATGCACAGATGCAGAGACTTGTGGTAGAAAATGAAAGAAATGAAATTGTGAAAAAAAACATGTGGTTTTGTGCTAAAATTAAGTGAGATGAAAGATGGTACTTGTTTAGCTTTATATGTGTTGATATATTTTGTAGGAATAATTTGTAGTGTTTGAAGCAGAAGAAACATGGCCATGTCTTTTGGTACAATTCATATCACGATGATGACCGTTATGAAATGGGAATAGATTATACATGAAGAGATAAGAGTGTAGAAAGGTATATCTCATATTATTTTGAATATGTGAATGCATGACAAAATCACTGATTGGGGAAGTATGCATGTGGATCAAACCTATTGAATTTTAACATGTTGTGGATCCCATGAAAGGGGTAGTGGAATGTATATGTGGGGACATTGACTCAATGCAATATGTGTATGCAGTACATGGTTAAGGAGAACATGAGAGGTGCTTGTTGAAGTGAGACAAAGATGACAGTAGTGGTATTGATTGGTTACAAGAAGAATTAGAATGGAAATTTGTAGTTTCCATGAGCTATTTTGTTGCAGATGGATTTGTAACGATTGAATAAATATGGATTAGCTAAACCTTTCTTGATTGGAGAAGTAACAACATGGAATAATTTGCATGAAGAATTGATGGTGATGAAGGAGTTTGAAATAAAATTGATTGAAAGTGGAGGATAAAGCACTTATGAAGATGCTTGTGCAAGGAATATGCTTAGAATAATGAAAGACATGATAGATAAAGCATGAAGTGAATGGTGTTGTTAAGTTGAAAATGTACCTCACAAGCATGAGGAAATGATTTTATAAATAACCTTGGGAGTTTGATGTAGTAGCATATGAGGCAATTTATATATGTGCATTGGGAGTTGTAGCAAGACCTTGATTTCATCGATTACCTTGGTGCATAGTTGCAGCTATTGCAGAAAAGAAGATACATTTGTTGTGAATGCATAGTCTAGATTTGGGAGTGGAGTTGCATATGGGTAAAGTGGTTCCTTCTTGTGGATTGGAAGTGACGAAGGAGTTTCACACCTTTTGATGCTACTTGTGTAACAATATTTTTTGTTGTTGCAACTAGTGTTAGAAGTGCACAATAAAGAAAGATAGTTACGGAAGAGTATGGAAGCAATAAATGTCTGGTAATGCCAACATTTGTATTCTATGTAATCTATTCATTTGCAATAATAATATAAGTATTGGATATTGTGTAGTTCCTTGCATATTTGATACACGTATATAAATTCATGAATGGGTAATTGAGTATTGATGTAGAGGGTAGTGTCCTCACTTGGATAATTGAAATGTTGTGGTAGAAAAAATATGGGTTTCGATATGGTCTTATAATTTCATCGGTAATAAATGAATGTTTTTATAGAAGTAACATTGTGAGTGTGATTTTTGTTAGATATTTATATTCTTTGTGTATTGAAGTAATAACATGTTTGTGCTGATTAAATAAAACACCTATGTTAGAATAACAACATGCAGAGTGACAATATGTTTGTGTTGATTAAACAAACCACCTATGTTGGAGTAACAACATACATGGAGAAGAGTGAAAACATGCTTGGAGTTTGTGGTTAATTCTTTATGTATATGAGTCAATCACCAATGAGTGGTCCTAATTCTAAATGCCATACATAGCGATTGAGAGTGTTTGAAGAGTGTGCACTGATTTGTATACTAGGAAAAGGGGTGACGATACTATGATATAAAGTAACATTGGATTAGACTACATTTAAAGGTTTGATGGAACATAGTTTTGTGATTATTATTTTAGCAGACATTTTAATGTAGTATAAACTCCTTATTTTTCATTGTTTCGAGTCTTGTCTCTAGACAAGCACACTGTTGCGAAGGTACTATGATGGCATTGTGGACCACTACAAACTGCATTAGTTTTTACTTATCAATCACCCTGGTGCTTTCCAATTTTCAAAGTGCATAAATGTTGATCATGATGAATTGCATTGGTGCATTATGATATATAAAAGGAACTGTTAAATTTAAAAAATAAACAAAATTGTCGGTATGTATGTAGTAACATATTGCATCGGTAATTTATGTAACTTACGTAAGAATTGTTGTGTTTAATGAATAAATAAGCACCGATGTTGGTTTGGTTACAATGTCCTAGTGCATATATAGTTCCTTAAGGCACATGGTGGCGATAAATTTTTGTATGTGTCGGTGCTCTATGTGTTGGATTGCACTAGTGCGTGCAATTTTTATTATATTGCGTAAGTGTGTATTAGCATATTATGCACCAGTGTGTTGTTTATAAAGAAGTGAAATGAAGCAAAAACATCTTCTATAGCATATGGTCACTAAGTTTATTTATTTATAAAAATATCCACAAAAAACTCGATTAAAACACCCGCTTCCAGGTGAAGTACCTCCTGTAATAAACAATGAGAATGCACGATATAAAAGAAATATTGGAGCAAAAAAAAGAGATTTTATTGATCGCGGGCCACTTTGAGGGGGAAACCTCCTTTGAGAAATCTCAATAAAAAATAATTATCGGATACCTTCATTGGCCTCAACACTTATATACTAAGTCTACTCTAAACAACTATTACTCCCCATGAATGTGGGATAATGAAACATACTAACTAGATGAATTAACAACTATTACTCCCCATGAATGTGGGATAATGCAACATACTAACGGGATGAATTACAAAGCATATGCATGTGACACGATATAATAACAAAGTAAAGAGGAGGGTTGACATGAGTTCTTAACATCCCCTCCCTCTTAGAAAAGCTTTGTCCTCAAAGCTTTAGATGTGGAAACTGATTTTGAATCTAAATCAGTGGTTCCCATGTAGCATCCTCTGGTTACATGTCGTGCCACTGAATTAATACCTCTATGATGGATCGAGAGAAAAGTTGAAGACTGCTCCTATTGAGGATTGTCGTCAGCTTGAAAATGATGGATCCTTCATTATCCAGTTCCCGTAAGACAGTTTGTGCTCTGATGTTGGTGCCAATAACTTTCTTGAGACAAGAGACAAGAAATACTAGGTGACTATGAGAAGGAGGAAGTTCCAATTTATAAGCAATGAACCAAATATTCGATGAAACTTATATGTTCCATAGGAATTTGGAGCTAGCTTATGATGCCCTTTGAGTTTCAGGAAGGATTGATTATAAGGCTGCAGTAGATGAAAAACCATATCACCAACTTGAAAAGTGTGCTTAGAATGGTGGTGATTGACTTGGTGTTTCCTTTGGTTTCTTTCCACGTGAAGATTCCCTATAAAATGTGAAGAATATGATATTGTTTTCGGATAACCGTGTCAATTTCCTGAACTGGTGAACTATTGTGGGGGTATGGAAGGAGAACTGGTAGTGCCTAGCCATAAACTATTTCATATGGATTCCTTTTAGATGCAGTATGGTAGGAGGTATTATACCACCATTCATCAAGAGGGAGCCACTTTTCCCAATGATGTTGTTGTTCATAGGTGAAGCAATGAATATAAGTTTCCAATTTTTTTTTGATAACTTTAGTCTGACCATTTTTTTGTGGGTGATACCCTAAACTCATCTGCATTTTGGTGCCAATGTGGTGAAATAGTTCTGACAAAAAATGACTTGTAAAAGTTGCATTGTAGAATATCTAGTCCATGAAAGTATATGCAACTGAGGAGGCTACATATGGATGGCTGAGGGAAAAAAATGACTATATGTGGAGACGCGATCAACCACAACCAAGATCATTACATTCCTTCTAGATGTAGGGATCCCTTCAATTAAATCCATCGAGATATCTTTCCAAATCCATGTAGGGATGGGCCTGATGTTGGGAGGGATGAATCCAGGAAGGAGCAAAATATGATGGTCACCTGGTATTGAAGGTGGAAATTCCATTGGTTTAGAAAGACACATGCATATCGATCCAATTTTTTTTGTAGAGCCAAGGATGTAGTGGATACCACTAATGGTTGCATCTGAATGGAATGGAGCTGAGTGATGACACCATGTGAAGTATTCTTAAGGAGTTTTTCCATGTGATGTGAACTGATGATGCCGAGAGATTCTGGTTGTAATCCCTTCAATGTGTGTTTTTCCCATTGACTAAAAAATGCATCCACAATTCAACAAAATCCCCTAATATCGGTCCAAGTGTGCGTAACCATTGAGTGGCCAAAATCACATCACATCCTCCTAAGGGCATGGAAAACATGTTAGAGCGAAAGTTTGAATCTCCAATAGAGATATGCACATTGCAACACTTTACCTTGCAAGGTAAGGTTCCCCCATTGTCAATCACGACTTTAAAGTTGGAGAAAGGATAGACAAAACAATCAGGCTATTTAGCGATATGAGGGTCAATGAAGTTATGAGTGCTACCAGAATCAATAAGTATTGTAAGAGGGATATTCCTGAAGAAACCACTGATCTCCATGGTTTGTGGGGTGGTGACTCTGGCTAATGCATGGAAATATATCTCTGGGTGATTGTCATGAGAAGGAGGATCAACAAGCGACTGCTAAATGTCGACCTGATCATCTACTGGATCCTGAGTAGTTGCATAAATTTCAAGTGCTAGAAGAGAATCCATATCCAAGAGACAGATATTTTTCTCATCACATTGATGTCCTCGGATGAATTTCTCATCACAATTATAACAAATACCTTTTTCCCTACATGCCCGCATCTCGAATTCATACAAATGCTTGATAGGAGTGGTTCTAGGAGATGGCAGGATTGGAGGTCTTTGAGAAACCATATTTCTGAATGGAACAAAAGTGGATTTGGAGCGTTGTCAATCCCTGGCCTTATTTTCCTCCAACTTAGCCAACCCTATAATTTCCATTATTATGTTGGGACATAATATTTTAACCTTAGATTGGATTGTATCGTTTAGGACACTGATAAAATAACTCCTGTAGAATGCATCAGAAAATCCTTCTGTGTGCTTGACTAATTTCTCGAATTTTGTCTGATAATCTCTCACAGTTCTAGTCTGGTGAAGTTTGGTGAGTGCTCCTATGAAGTCATCAAAACCATTGGGGCCAAAGTGTTGCAAAATGAGTTGAAAAAAATTTGTCCATTGTGGCTCTTCATGATCCTTGATGTAGCAACAAAACCATTGAACGGATTCATGTTCCAAATGAAAGGATGCAATTGGGACTTTGGTGACATCAAAAGTGTTATGCATATTAAAGTATCGTTCTTCATTGTATATCCATCTAGTTGGATAATCACCATTGAAGCGAGGGAAATAATATTCGTCCCATGAAATTTGCTGGAAGAAGAGAACTCAGTGTCTATAGAAGACTTAGGTTGTCGCCGGTTTCTCATGGCTGAATGCTGAAGATGGAGGCCGAGAAATCTTTGACCCAAATCTTCGAGTTTGGTCTTGAGGGTTGACAAGTTATTCTTCCATTTGTCTATTTTCTCCTATGCAGGTGACAACCATAAGAAGGACTTTTGTTTGTTTGTTTGTGGGAATGGGTAGAAAAAAAAAATAGAGAGGTTTTTAGAAAAGTAAAATTTTGAGCTGGGAAAAACTCGTGTGGGTAATTGGAATTTGACTAGGTTTTGGACACTTTCTGAGGGACAAGGAAACATAAAATGTGAATTTCAGAAAGAAGGTGAAAGAATGGGAAAATTTGTCACAGAGGGACAATGAAGCAGAATTCAGAAATGAACACTATGAAAAATTTGAAGGCGATTTGGTGAGAATCAAAGAAGTTATGGAAAACCAAAAAATAGACAAATGTGGAATTTTGGGCTTCGGGAAGTGTAATTTGGGATACCATCATCAAGGAATGAAATATGAAGAATTAAACTATGGGGGTTACAGTGATTTTTCAAGGAAAATGGAGCTGAAACAAAGAAGATATGGCAAAAAATTAAAAGAAAAATTATACTTTTTTTTTCCTGCTTTGTTGATTTTTTTTTGGTGGAGATGATCTGTGGAGACTCTAAAAAAATGTGCTTTATCAATTGGAAATAGATATGGACCCCAGGTATGTTCATATTCCTAAAGGTTTTGGGGATCCACTCAGCCACCGTTGATGTCTAACGACTTGTGTATTGGACCAATACCCCTCATTCCACGGCTCGGGTAAAATTGATAACCGCTTTGCCACAAATTACAGCTCTTGGCTTACCTCAGAGGTGGAAACTAGCCAGTCAGGTAGGGGTCATTGCCCTTTTCACTTCGCCGGTCCTTTCAATGGCCAGCTACTTTGGGGTTCTTGTGGTACTCCTCACAATGTGTTTTAGGGTTATGCCCAAGTACTTCCCACAGTTGAGAGGATAGGGTTTAGTCCCCAATCTGAATGGATAATACTGATTCAAGGAGGAAGCACTACTGCAATAATAATAACTCTAGGAAAAAATGGTAGAAATTCCACCCAATGCCAAAAAAAAACCCATAAATAGAGCTAGGGTTTTGAGATGAAAACATTAAAATGAGGATAAACCGATCAATATTGCTCAAATTCTCTATTCTAACCTGTTTTTGGAACTGAAACAACCACTTTGGATATTTTGAGTAAATGGAACATAAATATGGGCACTTGGTCAAACATTTTTCGCCCTACAATTTCTACGGTCGTCACTAAAATTCTGAAAAATGACTGATTTTAAATCAGCGATATCTCCACTTTTAGAACTCCAAATAAGATGATTTTTTTTGAAACTGCATATTTTTAAAAGAGGAATTGATATATGCAAATTGTTTCTCCTGAATCTACATAGGAAGTTTTATAAATGGATCTAAAAGTCCTCGCCGAGTTTTGCCCCTTTTTTTTCCAAAAAAAAAAATCCCACTTGTGCCATGGAAAGTGTTATTATACCAGATGCGAAGAACCTCCTGCAATAAACAATGAGAATGCACAATATAAAAGAAATATTGGAGCACAAAAGAGATTTTATTGTTCGCAAGCCACTTCGAGGGGGAAACCTCCTTTGAGCAAGCTCAATACAAATTAACTCTTGGATACCTTCATTGGCCTCCACACTTACTTATATACTAAATATAATCTAAACTACTATTGCTCCCCATGAATGTGGGATAATGCAACATGATAACTAGATGACTTGACAACTATTACTCCCCATGAATGTGGGATAATACACCATACTAACGGGACGACTTACAAAGCATATGCATCTGACACAATATAATAACAAAATAAAGAGGAGGGTTGACACATGTTCTTAACATTCCAATTTTGGAGGTTATAGAAGAGGTTTTTTTTTACAATTTTGGCCAGTCTTGTAACACTATTTAAACCTCTGCTATGACCTCCACTATAGGATATTTTCCTTCTAGTGTAAGTAAGGACTTCCATATGGATATACAAGATTAGGCATGTGGTAGATGGTATCATAGATAACTACAAAGTGAGGTTTGTGGCGAGAGTATTCTCCTCGAAAGAGGGAGTGGACTATGATAATAATTTTTCTCTAGTTTTTAGGTACACTTCCATTAGGGAAGTGTATCTTTAGTCTCCATTATGATATGGAGGATACATCATATGGATGTGAAGACATATTTCCACAATGGGATAATTGAGGAAGAAGTATACATCAATCAACCTTAGGGATTTTAGGTTAATGGGAAGGAGTCCTATGTTTTGAAAATGGTCTTGTATGGACTCAACCAAGCATTGTGGGAAGGGTATTCTAGGATATAGGTGGATACTTGCAAAGTATGGGTTTCAAAAAAACCGAAGCATATCCAAACGTATATTTCATTATTGTTGAGCTTAATATGCTCATTTTGGTCCTGTATATAGATGAACTATTTCCTATAGGTTTAAAGAAGTTCATTGCATGATGCAAGGTAGATTTGGTAGTTGAGTTCAATATAAAGTACTTTTTAATGATGCATTACTTCTTGGGGTTGGAGGTTTTTTTAAATACCATAAATATTTTTCTTGGTCAGGGTAAGTATGTAATCGAGATCTTGATTAAGTTTTGGATGGAGGATTGAAAACCCATGGCCATGTCTTTAATACCTAACTCGAGTCTCTAATTTGAATAAGGTCACTACTTTATATACATATATGGTAGATTCCATGCTCTACATGAATTTTCTAGGTTCCTTGATATATCTAGTAAAACTTAGGTCATATATGTGTTTCACAGTGAACAACTTGATCCAATTCATGGTCGATTCAAGGTAGGGGCATTAAATAAAAAAAACATACGTGCTTAGATACTTGAGAGGAACAACGGGTATATGTGTTGATATTCCTTGGATATGGAAAGGTGAAGTTATAGGGGAAGATAGGAAGATCACCTCAAGGTTTCCTATCTAGCACTCTGTGTTAGGAACAAAATAATTCTACGCCAATCCAAGTTTGTCTCTTAATGGTTAAAAAATATTTTCATTGTATTTTCCATAAAAGGTCTCCTAGAAACAACTAATTACATCAGTTCATTGTATTTTCCATACAAGGTAGAAAAAGAAAAAATAAATCTCTGCAAAACATATCATAACAATCTAGAGATTGCTATTTAAATAGAGAGTTCATAACACTGAAAACTAAGTTCAGTGCCAAAAGCAAAACTGTCTTCACAAGGCAGAAAAAGAAAAAATAAATCCCTACAAAATATATCATAACAATCTAGAGATTTCTATTTACATAGAGATTTCATAAGACTGAAAACTAAGTTCAGTGCCAAAAGCAAAACTGTCTTCACATCATCATAAATGTTGATAAGATAAAGCATTATTATCCTTCAGATCCAACCGAAACTCAAAATTACCAATGTCCAACAAAGGCAACTATCAGTCCATACATCATCAACTGACAAAGTTCAGAAAAGATCAAAGAAAAGGCATATTTCCTACAGATAATTAGAACTTCAACTGTTAAAAAGCTGATAACTATCAGTGCAATCCAGACCTCGATGATCTTTGATATTCCAGTACCCATCTATGACCAAAGCACCAGCTTTTGCAAGGGCATCTGCCTAGAAATTCCTTTCTTGATATATATGATTTAGGACCACGAGCTCAAAAAAATATGATAGTCTATTAATTTCATTAAGAACCTGTAAAATATCTAGATTCAAACATCGAAACTTACCATTGGCCCAATTAATGACTAGTTGAGAATCACCAAAAATATGAATCTTTGAAATATGATTCTCCCTAGCCGATGAAAATAGCATCTCTAAAGCATAAAGTTATGCAACATTATTAGTGCCAAACCCTAAATCAGCTTTAAAAGAAAAGTAATGTTCATCAGAAATAAACAACATACCTCCATCCCCACATCTTTTTGGTTCCCCAGCAGCAAAACCATCAAAATACCCCCACTGGAGAGATTTGTCAATAATTTCAACATCTACTTATCTGATCTTCACCACTAAGTTGTTCTTTGAGAAAGAATTCACCAGTCCCAAATTGAAAAGAGAGACATGAGAAGGTGATAAAGTGATTTCCTCAAAACAACTTTAATTTCTGGCTTTCTAGACAAACCACGGAACAATAA
The DNA here is from genome assembly GCA_001517045.1 of Pseudotsuga menziesii. Taxonomy (NCBI): domain Eukaryota; kingdom Viridiplantae; phylum Streptophyta; class Pinopsida; order Pinales; family Pinaceae; genus Pseudotsuga; species Pseudotsuga menziesii. The sequence continues at coordinate 80,770 of LPNX010472382.1, read as the reverse complement.
TGGGTAAATAAATAATATTCTTGACTTCCATGTTTAGACACCAATTTTTCATGTAGTTAATAAAAAATCCCCATACCAAAGGTTCTTAATTCTTAATTTCTCCTCAATAATTAGCCAAACACTCTGAGTGAAAGGACAAGTTACTCCAAGATGAAAATTGGTTTCATCCTCCAATTTGCACAATGAACATCTTCCTGGACCTTCCCTGCCTTTCTTCACTATAGAATCCCATGTAAGAGATTTATTAGACAATAAAAACCAACAAATATTTTTTTCCTTTATTGGGCATTTAAGTTTCCACAAAACTTTCCACCACCGGGAGTATTCCAACTCAGATTTGTCCAGTAAATGCACATAGCCCTCTTTTGGTGAATATATTCCATATTTAGACAAATTCCAGACCAACTTATCATTTGTTAGAATAATCAACCCATAGTATTTACCCACTTAGACATTATTTCATTTATTTTGTCTTATTTGCCTAGTCCATGAGTCCCACCATGTGCAAGTTGTCAATTGCCTATCCATAGAGGTCAAACTTGCCATTATTGACTCATGGAGCGCTTTGGAAAGTCCTGGGAATCAAATATGGTTTATTCCTGGCCTCCTAGGCGCCCTTCTGCTTTTTCTGCTTTGTTGACTGCTTTTCCAGCTTTTAAAGCACATAAGGAAAGCTAGACTAGGTGAGGTGAACCTGTTTTATTCCCCTTTCATCCTCCACTCTTTCCTCCATGCAAAAGCATGTATGAGCTGCCATTTGACCACTCTTTATCTTGCCCATGCGCCCTTGCTAATTCGTGGGGTCCTTGATAGATTTGGGATCAGCTTTTTACACCTATGGGGGATTTGCCTATTTTGGGTAAGCCTGCTTTATGCTAGATTTGGATGCTTCCTTATGCATTCGATTTGCTCATGTATTCTATATATTCAGCAGCCTATGTTATTACAGGGTTGGCTATTGTACACTCAGTTAATATAATTTTGTGTTACAGCTCCATATTCAGTCTCCATTGTTGATAATTTGCATGATCAATTGTTAATTGCTGTGAGTGAAATTAATCTACTGCAGGCCTGAATTTCTACATAATTCTCATTAGATAATCTCACATTACTTGATTTAAGTGTAGATAAATAACCATTCCAGGCCGAAACATCCTCATGTTCAATTAACCCAAAATGATCAGCAGGTAGCCAAGCCTGTTCCATCACAAACGAAACAAGAATACCAATATATTGAAGGGAAAAAACACCAACAGAATGTAATTTCTCAACCAAATTTAGAGATAAAACATGTCTCCATTTGCACCCCACCCATGGATCCAAACTAAGACAAACCTCAGCCCCATTCCCAATTTTTCACACAAGATTTTTATCGATAATGTCAAAAGACCATAAAACATGTTTCCAACAAATAGACATTCTCCTTTTCTGCTTAACTCAAGATCTGATCCACTCTAATAAAGATAAAGGATACACATATTTTTGGACAACAATCTGAATCCACAAGCCCGAACCTTGAATAACATTCCACACACTTTTAGCTACAAGAGATTTAGCAAACACTGTGGGGATCTTTAATCCCCACCCCCCCATAAACTTAGGACAAGCCAATGACTTCCAAGAAGTCCATGGCACACCAACTGACTCCTTGTTACCATACCAAAGAAATTTAAAACACATCTTCTTGATCTTATCTATGATCCAAAAATGCATCGAAAAAACTAGTATAGCCTCAAGTACAGCTTTAACCAAAGTAAGCTTACCTCCCTTAGAGAGCCACCTGAAGCTCCAATTATTTATCATTTTTTCCACTTTTACAATCAGCCAATCCCAATCCTTCAGAACATAACGATAGGGTTTGGGATGGAATACCAAATACTTCATATTGAGCTCAATATTGTTCACAGAAAAAGAAAAATATTCTGTAAAGTAATAACTTCAGACTCATCCAAATTCAAAACATAGAAAGAGGATTTATCTTCATTAATCTTCATACCAGAAGCCTTGCAAAAGATCATTAAAACCTCAAATAACGAAGATAAAGACTGCTCAGATCCATCAGTTACCATAACAATATCATCCATGAAAAGAACATGAGATAGAGTAACCTCATTTCCAAAAGATAAACCATGATAAATCCCACATTCTTTGACATATAGAAGAGCCCTACTTAAAACTTCAACAACAATAAGGAAAAGTAAAGGTGCAAGTGGGCACCCTTGCCTAAGCCCTCTTCCAAATTTAAAAAAAGGAGAGACTACTCCATTTACCAGTAAGGCAAAAGACACAGAGGAGAGGCTGTTCATAACCCAGGAAATAAAAGACCAAACAAAACCCATTTTAGAAATAACAACCCGCAAGTAGGTCCAACTCACCCTATCATAGGCTTTTGACAAATCAATTTTTAAAACCACTGACTTCATAGCCTTACTATGAATGGAATGTAATCCCTCCTGTAGAACCCCAACATCATCATGTATATGTCTACCAGGCAAAAATCCAAACTTCTCACCAAAAATATAATAACCCAACACCTTTCTAATATGGATGGAAATAAGTTTGCTAATAACCTTGTATATGAAATTACACAAAGAAATAGGTCTGAAATCTTCATAAGTGTTTGGATGATCAACCTTTGGAATCAGAGTAATAAAAGTAGTATTAAAAACAACAGGGATTTTACCAGATTTCCAGGAATCTTCAACATTCCTAAGAAGATCATCCCCCAAACCATCAAACAGAGACCTATAAACCTCAACAGGTATCCCATCCGGGCCAGGACTCTTGTCATTCTTACTCATGTCTAGAATGGATTTTGATTCTTGCATAGTAACAACCTTCATAAGTTCATCATTTTAAACCTCAGAAATAGAAGTAGGAAAAAAACCTGCACTCTTCACAACTTCAGGGAGATAAATATTATTTTCTTCCTAAAACAAAGATTCAAAGTCTTGAACACCTGCCTTTGCAATAGACTCACAACCTTCAACCAAATTTCCCTCATCATCTACAATTTTCCAAATTGTGTTAACAATTTTCCTGAAGTTGGAAAATTTATGAAAAAAAGGTGTTTTATCATCACCACACAATAACCATAAAGCCTTGCTTTTCTGTCTAGCCTCCTGTTCTTGCTCACTTAAAAATTTTCTCTTCTTTGATTCCAACTCTGTCAACGAAACTTTATCTTCTCCAGTCAAGAACCCAAAACCCAGGATATTAAAAGATGCAACCAATAAAGCCTCTATGTCAACAAGATCCTTATTATCCTACTCTTTTTTCTTGATTGACCATGCTAAAGAGACTTCTTTGATAATCTTAATATTTGTAGCAAATTGAGTAGTAGAAGACGAACCAGAATTGACATCAAAAACTTTCCAAGATGCTTTTAATAATGTAACCAAAGCACCATTCTCCAACCAGTTAGCATTGAATTTAAAAGGAATACAAGGTTTGGTATCATTATTAGCCACTTGTAAAAAGACAGGCTGACGATTTGAAACCCCTCCATAGCCCACCCATTACCTGAAATGAAAGTCACAATCCAGAAGATCAGCTGATATAAGCAACCAAACCAATATCTTACAAATATTCTCATTTCCAATTCTACGATTAGACAAAGTAGGATGAAAAAAAGATGGAGCAATGTCCACCAAACCTAATCCATCTACTTGTCTAAAAAATAAATCAGAAATTGAATCAACTCTGGCTTTTTCCCCCCAGATCTCAAAATAAACCATAGAGAAATTCAAATCTCCACGAAAAAACAATGCAGAAATTTTAAAGCAATCCAAAGATACATTAGAGGAAATTTGGGGTCTAAAATGGGCCTTATAAGAAAACGCGCCAACAATAAATTTTGTGAGTTGGAATTCAAGAACCAATATAATTTCAATAAAATGAGTCAACCATAATGGTTGAATTGACATATTTGTCATAAAAGAAAACTACTTTTTTTGTTCATATTTTCGACATATCTCCCTGTGTTTTTACTCAAATTCCGAGCGGTAGAGCTCGTTGGATGCGGAATTTAATTCCGCATCCAACGAGTACCCATACTACATACTTTTGACATACCCCCCTACCCCAAAAATAAGAATTACCCAAAAAAATTTTAATGTAACATAAAATGTCTAAAGTCGTAGTTTAATAACTACTAGCGGCTTAGCAGAAAAATGAAACAGTTAACAATATGTAACAATTAATTTCAACACATACAAACTAATACCATTTTAATTTTGATATGTTATGTATATGACCTGCATTCAGTTGCTTCTAGCTGTACTTATGATTTGCTTTTGTCAAGTAGGTGAGAAGCTATGTTCTAATCTGGGCTTACTTAGCATTTGCTAACTTAACTGGATTTCTGGTTCTTATAGGTTCAGCAGGTAAAATTTTGAACAAGTAGGAGTTTGTTTTTGCGTTAAAACAAGAAGTACTTCTTTAGCATAATAAAAATTCTAGAGTATAATTTGATTAATAAAGAGCCAGGCTATGCTGAGGTAAAGTACTTCCTTTACTATTTTTAAATCTATGAAAGTATTTTAAGTTAGTCGTAAAGACCAATATTTCTAATGTGCTAGTGCTCTTTATCATCATGAGTTCTACTTAAGTTTTTCTTTCTGATTTGATATGTCGAGTTACTCACAAGTTCTTCTGATGAGTATTGGGCTCATGATTTCACATGGAAACATTTTTACTGATGTCTATAGTTCAAAGTACTTCTTTATAAGCTAGCTATAATTTTGATTTTCTAAGCTTCACCATATCACTTGTATTATTGCAATATTACATTATCATATCGCTTAATAAAATTTCTGAGTGATTTTACTTTTAACCCTAGGTATTCTTACTACCCTGCAACTACCAAGGTGTAGTTTAAATATCAATTTAATTTATTAAGAGTTTGGTTCTTATTGAAACCAAATGAACAATAACTTCCAAGAAGTCTTCTAACCATAATATTGTTGACTTATGCATTGGTAAGAGTTGTAATATGGTGAATTATCACATAACATTTACTTACATACAGTTATTATATAAACAAATTAATTTACCAACTTATGTATACATAACACTAGTTTTAAAATATAGTATTATTTTTTAAACATACGGTTTGTATGAATAGCTATTAGTAGTGCTATCGACTCAAGGTCAAAGGCATAAACTCCACTATTGTTTTTCATATAAATGTTTTTACAAAAGATTGATTTCAAGGTTTTCAAAATGTAAATGTTATCGATACATACAAATGTTTTTACTATAGCTTGATTGTATTGATTATCCAAAAGCAATGATATGAGTTGACTTTAAAACAACATTATCGTCGTGGTAAGATATAAATTATTGGCAATAATAGTGTTCCCCCGACAGTGCAAGAGAACTATGTAGATCGACCCATTGCTAATTAAAAATATTGATGGGCACGTGGATGAGTTTCCACCATGCGTTGGTCAATTTATAAGCTCACAAAGAAACCCTATTTCTTCATTCTCCTTCGAGGGTTTGGATTTGCGCTGTTTGGGTTTCTTTTTAGCCATGAGAGGCTCCCTGGTTCATGTTTGACAGCTCCATTTTGGGTGTAGTAAAGTGCCGTATCGCTTGTGTTAGAGTTGAGAGATACACAGTTTGTATCTTGGTTGATTTTTGCAAGCATTGTATCGCTGTGAGTGTGGGTTTACTCTGTCAGTAGTTTAGAGTGTTGGGCCATAGCATTACCCTTTCCATTGCTTATAACCTGCTCCATTGTCAGTGTAAGTCTAGAAGGTAAACCCTGCTGCCTCTGTCACAGGTTAGCACAAGGGCTCATTTCTTCAAGGTGCTGTTCTTCATGCTGGTTAAGTCTCCTCCTCGGCTCTAGACTCTTTTTTCATAGGTAAGGTTTTACCCTACTGTCATTTATTCTCTAAGTACTATTTCAGTTTTTAATACAAAGAATACCACTTCTAAAAATCGCATTGCTCTTGTTTTTGTAGGTTACAGTTGCGGCTTCAAGTATGAAGGAAACTACTCTCGAGTTGGTGAACTTCGTGGCCATAATCGGTAAGCCCCGATTTGTCATGGAATATCCCTGCTTGCAGAGCTTATTGGAAAGAAGTTATAGTTTGAAGGGAAGCATGACTTTGGTTCCTCCAATGTATAAATTCTTAATTTATGTTATTACTCAGTTTCGTTGTTAAAAACCCTTGCATGTTGCTAGGTAGCTCCGGCTTATATGCCGTGACTCAACTGTAGTTTGTTTGTTTTGTAAAATTATTACAACCTTACGGCTTGATAATATCATACATTAAATTTTAAGATATGGGGGTTTTTCCTGCACTCAAGGTTTTAAAATAACTCTTGTTTCAATTACTCTGATTATTATAATTTAACTTGTAAATACTAATACTATAAAATAGGTTTTCTTCTTCAACTGTCAGTGAAGTAAATTACTGTTAATGATATTTTTGTAAGTAAATATTGTTATTGTGAAGACTGTAGATCATTCATAATGTAAAATTTATAAATTTATACTTATCAGTTTAGTATATAATAGCTAGGGTTTACTAGAAATGAAACCCTTGTATAAATGTGTTCTTAAATTAATTATTATTTGGGCACTGTTTCTTGTTGTCTTCTATTTCGATGATTACAGGTGTATTGTTATTCATTAACCTGTTTATGAAGTATTTAAATTAAAAGGGTTTATAAATATATTATTAAGTTTTAAGGATAAGACTGTAATCAATCTAATGCATAGTTTATAGTCTTCTTGTTAAATTTGTTTACACAGTTATCAATGTGAATGGATTAAAACTTTAATAAATTAATTTATAAAAGGATAAATGAATTGCTAGGGTTTCAACCCTCAGGTCTTCTTACACAAGTTATAAGCCCATTTGTTAAATACATAATATTTTCTAAATATGTAATTCTTAGTTTATTTTAGTTAATGTTTACATTTACACTTGTTTTTATTTACTATTCTGTAACTTTGAAAATATTCAGAGCTCTGTAAAGAATAGAACACTAACTCTATAGCTCTGTTTACTTTTCATAAATAAATGGTTTATAAGCATAACCCTAATCTCGTTTATATTAAGTAATAATTTAAGATTTAGTTAATAGTTTTAAAAGATAAACTGTGTGGTTAATATCTTGTTTATATACTTAGCTATTATCTTCTATAATATTTTATTTTATCAGTATACTATTACTGTAACTCTAGTGTAGTTTACTATTTCTTTTCCTACATTTTATTTAGTTATACTAAGTAAAAACAGTAAACACAAATAAATTATAACACTCTTTGTACTTCATAATATTTTAATAATTGTAATAAGTTTACTCTGCTATCTATAGATACAAAATCCTATCTACTATTTTCATTGTCTTATCTACTTAAAGCATTCTAACTGTGCTAGAGTATGGCATGTTTCTAGGTGTGAAAAAACACAGTTTAGAAATTTATTTTCATTCTAACACATTATTCTCTAAATCCATTTCATTCTATAACAATCTAATAAGAATACTAAATCTAACATTTCACAAACTGAACTTTTAACATTCATATAACAGTTTAACTAAGATTTATTCAACCAAAATAGTAAAATAAAATAACATAGAACCTATTGAGGACAGATGACAACAGCTTTAGGAGGCCGTTCCTCACTACCAATCTCTTGGAGAGTGCTCAAACAACGCTTCCTCAGCACCCCCGAGCCTGTTCCTGGTCTTCTTGGCTAAGAACTAGGTGGAGAATGCAAACAGTAGAATCCTCTATCAACTGACTAGTTCAATACCTCAGTAAAACACTCTGCTCTCAACAGTATGATCTTCAGCTTAAAAGTTGCAACTAGATCAATCGGTAGTTATCCCCTCAAACACTTTCCAGATTTCCATTCCATTGAATTTCTCTGAAGTACATTCATTCAACCTGAATGATCACTTCTCTAGAATGAGCAGCCTCAACTCTCTTCAATGGAAAGTTTTATAAATATTTCCTAGGTCTTTTGGATCAGTTTTCATTAATTAAGCCACCTGCTCTGATTACACTTTCTTGGGGAATCATGACCACAAATGTAGGGAGGTTTCCACCTGTAATAGTTGGAAGTGGCATGTGACATACACACCCCCTTAAATTATAACATCGTCCTTGATGTTATTTATTCCTTGCCCTCAGAATTCCCCTGGAACAGAATTGGATATGCATCCTGCATATGACTTTCCAATTCCCATGTGGCTTCCTCTAGACTAAGGTGCTTCCATTGCACCTTCACCTGAACAATGGTGTGGTTCCAAAGTGTGATCTCCCTCTGCCCAAGGATACAGTCCGGTTCCACCAGAAAATCTCCTTCTAGTTCCACCTGTACATCAAATCAGTTAACAACATGTTGAGGCCTGGAAAATCGTAGGCATGTTAGATTTTTATCACTAAGCTAGCATAACATTAGGATCTTTAACTGAGAGAATAAAAATCATAACAATCAAACACAAGAGACAATGAACACGGTGTTTATCCTCAGAGAAACCATAAATGGTGAAAACTCCACAACTTCCTCAGAGATAGAATCAGCACCAAAAGTAAAACCGGAAAACAGTAAGATGATCTTCGACAGCAGCAGTCTCTCTCTCTCACATTGAGAGAGATTCTCCTCTCTCACTCATGCGCCCCAATGAGTGAGTGTGTGTGTATGAGTATGATAAATAGGGAGGATCTCACTCTCTATTTATATTCTTCCGTTCACTTGGAACCCACTCCAATATGTCGACCTCACTTAAAAATTACTTACTAGAGCCGACATCTCTAGGAGTGTCTAATAACCCTAGTGCCCCACCACTTGTGGGGACTTTGCCTCCTTTGACCAATAGGAGGGTAACACAATGTTGGGGACTATTGCCCCGACTTACAATGACTCACCTAGGGTCGACTTCACTAGGATAGTCTAATAACCCAAGGGCCCCACAACTGTGGGGACTTTAACCCTTGACCAATAGGAGGGTTACCCACAATGACTTGACATGACTTTCTCATTATAGAAAATTTTCAGAATAAATATCAGGATATGACATGACTCAAATACATTACAATACATCCCGAAATAAACATCGGGTTACAATACATAAGAAATACGGATGAATACATTCCAAATTTACAAATACACCAACAAGGCAACAACAGTAAGGGATTCCCCTCAGTAAATGTTCCCAACTAGCCCATTACTATTTGGTATGGGGAATCCATCTAGTTTATGGTCCGGCTACCATAGGTCAAGTAAAAAAATGAAAAGGTTTTACCGGTTGCGGCCCGGTCCACCGTGTATGTTTTAGTTTTTATATTAAAGTATGAGATGCAAGTTCCTATCTAAGAATGCAGATTGATAGAGAATATGAAGAGCAGTCACAATGTCATGCGTAGGTTCTTACCTCTCATCTTAAACTCTATCGCATCTAAATCACACACAGCAAGAAAACTAAAACTAACTATCTAACCTATCCCTAGGGGGCAAGATTATCATTCATTAATGAGGAATGTGTTTTGCGCATGCATTAAGAAAAAACATAGATAGCCGATACTTCTTTCAAAACACATGAACATTTAAAGATATTTGAACAACTAGATAGCCAATTGTTTATGAACAACATTCATTACTCATAGTGGAAAATTCATAGAATAAACTAGAGAGCATTCATACAAGAACATAGGTTCAAAGAGTTAGAACGATCTCACAGTTCATGGACACAAGAATGAAAAAGAAATAGTTCACATTCAGCAAATCCATGGCACAGCATTTGAAAAATTCCACAAAGCTTTCTCCAACAGGAAACTTGTAATTTATTTATGCAAAAGGAAATTGTTCTTCTTACATCAAATTCTCACAAATATGTCTGGGAAAAAGTCCCTTATTCCCTCTAATTCTCCTATATTTATACAAATAGAAAAACCTTCGGATTGCCCCCCTGGGTGACCTTTGAGGTTCCCCCAACCATTTAATCTTACAATTTTGTCCTTTGTGAGTGCTCATGATTCGTACAATATGTTACAGTTTAGATTAATATTTACGAGCACTTTGTAAAAAGGGACCAACTTGGTAACTTATGAGCCATTTCTAAGCCTGGTCCTCTACTTCTATCAATTCTACTTAGTAATCCATTGGTCATTTTAAAATCCTGTTGTTCTCAGATCTTCACTCCTTTTTTAGCAACACCTCTACTTCTTACTTTTTCTTTCTTCAGCCAACTCCCTTATGCTTTGTCATTCAGCTATGTCTTCTTTGCAACAGTAATCATCAAACTCAGGTCTGAAGAATCTTCTAATTCTGTCTGCATTTAAAACAAAAATTCATCATTAATTCGGACTACATCTTTTCAACAAACGTAAAACATACTAAAAATAAAATTGATCATCAAAACGAGGCCCTGTACTGCACTCTCGTCGTGAAAACCTTAAAATGATAAGAATCTGAAACCTTTGCCGCCCATAAGATAGGGTAAAAAAACACACAGAACAGGTGGGAAAAACAATCACCAACGGGAAAAATCACTAAAGCATCGGAAATATATTTGTATTCAGAGCCGCAACGGCGGGCTTCAGACAAACAACGAGTTCCGCGATATCATTAAGTCTATCGACGTCGGAAAGACTAAATACTAAAGCATCAGACGAAAAAAAATGCTCATTTGTGAATGGAATGACATAAACATCAGGTGGTTAGTTCACTAAAACGCCGCAACGGCAGAAAACATATAGACTACGGCTTCCGCGATCAAATGAAAATCGTCTGCGGTCGGAGGTTCTCAGAACTAACTGATAAAGAGTCAGTAGATAAACCAACTAAGAAGCGGAAATATAGTTTACTAGAAAGCCACAACAGCGGATGTCAAACCAACTACGGGTCTTGGTAATCATAAAACCATCGACAATCGGAGCAATTATATGGCAGACGTTTAGTTCACTCGAGAGCCGCAATGGAGAAAAGCAATCAGACTACAACTTTTGATCAAAGTCATAAAACTTTTCGATAGCGAAGAGAAAAAAAATAAGACATGGAATCGATGAGGATAAGCCCTAATCCATCGTACCGTTTATTATTGATCCTCCAAAATGACGGTTGCACAGATGACTACAGTTCCAAATCAAACTTCAACTAGCTTTCGATAGTGTTAAAACAACAAATCGCAATTTAAACAATTTATCAATAAACCCAAGGAATCGGTGGAAATCAAAACTAATGATTAGGTCATTCAGACAAACCATCGGTGAAAAGAACAATTACATGTCAAATGGTTAATCCACTAAAGGGCCGCAATGACGGAACACGATTAGACTACGGACCCCGCAAAACACAAAACCCTCGGCGATTGGAACAACCAAAGGTCGTGCATCAGTGAAAAAAAGACTAGCCCCCCGATCAAATGTCCAATATAGTTCTGATAGCGAAAAGAGCAAAACATTTTAAAAAACTCGCAGAATCGGCAAAGATAAGGGCTTCCTTCGGAGTTCTTGTAGTCTACCAGCCGCAACGGCAGCAACATAAAGGACTATTGTTCTGACGGTGATGAAACAAAAACATCAAAATAAAATAAAACAAAAAAGCACGTCGGCGAAAAACATGAATTTGGATCGGGTCATTCATTATTTAACTTCTGCAACGGCGACTGCGTAGAGAACTACGGCCCCGATTCATTGTTCAACTGAATTCCGACAGCGAAAACCAAAACCCAAAGTTCAAGTCAAACAAAAAGTAGTCATTCAACTTCCTTAATTCAACCTCACAATATTCAAATTAGCAGAAGACAACAGAGTTCAGCAATCTAAAACAAAACCAAGAAAGACAAAATTTAAAAGGAGGGTCCAAAATTTTAAAAAACTGGGAAATAGTTGCAGCTGCAACAATTGGCGACTACCTGGTGAACCTAGATATTTGGACAATTTATTCATTAAGTAACATACTGTTTGACAATAAAACCAACATGTTGAATTATTCTAGATGTCTGGATTTCCCAAATGGCAAATATATGTACTTTTAATCATTAATGATAGTCCAATTTAGGAGAATGGAAACCAAGATTTCCAAGTCAAGATAACTATTTTGAGGCCAGGAAGATGAGTTTCATTTATTACCTCTGTCTTCAGGTAGCTTCCAGCTTGGACACCACAGGATTGTAACATATGGTAAACAAAAATATTCATTTGTTCCTCATTTCCATGCCATTTTTCACTTTTTGTGCTTTTGGACTTTTTTGTCCTTTTTTTGAGTCCTCCTGCATGCCTTTCTTTCTGAATTTTTTATTCAGGCTCCTCTATCCATAGTGTCCTTCTGTGTGAGATATATTTAATTTTCAGGTCACGGACGGAGAAGAACTTTTGTACTCATATGATTCATTATTTTGTCATGATACATATTTCTTTCTTAGGAGATTTTTGACTCTTATTTTCCTTTTGGATTTCAATTCTTGGCATGGGATTCTTTATATATAATATAATGTTTACCTTTCTTCCTTTCCATGTGTCTTTTACTGTCACTCCCTAGGACATTTTAAATGTGAGATGGATGGAGCCTCGAAATAGTATTCCATACTTTTTGATCCTGAGTTATTTTACAAGGATTAAGTAGGACTTCAATGTGTTCATAACCATTTAGGAAAACTGCTGAACTAGAAGAAATTATTTCAGATAAATCAATAGTACACAATCTTATAATCAAGTATTTTAGTTACTCTAGAATTTTGATGGTCTCCATGCAACCAAAAGTCTGCTTCTTTTATTGAAATAAATCAAAATCAAACTACAAACAAACCAAAATAAAATAAATCAAACATAAACAACCAAATTTTTTTATTAATGTACAAGATAATCAAGAAATAAAAATCAAGAAAAATAAAGCTTGAGAACTAAACCACTAACTGGTCAGTCCTCTGCCCACCCCTATAAATATGAAAATCTATAAGTTAAGGGGCTAGGTTTGACTACAAAATGAAAAAGACCTAACCATTATAAAAAACTACATCTACTGGTCTTGAAAAAACTATATCTGAAACTGAAACTGCTATTTTACAATCAATCTCATTAGCCCGTGAAAACCGAAGGAGATCAGGCTAGGTGTCTGATGTACTGCTAGCTTCTTTCGCTGGGTAGTTTCCCAGTTCCAGTTCAATGAAGTAATTCCCCAATAAATAATTCACTGGTTCATTCTTACCCTCCAACAGAGTAACATTGTGCTTCATGTGGGGCTCTCTTAATACTTTAATTTGATTGGGACTTCCTTTATAAGGCAACCAAAGATGCGACCAATCTGATGCAAAATATCCATTTAAATTTGCTGACCAATCCTGACTCAAAATCAGTCCATAAGCCTCAGGTATGTCTGCTACCACAATATCGATGAACTGACATACCTTTTCATTTGAATATAATCGAATCAGAACATCCTCCATTTCCCCAATTACCTTCACATTTGTTCTGTCTAATTGAATAACCTGCCAGGTTGATGGTTTAGGCTGTCCATTTATCTATTTGCAGAATGAAAGAGGCATAACATTGACTGATTCCCTTGAGTCTACTAAACAATTGTGCACGTTATGGTTGAAAATTTCAAAGGTTAATAGAAATGGTGGGGTTTTGTATTTAGACTTACCTCCCACACTTGCTTCACCAATTTCTTCTTCTTCCGGTTGGTTGTCGGTGGGAAGTTTTTCCTCTGATATTTCAAGTGCTTTTAATCATTTTTTTTTTTGCTAAGGTACATTGCACATTTCAAAGAGCAAGATATTTTCTTTAGCCCTTTTAATATCTTCCACAATATTATACTCCATATTATGTCCTTTGAGATCTGTTTTTGCATTATCAATCTTCTCTTCAGTAGGATTAACATGCATGTTGATTTGCTTTGGATTTTGACTCGTGATGGTGAATTCAGGTATTTTATCAGCTGTGGTGTTTTTCTAAAATTTCTTTACATTCTCCTGAAGTCTCTTAATTTTAGGGAGGACTAACCTGTCTTCTTTTATCAAACCTTGACTTCTAGTTGTCACATTTGTTTCTGATATATCCTCATGTTTCAGATCACTTTCCTCTTTGGTATCAAACATCAAGACACAGTCCCATAAAACCATGGCATCATCCTCTTCTTTTTCTGTCGATTTGTTACCCTTTTCTTCCTTATCACTATCCTTTGTTAGTTTAGAGTCCAATAGCTGATTCATTACTAATGTCATTGAATTTATCCATTGAGGACAATTTTTTCCAGAATGGGGCTATTGATGAAAGGTGCAAAAGTTATCCATACCTACCTCTGTTAAGTTCATTGATGCATGACTGTGTGGAGGAGGTTTAGACTGATTGTTATCCTCTCTCATTTTATAGTAAGGCTTATATGCTTTCTGATCCTCCTTCTCTTTTTCTAAATCTATCACCCTGTTAGATAGTTTTTGCATCATTCTCAACATTCCTTCAAGGTCACGTGACTACTCCTCCTTAGGCTCAGCATAATCTTCTATGCTTTCCTTTTCAGCTTTGACTGTCTTAGCTTCTTCATAAGTCTCTCATAAAGTAGGTTTGACTAACATCTTGGCAAACATGGCCAAATCAGGCCCTAGAGCTGAAGTATAATACTCAATTAAAACTTTATCAAAGCTTATCAACTGTAGAAAAATTCTTAAGATAAGCAGCAAACCTTTGGGTGAAACTATGCACTTTTTATTTTCTTTCTGTAATGTCCCCGGTTTTGACCCCATTTGCATGATGTATATATTGTAATTAATAGTGGTGAGGAGCTCAAGGCAAAAGCCCCACCATCGATTTGGTTGTGTATGTTTCAGCAATAGGGATAGTTGTCGATGGTTTATCGTGCCATTTGGCACATTATAATTCGGCATCATGTAAATACGCACATCAATTAAAACTAAAACCACAACTAGCTACGGCAGTGCGACGTTAAATGAAAAGGGCATGGTTCCAAAGGATAAGGGGTGGGGATGTCAAACCTTGGTTTATGGGGAAAAACCCATGTTTTATCACCTTTGTGTGTTTTCCACCTTTCTTGTTCACTAACCTCTTCAATGTCTTGATTTTGTTAGTTGAGGCAGTTATGGTGGTGGGTGTGGCAGGCTGTCAGCCTTTGCCCATGCGCCCACTCCACCTACGGCTACATTCAATTCCTCCATCTTCTCCACGACGCCATTCTTCCCTGGCCTGTTCACTCTCACATGGAGGTCGGTTCTGTTCTCCTCACGCACCAGTCGGGGGCTCTCTTTGTGGTTGGTGGGCTGTTGTTCCCATATTTTGTTGGCCATGTCCTTTATCCTCACGCACAAGAGTTCTGCGTTATTTTTCCTCATGTGGGAGGGGAGTCCTGTTTATTGTTGCGCGCAGGATTTGTCCCGGTTTGGGACTCATGCAGGGCCGTGGTTTGTTCATTTACCTCCACATTTTTCAACTGTATGTTCCTCTCACCAATTGGTATGGTCATGTTGTTTGCCTACATTTTTGTTGGCTGTGGCGTCCAAATTGCATTTTGGGTCACTGTGTATTCGTAGTGAGCCACTTTCTGTTGTGGGCTGCATATGAGTCTCCCATGGCTATGCTGGGAGTTCTGTTAATTATCCATGTGGGATGGCTGTGAGTTGTGCTTTCTCATGTGGCTACTGTTGGTAAAAGCATGACTATTGGTTTCCCTGTTTTGGGGCTGTGGATTGCTGCTATCATTCATTGTGTGCTTGTGGCTGCCAGAGTACCCTGGTTTTGGGTTGCAGCCGAGTTGTTTTGGCCATGGTAGGGCCAAGAACAAATCTGTGTTGCCTTGTGGACTTGAGCTTTGCTCCTCTTCTGTTTGGGATTATCCCTGGTTGTCTTTTCCTTCTTCACGGGACTGTGAAGGGATTGTTTTGCTGCGGGTATGCAGTGGTTGGTCTTTGGACTCTGCTGGCTTGGCCGTTTGTTGAAGGCCTGACAAACCCAGCTGTGTTTGGTTTGCTGATTGTATCCCCTTGGTTATGTGTAAACCTGTAATTGACCCTTAGTCCTTGAGGAATTATGCCCAGCTCGGGGGTGGCAGCATTGCTGAGAGATTGATGAGCACGCTGGCCTATGGTTGGGTGGAACATTGCAACGACATAGCTGGTTGCGGCGAGTTCTTCATTGAAAGATAAGTTCTATTGGTTACTTCATCTCTGCAATTTATATTGATGTTTAATGAGTTATAATGAACATGTTTTATGCTGGAAATGTATGTGTGTTGCTTCTGCTGAATGTTGATTCATTATGCATCTTTGTATGCTTGTAAGTTAATTCCAACATTGATGTTTGCTTATGTTCTTGGGGCGGTTTGCCCGTATGCTTGGTGTTGGTCGTGTCCTCTTCACCGGTCTGAGGGATGGGGACGTGACATTATGGTATCAGAGCTCAAGGTTGCAACAGTGGGCCTCTATGGGCCAAGAAGATGCAGTGACAGAAGCAACGTTTCTTCTACCCAGTATAAAGTAGCGGAAGACTGTAAAAATTTGAAATTTTTCTTAAGTATTGACATTTGGGTCATCGAAGGGTTTAGTGGTTCCGACTTCCGATGTGGCGGAAGGTTTAGTGGTTTCCCCATCCGCCGTTGCGGCTGATGAAGGGGCCAAACCGCCGATGCAACAATGGATCCGATTGCCGACGAAGGGAATTTTTGAAAAAAAAATTGGTCTAAGTGTTAGGCAGTCGAAAGAGAAAGTGATTGTGCTTCCACCATTGCGAAAGAGCAAACCGCCAAGTCTTCCGACGGGGAAAGACTTCCGCCATTGTGGAAGAGTTGGCGAAGTGAACTTCCGCCGTTGTGGAAGAGTGGGTGAAGTTGAATTCCGACGTAGCGGAAGAGTTAGTGGATTAACGTTCGCCGTTGTGGATGGAGAAACGATTCGACGCCCAACGGAAAAGTCATCCGATTGCCGGCAGTGCAGAAGAGAATCACAGAAATTTTCTAAGTGTCAACGGCCGATCAGAAGAAGAAAGTCTTCGCGCATCCACCGTTGCGGAAGCCAAAGTCATTGGGCTTCCGATGTAGAAAGACCGTCGACAGCCGACGCGGTAAAAGAAAGAATTTTTTCTAAGTAACGAAAATATTGGCCATGGGAAGGAGAAGTTGTTCGTGCGTCCGCAGTTGCGGAAGAAGAAGCAACTAAGTGTCCGACGGAAAGTGGTCCGACCGTCGACAGGTGTTATAGCCGGTGGGAAGAAGAAAGACAAATTTCAAAAAAATTTGTCTAAGTGATGAAATCATTAGAAGAGAAAGCATTTCATGTTCCGCCGTTGCGGAAGCGGAAGCGTTTCATGTTTTGCCATTGCGGAAGCGAAAGCGTTAAGGCTTCCGATCAGAAAGGCTGTCGACGCCGATCGGAAGGGGAAAGCGTTCCGAGAGCCGCCGTTGCGGAAGAAATAGTGGTTCTTAGATCCGATTCTGCGGAATAATTAAGGGAAAGAGGAGCCAATACAGCGAACAATTTAGTGGTTTCGAGAGCCGATTATGCGGAAGAATAATTGGGGAAGAGACCCGATTGAACAAAGGAAAATTCAGTTGTTCTTCGGAGGAATTTTCAGTGGTTTTACAGTGGATTTTCAGGGCTGAAAAGGGAATAAGAGGCAGCGATATTATGCGCCAGATTGCATGAAAACCAAGGATTTACAAAAAAAAAAAAAAAAACGAGGGTGCCACAAGGGGGCAAGCCCCCTTGACCCCCTTCGTTCCCGAAGATAGTCGTTCTGGAGAAAAGGAGATTTTATGTTTTGGGAAATTTAGTAGAACCAGAATTCATAAAATTTTGAATGGTGCATCGGAAATGAGACCCGCAAGTTAATGAGTGCTCCTCGTTGTATGCACTGACTTCGCCCGATAGAAATATTTTCCTGAATCTTCCTAGACTTGCTCCTACAGGTGGCTGAAGTTAGCATTCCCAACTCGAATACAGTTGTGTGTAAAAATGCAAAGATTTGGTGAAAGTATTCATTCTTAGAAGTGGTATGGTTTTCACATCCGAGGTCGGAATGAAGCATGTGTATAGGCGTTGGAAATCTTATCCAGTGGGGAACAAGGATAAGTGACCAGAATCTGAGCACGGGGTAGCAAAGTGCTAATGATAGCCGCTGCTATCAAATGGACGAATATGGACAATTGCATGCCAGAAGTAGCAAGGACTGTGAAGTCAACCAGCTGTTGCGTGGAAGAGGAATTCCATGCCAGGATGAAATACTTGAAAAGGGAAGTTTCCCTTAAACCCCTGTCTTGCTAAATGTGTCGCATTTCCTAAGTTTTATGCATAAAACACATGAGGATATGTATTGCATGCATAGGATATTGCATGTTGGTAAAATATTGGGGATTATATGTTTTGTATGAACCACTAATGATAATCATTGCTTTGATGTTGGCATTAGTGGCAAAACCAACGATGACATGGACCCGGATGAATGTGTTGCTGATGCTGATGAATGAGACCAGCAACCCTATGAAGAAAGGGATAAGGCAACAAGTCCATGACAAAGGTTGGTGAGCAAATCCTACAATCTCCTGCAAAGGACCAACCAAATTGGTCATGTCAAGGGTGTAAGTAAGACCCATGCAGGTAAGAGTTTGCTTATGACAAAATTCCATGGAGTGGTAAAGGTAAGAGACCTCATACCATGTGGATATTGAAATATACAAAGGTGTCATGCCTATATATACTGATGATCTTAATTACAGTAAAGCATCCTACATGAATTAGTCATGGTTAGGCCATGCACGGTATATTGAAGGCAAGGTAGCATGAATGGGTATGCATTAGAAAGATTTTATGAATCTTGTAGTTATGCAATGGATGTATGTATATGAAGGGTGTGAGTGACTAATTGCATAAATGTAGGTGCAATGTTGTGGTGCATTGAGATGAATCCATGTGATATTATGAATGACTAATGATTGAAATGATGAATTGATGACAATTTAGGAACCATTTCAGAGGTTGTTATGAATGCGGGATAGACATGATTAGTTGGCTGCCATAAATGCTCTATTGAAGAGTAAGGTGGTATGAATGATACACCTGTGAAGTAAGGAGTATCTAAACATTTCATTTAATTGCATGAATGATGTGACTATGCCTTGCAAATGTTAATACGATAATGATTGCATGAAGTAAATGAGTTTTGGTAATATTGATGTGACTAACAGCTGGAAGTATTTGAATGTTATATTCTGAAAATGCTTCAGTGACGGTTGTAGCAATGAAAAGGTTATATGCATCCAGACCTACCAAGTGTTTGGTTGATTGAAGCTCATGTTTCAGGTAGCTTATTTCAAGCATGGCAGTGAAAGGTAAGACCCTGACCAATGCCAGAATCTACCATGTGAAAGAGCTTATTAAATTTGAATTGTGAATTTCAAATTTAAGAAAGTGCTGACAACTACTAGTCACTATTGGCTTGCATAAGCTTGTGTTTGGATGTTTGAAGCTTATGTTTCAGGTAGATTACTTCGAGCATGGCAGTGAGAGGTAAGACCCTGGCCAATGCCAGAATCTACCATGTAAAAGAGCCAAACTTTATGAGAAGAGTCTCATGGTTGTGAAAATAGTTGGTTGTTAAATTTGAATTGTGAATTTTGAATTTAAGGAATTGCCGACGACTACTAATCATTGTTGGCTTGTATGAGATTGTGTTAGGAGGGACGCGTGGTAAGTGGGTATTCATGTTATGATAGTAAGCATAAAATTATAATGGGCATAGTAGTGTTGCTTACAAGAAACCCACAATTAAACAAGTCAATTTCTGTGGTAGACAGAATTGCAAATTCTTATTGAATTTGATTACCAATGTCATTGCTTGGTTATGGAACGATCAATTGGATTGTATTATCAGGTAATGATTGACTGTTTGGATATTTGATGAATGTGTCAGGGATACACACCACAGGAAGATCATGTGTGATGACCTGCAAGAGCCAAACTTCATGGGAAGGTTTTCCCTTGGAAATGGGTTTCGGGTGAAACGCCATTGGACATTTTGGAAATGTATCATCTGCACTGCATGTTCGGTAGTAACATGCGTGAGATGGTATAAAGTATGTCGGTAATACATGTGTGAATATGAAATGTAAAAAGGAGTTGGGATGGAAAACTGAGGGACTGTTAACTCAGGGAAGGAGCCTCCATTCCTCCTTAACAAAGGCATACTGCGACGGCAAATGGATAAGTGTTATGTGACCCTTGCTATGAATATGCATGTTTAATCATTAAATTTCATATGCAGAACATGTTTGATTTTATTTCCATGATGACCGAACGCTTGAGTATGAATAGGGCCTACATGGCACACACCGGAGAAGGGTGCACACTTTTCCGATGTTGAGTCATGAAAGGGTTTTCAATATTGATTACACCCTAGGGAGTGGGCGCACTCCTGGTGTCTCAATACTTGATAGTGAATGATGAGAATTGTGATTACAATTTTTGAGCAATAACGCTGATGAGTTTGCTTGCATTGCTTGTGTTGCTTGTGTTGACAGGATAAAGGTAAAAGGCAAAAGGTAAAATGGTAAATGGTTGTTGTGAGGGGTTGCGGAGTAAGGGTTATTATTGATATAAGTGTATGTTGGTATAAGTGTATGATGGGCTGTGATATACCTGAGCATCCATAGTAGATCCTAGACTTGGAAATGGTCATGGTAAAGTTCCAAGCCCAGTTGAAATGAGGATGTACTGGCTGCACATTAATTATTTGATGTTGTGGAACAGCCGGCGTACTGACCTAACATCTAAGTCCATAGGCAATCCCAAGGCTTGCAAAGTGAAGCAGGATCCTGTGGACGAACGAGGAAGCGCACAATACAGATAAGTATTGGATTATTTTACTTATGAATATGCATGTGTATATGATTTGGATATGATGTTTTAAGCTCTTGTTCTAGAGATAAAACTAATGAGAATAAACTAAACATGTGAATCTATTCAATGTTTGGATATAGGTATCGCTGGGAGCGAGGACTATGAGAGCATCCTAGGGGTGCATGTGGACATGTGATTGTCCTGGAAAGCTCGAAATGAGTGGTAATGAAAAAGGTGCTAGTAAGTCGGGGGAGTTCTAGCAGCCGAGACAAACCATGTGGAGAGACTCCATGGTTTTGAGGTCAGGAATAGACCAAAGACACTAAGTGTCATGACCAAGAAGGATTGGTCCAGCATTCACGGCAAAGTGAAAGAGGCTGAGAGCATGAAAATCCACTGCGATGGTGTGGGTTCCAGGATGGAACAAAACAAAGAGGGGAAAAAATCTTACTTCTCTCTCTTGCCTTTTGATTATATATATTATTATGCATTGTGAAAACAAAAGATTGTTGAATGCATGTATGATTGAGAATGAGATGTGTGTATTTACTTAAGTAAATTTGTGAATGCTGGGATAGTTAATTCCCTGCCTAGGAATGGACATGAATGAGCTCATGTGCCTGTTGGGAAGGCATGAAAAATATGAAAGCCTCATTGATGAGACTTGGACTGTCATGCCAATTGGGTAATTAACTAACTGATTTTAATGACTATACTATGCTTGGTCTGATAGAATTTCAATGGTGCATTTCACAGGTGAGAAAAGTGAAACCAGGTGGTGCACATTGATCATGGCTGTAGATCAAAAGTTATTAGAATTAGCTGGAAGTATCCTTCGAATGATTTCCAAGACCCAAGAAAATCTTGGGGAGATGCTCAAGATACAGAAAAGGCAGAGTGAAATGAACCACCATATTTTGCAAGACTCTATTGGTTTGCAAAGGGAGGTGAAAAGCATTCTGGGAGCAATCGACAAGGGAAAGGAAGGTGGATCAGCGATGGGACATTCGTCCAAGCGACCCAATAGGAAACGGTCCAGGCATGAAGACTCAAAGGAAATTGAGCAGGTAAAGATGAAGCAGCTAGTGGAATGCTGGAGATGCGGAGGACATCATTTACGCCGGGACTGCCCAATGAGGGAACATGATGAAGGAAATAGCCGCAAAGTTCCTAGACTTCAGGATCAGCTGGAAGCTGAGAACCAGCAGGAGAAGTCCATGGAAGCTGAGGAGCTTGGTCGTGAATGTTCAAAGTAGATGATTGAACGTGGGACATATCTGCAATTTTGAAATTTTGATGTGCAACTGTATATGTATTGTATATATGTAATGGAACACCGAGGACGGTGTTATTCCAAGGGGGAGGGGAATGTAATGTCCCCGGTTTTGACCCCGTTTGCATGATGTATATATTGTAATTAATCGTGGTGAGGAGCTCAAGGAAAAATCCCCACCATCGATTTGGTTGTGTATGTTTCGGCAATAGGGATAGTTGCCGATGGTTTATCGTGCCATTTGGCACATTATAATTCGACATTATGTAAATATGCACATCAATTAAAACTAAAACCACAACCAGCTACGACAGTGCGACGTTAAATGAAAAGGGCATGGTTCCAAAGGATAAGGGGTGGGGATGTCAAACCTTGGTTTATGGGGAAAAACCCATATTTTATCACCTTTGTGTGTTTGCCACCTTTCTTGTTCACCAACCTATTCAATGTCTTGATTTTGTTAGTTGAGGCAGTTATGGTGGTGGGTGTGGTAGGCTGTCAGCCTTTTCCCATGTGCCCACTCCACCTACGGCTGCATTCAATTCCTCCATCTTCTCCACGACGCCATTCTTCCCTGGCCTGTTCACTCTCACATGGAGGTTGGTTCTGTTCTCCTCACACACCAGTCGGGGGCTCTCTTTGTGGTTGGTGGGCTGTTGTTCCCATATTTTGCTGGCCGCGTCCTTTATCCTCATGCACATGAGTTCTGCATTATTTTTCCTCACGCGGGAGGGGAGTCCTATTTATTCTCGCGCGCAGGATTTGTCTCGGTTTGGGACTCATGCAGTGCCATGGTTTGTTCATTTCCCTCCACATTTTTCAGCTGTATGTTCCTCTCACCAACTGGTATGGTCGTGTTGTTTTCCTGCGTTTTTGTTGGCTGTGGCATCCAAATTGTGTTTTGGGTCACTGTGTATTCGTAGTGAGCCACTTTTTGTTGTGGGCTGCGTATGAGTCTCCCATGTCTATGCTGGGAGTTCTGTTAATTATCCATGTGGGATGGCTGTGAGTTGTGCTTTCTCATGTGGCTGCTGTTGGTAAAAGCGTGACTGTTGGTTTCCCTGTTTTGGGGCTGTGGATTGCTGCTATCTATCATTGTGTGCTTGTGGCTACTGGAGTACCCTGGTTTTGGGTTGCAGCCGAGTTGTTTTGGCCATGGTAGGGCCAAGAACAACTCTGTGTTTCCTTGTGGACTTGAGCTTTTCTCCTCTTCTGTTTGGGATTATCCCTGGTTGTCTTTGCCTCCTTCACAGGACTATGAAGGGATTGTTTTGCTGCGGGTATGCAGTGGTTGGTATTTGGACTGTGCTAGCTTGGCCGTTTGTTCAAGGCCTGACAAACCTAGCTGCGTTTGGTTTGCTGATTGTATCCCCTTGGTTATGTGTAAACCTGCAATTGACCCTTAGTCCTTGAGGAATTATGCCCAGCTCGGGGGTGGCAGCGTTGCTGAGAGATTGATGAGCACGCTAACCTATGGTTGGGTGGAATGTTGCAGCGATGTAGCTGGTTGTAGCGAGTTCTTCATTGAAAGATAAGTGTTGCTGGTTACTTCATCTCTGCAATTTATATTGATGTTTAATGAGTTATAATGAACATGTTTTATGCTGGAAATTTATGTGTGTTGCTTCCGCTGAATGTTGATTCATTCTGCATCTATGTATGCTTGTAAGTTAATTCCAGCATTGATGTTTGCTTATGTTCTTGGGGCGGTTTGCCCTTATGCTTGGTGTTGGTCGCGTCCTCTTCTCCGGTCTGAGGGATGGGGACGTGACACTTTCTTTCTTCAAAGCGCATAACCATTTCATTAGGGATGCATGAGTTTTCTAGGATGCATATTTATTTCTAAATATCCTTTCAAATGTATCTCAGTCTGGGATTGAGTTTGTAGGCAGAGAAAAATACCATGAGGCTACTGCTCCTTTCAAGGTATGTGGAAATAATCTGCAGACTACATCTTCCTGTTCTCCAGCCCTTAGTCCTTCTATAGCCAATTAGAAGCTATGTAAATGATCGTCTACTAAAATATTTTCACTGGGATCAAACTTAGGAAGCATTTTCTCAAAATCCTGAGGTAAGTCATGCAGAGGAGGTTCCAGTGTTAGAGGTGATCTAGCCTTCCAATAAGGTGGTGGATTTGGTGGGTTGGGTGGCTAGTTTGAATTTACGCCTGCCATGAGTCTGGGTGGAGAATGAGGTGGTGAATGAAGAGGAGTATTAACAGGTGAACCGTAATATGCATCTGGGCCTACTTGATTCAAAGGCTGTATAACTTCCTGTAAGGCTGTTTCTACAAGTTCTTCCAAATCTCCAACCAACACTGAGTCTTCCAATATAGGGCAGTCTTTCTTTTTATATTCTGTTGTGGGTAAGTCAAGGATAATCGATAATCCTCCAATCTTATTCACATATGTCCTAGTATGTCTTCTCAAATCATTAACTACTTCATTATTGACAGAATACAAAAACTCTTTACCCTTCTCTTCATGATTTGGATTGGGAGACAAACTGCTATCAGAACTGTTACCGGTTGAGTAATTTCGAGAAAATGAGTTTCCTCAGCCAGCCATGCACTGGCGTCCCTCCTTCTAGCGCCAAAACTGTTGAGGCCTAGAAAATCACAGGTAACAACAGTAAGGGATTCTCCCCAGTAAATGTTCCCAACTAGCCCGATACTGTTTGGTATGGGGAATCCATCTGGTTTACGGTCCAGCTACCGTATGTCAAGTAACAAAATAAAAAGGTTTTACTGGTTGTGGCCCGGTGCACCATGTATGTTTTTGTTTTTATATTAAAGTATGAGATGCATGTGCCTATCTAAGAATTCAGATTGATAGAGAATACGAGGAGTGGTCACAATGTGATGCGTAGGTTCTTACCTCTCGTCTTAAACTCTCTCACATCTAAATCACACACAACAAGAAAACTAAAACTAACTATATAACCTATCCCTAGGGAGCAATATTATCATTCATTAATGAGGAATGTGTTTTTCCCATGCATTAAGAAAAATCACAGATAGATGATACTTCTTTCAAAACACATGAACATTTAAAGATATTTGAACAAACAGATAGCCAATTGTTTATGAACAACATTCATTACTCGTAGTGGAAAATTCATAGAATAAACTAGAGAGCATTCATACAAGAACATAGGTTCAAAGAGCTAGAACGATCTCATAGTTCATGGACAGAATACTGAAAATGAAATAGTTCACATTGAGCAAATCCATGGCACAGCAATTGAAAAATTCCACAAAGCTTTCTCCAACAGGAAACTTATAATTTCTTTATGGAAAAGGAAATTGTTCTTCTTACATCAGATTCTCACAAATCTGTCTGGGAAAAAGTCCCATATTCTTCTAATTCTCCTATATTTATACAAACAGCAAAACCTTTGGATTGCCCCCCAAGATTACCTTTGGGGTTCCCCCAACCGTTTAATCTTACAATTTTGTCCTTTGTGAGTGCTCATGATTCGTACAATATGTTACATTTTAGATTAATATTTACAACCACTTTGTAAAAAGGGACCGGATTGGTAACTGATGAGCCATTTCCAAGCTTGGTCCTCCACTGCTATCAATTCTTCTTAGTAATCCATTGGTCCTTTTAAAATTATTTTGTTCTTAGATCTTCTCTCTCTTCTTCTTTAGCAACACCTCTGCTTCTTACTTTTTATTTCTTTGGCCAACTCCCTTCTACTTTTTCCTTTAGCTATATCTTCTTTGCAACCATCAAAATGAGGTCTGAAGAATATTCTAAGTTCGTCTGCAGTTAAAACAAAAATTCATCATTAATTTGGACTGCGTCTTTTCAACAAATGTAAACCATACTAACAATAAAACTGTTCATCAAAATGAGGCCCTGTACTGTGCTCTCGTCGTGAAAACCTTAAAATGATAAGAATCTGAAACCTCCTCTGCCCATAAGATCGGGTAAAAACACACACATAACAAGTGGCAAAAACCCTCATCGGCGGGAAAAATCACTAAAGCATCGGCAGGATAGTTTTATTCATAGCCGCAATGGCAGGCTTTAGATAGACAAGAAGTTACGTGAGATCATTAAGTCTATCAGTGTCGAAAAGACTAAATACTAAAGCATCAGACGAAAAAAACTCCTCGTCAGCGAACGAAATGACATAAACGTCGAGTGGTTAGTTCACTAAAATTCCGCAACAATGAAAAACATATAGACTATGGATTCCGTGATCAAATGAAAATCGTTGGCGGTCGGAGGTTCTCAGAACTAACTGATAAAGCATCGGCAGATAAACCAACTAAGCGGAGGAAACATAGTTTACTAGAAAGTCGCAACGGTGGATGTCAAACCAACTACGGGTCTTGGTAATCATAAAACCATCAGCGATCGAAGCAGTTATAAGGCGGACGTTTCGTTCGCTTGGGAGACGCAATGGTGGAAAGAAATTAGACTACAGCTTTCGATCAAATTCATAAAAAATTCTGATAGGGAAGAGAAAAATAATAAGACACAGAATCAGTGAGGATAAGCCCTAATCCGTCGGAACGTTTATTATTGATCCTCCGAAATGGCGGCTACATAGATGACTATAGTTATGAATCAAACTTCAACTGGCTTTCGATAGTGTTAAAACAACAAACTGCAATTTAAACAATTTATCAATAAACCTAAGGAAAGAATCAGCGGAAATCAAAACTAACCATCGGGTCATTCAAACGAACCATCAGCGAAAAGAACAATTACGTGTCCGATGGTTAATTCGCTAAAGGGCCGCAATGGCGGAACACGATTAGACTACAGACCCCGCAAAACACGAAACCCTCGATGATTGGAACAACCAAAGGTTGTGCATTGGCGAAACAAAGAATAGCCAACCGATTAAATGTCCAATATAGTTCCGATAGAGAAAAGAGAAAAACATTTTAAAAAACTCACGGAATCGACGAAGATAAGGGCTTCCGTCGGAGTGCTTGCAATCTCCCAGCCACAACGGTGGCAACACAAAGGACTATTGTTCCGACGGTGATGAAACAAAAATGCCGAAATAAAATAAAACAAAAAAGCACGTCGACGAAAAACATGACTTTGGATCGGGTCATTCATTATTTAACTTCCGCAATGGTGGCTGCGTAGAGAACTACGACCTCAATTCATTGTTCAAATGACTTCTAACAGCAAAAACCAAAACCCAAAGTTCAAGTCAAACAAAAATTAGTCATTTAGCTTCCTTAATTCAACCTCACAAGATTCAAATTAGCATAAGACAACAGAGTTCAGCAATCTAAAATAAAACCAAACAAGACAAAATTTAAAAGGAGGGTCCAAAATTTTTAAAAATTTGGGAAATAGTTGCTGCTGCAACACAACATGAGTAGCATCATGAACATATTTCTTTAATACAGAAATGTGAAAAATATTATGAACTCTTAAATTCGGTGGTAAGGCTAACTGATAGGCTACCTGTCCAATCCTGGATAGTAATTCAAAAGGACCACAATAACGAGGTGCTAGTTTTGCACAACTACCCATCTTTAGAGAGCTCTTTTTGGGTCTCACATTGATGAACACATGTTCACCTACCTGAAACTATTTTCGAGTTCTTTTAAGGTCTGCTTGACTTTTCTATCGATCTTGCACAATTTTCAGATTATCTTGGACCTGCTTTACAATTTCTTCCATTTCTTTCAATAACTCAGGACCTAATACTAATATGTCCACCGGATTACTCCAAGAGATAGGAGTATTACACATCCTTCCATATAAGATTTCGAAAGGACTAAATCTGGCTGAAGCTTGATAATTATTATTATAAGCAAATTATACCAGATGCAAATAATCCTCCCATTTTCTTGGCTGATCCTTTACATACATTCTTAGTAAATATTCCAATACTTGGTTTACTCTTTCAGTTTGTCCATCAATTTGAGGATGGAACGAAGTACTCAAATTTAGTGTAGTGTTTAATTCTTTAAACAAAGATTTCCAAAAGTTACCTGTAAATTTAGGGTCTCGATCTAAGATTATAACTTTCAGTATCCCATGCAGTCGAAAAATTTTCTTTAAAAAGATATCAGTTATGTTTGTAGCTTTATACGTAGTTTTCACAGGTATAAAATGGGTTGCTTTAATTAATTTATCTACCACTACGATTATAGAATCATTTAAAAATTGATTTTTAGGTAGTCCAGTAACAAAATCAAGACTAATTATCTCCCATTTCCATCTTGGAATGGGCAATGGCTGAAGTAATCCAGCTGGATGTTGATGTTTAGTTTTTACTTGCTAACATTCAAAACATCTAGCGATATATTTTTCCAGTTTAGTCTTCATGTTTGGCCAAAAATATTCATTTCTTAACATAGTTATAGTCTTCTGATAACTTAGATGGCCTGAGTATGGAGTTTTATGGATTTCATCTAAAATTGATAACTTAAGTTTAGGTACATTAGGTACATACATTCTGTCTTTATATAGTAAAAATACTTTTTCATTCAAGCTGTACCCTTTACTTAAACTTTCTGTTGGATTTTCTTTCGTTTTTGCTGGTAATTTTTGGTAAATTTCATCTTGTTCTATTCCTGCTTTAAGCCGTTCTTCCATATCTGTTGTATAAGTGTTGATAACTACTGTAAAGTTTAGCCTTGCGTTTCTACTTAATGCATCAGCAACTTTATTTTCTTTCCCTTTAATGTGCTGAATTTTGAAATCATACTCACTTAGAAAAGCTAGCCACCTAGCTTTTCTAGCATTTAGGTTAGGTTGATCTAACATATATTTCAGTCCTTTATTATCTGTCATTAGAATAAATTTTCTTCCAATTAAATGGTGATGCCACATCTTTAGAGCATGTATGACAGCAGCTAATTCCAAATCATAATTTGCATAATTCTTTTCATGAATTTTTAATTTCCTAGACTCATAAGCGATAACATGCCCTTCTTGAGTCAATACTCCGCCTAAATCATCATTGCAGGCGTCCATACACACTACAAAATCTTTATTTGGATCAACTATTCTTAAAATAGGTGTGCTAGTTAATAAAGTTGTTAACTTTTAAAAACTATCCTCGCACTTTTGATTCCAATCAAATTTCTTTCCCTTCTTCTGCAAAGAGGTTATCAGATTTGCGATTTTCAAAAACCTTTCAATGAACCTCTGATAATAACCGGTAATTCCCATGAAAGATCGAACATCAGTTATGTCTTTAGGAACTGGCCAATCTTCAATCGCCCCTATCTTTTCGGGATCCACCGAAATTCCTTCCTTAGTGGCCACATGACCTAAGTACTGGATTTTATCTTTAAAGAAGTTACATTTACTTATAAACTTTGCAAAGAGTTGATGATCTCGTAACTCCTGCAAAATAATTTTTAAATGTTCCTTATGTTCTTCTTCAAATTTTGAATAGATTAGGATGTCGTTGATAAACACGACCACAAACTTTTCCAGATATTTATGCATTAAATTATTCATTAGACACATAAAAATAGTTGGAGCATTAGTTAGCTCGAATGGCATGACGAAAAACTCGTAATGGCAATATCGAGTCCTAAAAGCTATTTTAAAGATGTCCTCATCTTTAATTTTAACTTGGTGATATCCTGACCTTAAATCAAATTTCAAAAACACAGTGGCTCCGCGTAGTTGATCAAACAGATCATCCATGCAAGGAAACGGGTATCTATTTTTAATAGTCATCTTATTCAACTGACGGTAATCTATGCAAAGTCATAGAGTTTCGTCCTTTTTCTTACCGAACATGACAGGTGCCCCCCAGGAAAACAAATTGGGTCAAATATACCTCTTGTTGATAAGTTCTTTTAATGGTGACTTAAGTTCATTAAGTTCAAGTATGTTCATCCGATAAGGGGCCTTTGAGTTGGGTATTGCACCAGGTTCCTGCTCAATGGTAAAATCTAGTTCCCTTTTCAGAGGCAGTCCCAAAATTTCTTCCGGAAATACATTTGCATACTCTTTTAAAACTGGTATATCCTCCAATTTTAATTTATCTATATTATTTAGATTTTCCCCATTAGTTATTGTTACTGCATATTCCTTACAAACTTTCCTAGCAGCTCTCTTAAGCTATAGAGTAGAAATATTCCTTACAGTTGTTTTTCTAGGGATTCCCTTTACGTTTATTGGTTTTCCATCTTTATTTATACCAGTAAAGGTTTTATCATAATAGTTTAAGATCACCCTATGTTTCTCTAACCAATCCATACTAATTAGTATGTCATAAGAACCCAGAGGTAGTACATTAAGCTTCACAAAAGTTTCAAATTGATCCATAACTACTGCATAGTTATTTACAAAACAAGTTACCTTCCTTTTGCACCAGTGGCTAACTGAACCAACCAAGAACTTTCAAACTTATCAACAGGCAACTTACATTTTTCTACCAATTTAGGTGAAATATTACTTAGACTAGCTCCTGGATCAATTAAAATAGGTATGGGTGTTTGGTTTATCTTACCTTCTACTTCCACCATGGAAGTTTGATAGTCTGCTTGTCGATTCTCCAGGGCTGCATTGATCCTGGGCATAGTCCTCGCTAAATCTCCAACAGTCATCTCCTCCTGTAATGTATGGATATTACTGACAGTCTTTTTCTAATTAGGATGGACTAAGGCATAATCTGGGCCATTACACTCCCAGCACTTTATGGGTTCTTTCGTTCAAAGTTTTTCGTGTAATTACCATGATTATTAGCATACTCTTTACTCTTTTGATTGTTCTGATTGTTTGGTGAATTATTCTTATTCCCTTGGAAATTCTTATTAGGAAAATTTCTAGCCTTATTATTTTTAGAATTCCGATTGGGCACAAACTCCTTCTTCTTTTGATCATAATTATTATTCTTTTTGGCCCCAGTTGGTCATACTCTCATTTTTCCTATTATGTTCATAATAGAAATTGGCTTTCCTCTACCTTCTTCCATATTTTTTGGATTGTCATACTCAATCCTATCCTTTATGTGATAAGGTAAATAGCTGACACTACAACAAAAACTAGATTTAGCGTCAGATTTAGCACCGAATTTTAGTGTAATTGTTTCCTAATTTTGTGAACAATCCGGCACTGAACCTGGCGCTATTGTACAATTTCATAAAACACCGTCCATTGCATATTTTTTCCCATCCTTTTTAACATCCATTTTTGTCTCCATTTTTGTGCCCAATTTTTTGCATCTTTTGTTACGCCCCCATTTGTGCCCAATTTTGCATCTTTTTTTGTGTCCTTTGTTACATCCTTGTTTGCACCTAGTTTGACGCTTAGTTTTGCATCCAATGTTGCGTCTTATTTTGCTCCTAGTTTTTCATTGAGTCTTGCACCATGTTTTGCATCAAATTATGTGTCCAATTTTGCATCTAGTGTTACATCTAGCTTTGCATCCAATTTTGGGCCCAATATTGCGTCTAGTTTTGCATCTAGTTTTGCATCCAATTTTACTTATAATGTTGCATCCCCTTTTGCATCTAATTTGCATCTTGTTTTACATCTTTTTTTGTATCCATGTTTGTGCCTGATGTTTCATCTCGTTTTACGTCGTATTTTGCATCTAGGTTTGCGCCTAGTGTTGCATCCTGGTTGATGTCTTTTTTTGCATCTATGTTTGAGTCCAATGTTGCACCCATTGTTGCGCCTAGTGTTGTGACTAGTTTTGCAACCATGTTTGTATCTAATAATGCATCCAATTTTGTGTCCAATGTTGCATCCCATCTTGCATTCAATATTATGTCTAGTTTTACATCCAATGTTTCGTCCCATCTTGCATCCAATATTGTGTCTCATTTTAAGTTTTTGCTTGCGCCAAGTGTTGCCTCCATGTAATGTCCCGGTTTTGACCCCGTTACATTAGATGTATATGATGTATATATTGTAATGATCATGGTGTGGATCTAAAGGCCAAGGCCCCGCCATTGATCGGTAATGCTATGTTTTGGATTTAATTGTCACCGAAGGTCTATCGGGGCATGCGGCATATAATATGTTGGCCATCATGTAAATATGCATCCTAATTAATTAATAAACACAACCAGCTACGGTCGCGGCAACCAAATCGAATGGGGCATGATTTCCTAAGGATAGGGGGGGGGAATATTTAACCTATGGACCAATGGGGAAAAACCAAATGTCTATGAGAAAACCCATCAAAATGTCAACTACCTTTCTTGTCTTTTTTTCCCCAATCATTTATTTCTGCCAGAATGTGGTTGAGTTAGTTATTGCATGGAAGGGGAAGAGTATGGGCAAAGAAATTCGAATTGGGCAGAGACCCATTTTTGGAAAATCATGTTCTGACTTCCTTGGCAAGAAAAATGCCCAAAAACGTATGCCATTCTACTATGCATTCACGTTTTTCAGTTTTCCTCACGTTTTGGGAGCAACTGGAATTTTTCCTGTGTCTTTCATTCCACGTTTTTGGTTGCTGGCTTCATTTTTCCCATGGATGGGAGGTCGTTTTTGTAGTGCCAGGGACTGGGTTGTCTTCCTCACGTTTTGGGAGCTGTTGGTGCATTTTTTCCATTCACGTTTTTGTGATTTCATGTGTTTTTACCATGGCTAGGAAGAGCCATTCACGTTTTTGACTATCTCAGCGACTATTGGCCTCACGCACAAGCTATTTGGGACGTTTTTCCCTGCTGAGAGTTGTGCTCACTGATGAGCTTCAGGACTGTGTGTTTTTCTCCATATTGTGATCCGTTTTTGTTGTTACGTTTGGGGGCTGTGTAATTCGTTTTTTCCTATTTAAGCTGTGAGAGCTGAATTGATTGCCTGAGTGCAATTGTTGGTCTTCGGATTGTATTGGGAGCAAGGATGTGGGATGAGTTTTGCTTGATAAACCTGGTGTCTAGAACCACACAGACAGAGCTAGAGGGATGACCTTCTTCTCCATCACCCCTGAATAGCACTGGAAGGGAATGCAGGGCCTGAGGGACTGTGTAGCAAAGAAGGGACTGATTCCTTGTGTTGGGTGTGGATGGGCGTCTTAGAGGTCAGGCTAGTTCTGGTGTGGGTATTCTTGGCTCTGTAATGAGCTCACCAGCTTAGCAATTTGCCTTCTCCAACTCCTGGATGGCCTGATAAACCCAACTTAGTTGGCTTGGCTGTGTTTTGGTTACCTGTGGCTATGTGTCAGCCTGCTAGTTCCCTTATTCCTTGGAGAATCATGCCCAGCTCGGGGGTGGCAGCGTTGCTGAGATATTGATGAGCACGCTGTCCTATGGTTGGGTGGAACGTTGCAGTGACGTAGCTGGTTGCGGAGCAAGGCTCTCATAAGATAAGTGATCTTGTGCATTTCACCTCTGCAATTCTATAATTACTGTTAATTAAATAGAAATGAACATGTTGAAATAATGATTGTGTGAATGCATGTTGTTTCCGCTGTGCAAGATGAATTAATTCAGCTGTGTATGATGAACAATTGTATATGTGCACATTTTTGTTTCAATGCATTCTACTTCAGCATTATGTTTTTCCATTTTACTTCCTGTACATGTTCATGAGGCTGTTAGTATGCTTGGTTAATGCCATGGATCGCGTCCTCTTTACCGGTCGGAGGCATGGGGACGTGACACTCCAGTTTTGTAACTAGTGTTACGCTTGGTTTTATTTCCATCGATACACCATATTTTGTGCCCAATTTAATGTCCATATTTACGTCTAGTTAGGAGTCCACTTTTGCATCTACTAATGCGTCTAGTTTTGGGCCTAGTATTGCATCTAGTTTTGAGTCATTAATTGTGTCTAATGTTGAGTCTCTTTTTGCATCCAATTTTGTGATTAGTGTAACATCCATTTTTGTGTCCACATTTGCATCTGACATAAGGTCCGCTTTTGCATTTACTTTTGTGTTTTGTGTGACGTCTACTTTTACATCCTCTTTTGCATTTAGTGTTGCATCTAATATTGCATCAATATTGTACTACTACATTTTTTACCTTTAGAAATACATTGCAATATCATTAGGGCATGGAGGAATCGAACCACCGACCTCCTGCTTATAATGAAGTCACTCTTCCATTGAGATAGAACCCTTTAAGAATCGAGAACATGAGCAATATTAACACAATAAATTTCATAATTGTCCCTAAAATATTGTTTCACCTTTATTTTTTTGTGTATAATTTGTCATGTGTTTTTTCTATCATGCCTATTGACATACATTTAAATATTATTATGTTTTCTCATCCAGAACCAACACATTTGAAATAGCAGGATTCTAACCACTTGCATATGGAAACTATTAGTTTCCATTCTGATAGATTGCACATCCACCTTGGTTTTCCTATAACAATGCCTACAAATGTAATACTATGTTACCAAAAAAGAGAAATGAGAAATGCAAAAAGAAAAGGAAATGGTACATGAAATGGGTTTTGTAGGTTTCACATAGGAGAAACATGGAGAGGGAGAAAACAACACTAATGGTGAAGAAGAGCACGCAGATCACAGAGCCTGGATACAGTTAAAATGCAGTATAGGTTGTCAATGGTTCTTGATTTGTGGGTCAAGTAGGTTTACTTACTTGGTAAAACTTGTTGTAAACAAGAGCTTGGTTAGTTTGAACTTTGTATGCCAAGAGGTATTTAATACAACCAAAAAATCCTAGAAATTCCTCTTTAGTAAGGCCTAAATATTTGATAATTAGGGTTAGTCTTCCAACCAAAACAATTTTTTTTTATAGAATTCCCACTGCTTTACACAAAGAAATCTGGAAACTGAGGACCACTTCACAAACTACAATGGATGATCAATGATCGACAAAGTAGAACTGAGACCTAAATCATGTATACAACAAATACAAATGAATTAAAATGGAACTAGGAAGAGGCTAAATAAATGCTAAGATAACATAGAAAAAATAAAAATTTATCATGAAATTACACAAAAAAATCTGGTCATCCATACCTTCAATTGCAACTTGTGTTGTGGGTATGGAATAGAGCCAGGATTGAAGTGAAATTCAATTTCCTGAAGAATTGAATTTCTGGCACTTGAAAAGGTGGAGAAGATGACAAACTGGTTAAAAGGGGTTGAACCCCACACTTTCACAGCCACAACAATAATATCCATCACTCTCAGGAAACTCTTTTATTCCAGGTTCTCGTGGCTGATAGAGAGGGTTACCCCAAAGGGACCATATCATATGCAAACAATAGTAGTGCAGTTAGGACATGGTGTAAAAAGAAACCATTACCAACTTGGGTGTTCTTCTAGAGGTGTATCTCTTTTTTCTAGTCCATCAGTTTAAATCCAAACTGCATCAATGTAAATCTGAAATAATTTCAGGGATGGGGGCAGCCCTGGTTAACCCAATCAGTGCTCTCGATGAAGTGAGAAAACCTCCAAGATGTGGGAAGTTGTCATATAACTGTCATAGAGCCTCATAATAGCAACACTGACGTTTTATTCAACAATGATACTGTGAATTTCTCATGATTCATTTCCTAGTTTAATTTTCTTTAAAGTCTTCATGCTTTGTGTGATTATCCATTTCACCTATTTGAAGGTATGCAATGTATTGACAATTGAGGATTTCTTTATTGCTCTTGTATATGTGGCATTTAGTTTGCCAATCTATTAATGTCTAGTGTTCCTGATCGCAAATTATGAAACTAATTTTCATATTGCTACATTGCAGGCTTTATTCTACTCTGCTCTTCGTTGTGCACGAGAAATAATGATTGTTGATGATGGATCAAAGATCTTACTAAGGGTTGTAAATAGCAGGCTAAGAGCACTGGATTTTCATATCAGAGAGTATTATTATTGGATTGATACGATAAAGCTCAATGAAATTTATAGATACAAGACAAAAGAAATCTAGAAATCTTGAGCCGTGCAAATAGGGCCTCTTGTCTTGCAGATTTTCAGTTGAATGCATTAAAAGCATGGATGACTGTGTTAGATTTTTCAATGTTTGACAAAAAAATTGTAAGTTCATTCATGCTTGAGAGCTACCATACTTATCCAAAACAATGTCTGTGCTTGTTATGTTTCTAGACCATAAGAATACCTAGTTTCCTTGTTTCTGTTTTATAGCCTTTCTGGATCAGTTTGTTTTGGTGCTTATATTTTTGTTTGTAGTACCTCATCATTTCTTGTTGAACAAGGGACAGAGTTAGGTTCAATAACCCTAAATGCATCCTTCTAAGAAGAATCTATAGGGTTGTGTGTTGAAGATCTTTGCAATTATCTATTGACATCAATGCAGTTGTTAGGCCCTCTTGGTGATCCAACAAATTACATGCTAAATTTTCTCATAAAATAGGCCCAACTTTTGCTTATTTTTGTGAGGTGTATGTGTAGCCATATAATGTCAACAACAAAGAGAATGCATGCTTGGACACTCTATGCAAAAGTGATCAGAACAGTGATCACAAGCCTAAAATTATTGATGGATATAAAACCATTTATTCCAGATAGACTTGAAACAATGCTTAGATGTCTCCTGGCAGTGCTTCTGACATCATTAGAATTTATTCATTCTCAAAATAAAGAGTACCAGGAAAGCAGAGAATCAAAGATAGATATGCAGAGTGTGGAAGATGTCTTTTCTAATGTTTCTCTTATGAGTTTGGGATTTCTACCTGTTATTGGCAGTTGTGTTGAAAGCAACAATGTTGCAAACCTATCTTTAGCTGTAATTGATACACTCTTAAAAGGTTTCCTGGCACTTAATACTTGGTTTCCTGTTTTGCAAAAGCATTTTCCTATGCAGTGTATAATTGGTCAGATTTGACATGATAGTTGGAGAGATTCAGCTACTGTAATCATGAATTTCTGTTTATCTTTAGCACGTGTGAGAGGAGGCGCTGAGATGCCGCAGTATACTGGTTTTTTTTCATGCTTGTCAACATTCAGTCACTTCCTACAAGATGAACTTTCATTAGGCTCAGGAAACAGAGAGGGTCTATTTTCTGTGTGGCATAATGGTAGATTGTGTGATGGGTTATGGGGTTTAGGGCTAGTTGTTGTAACAACAATGGTGAACTCTCTTGGATAAAATGATGTTGGTGCTTTAGTTCTAGACAATGCATTGACCTACTTTTATTCTGAAAAAGATTATATCTTGTGTGCACTGTATTCCCCCAACCTTCCAGCCAATGCACTTGGTAGGAAGAGAACTAAACATCAAAAGCCCCAAACTTCTCTCGTCGCATTACAAGAAACAGAACATGCCATCTTGCAAAGAACCGAGTGACATGGCTAAATGTTATGCAAGGTGTAGATTCAGAACTCCAGGAAACTTGTATACATCTACTAGCCTTTATTGCTAGAGAAGGTCTCATATGTACTCGAGATAATGCTAGTGAAAGTATGCTTTTGCGATGCCCTCCCCTTCAAAAGGAAGAGATATCTGCACATGAAAAACCTTCAATAATAAACAGCAAAAATGGATGGTTTGTTGTTTCAGCAAGGGGATCAATGACTAGAAGAAGACGATGACCAGCATTGCAACAACCTGCACTTGATCCTAGCATGAATATTGTGCCATTATCTTTTGTTAAAGGTGAAGTTGAATCAAAAAATATTACTACTTCCTTTACAGAATACTCGGATTTGGTTTCCTTACAAGTGTACAGAATAACTTTTCATTGAGATATGCAGCCATTTTGTTGTGTTATCCACTTATCTTGTTATATGTGAAAGAGTTGATAAGTCTAGGTGATTTTTCCAAGGCAAGCATGTCAAGTCAATTGCAATTCCTAGTAATTTTTGCAGGAGAGAGAGTTAATGAGTCTAGGTGGTTTGTCCGAGGCAGGGAAATGAGGCCAACTGTAATTCCTGGTGGTTTTTGTAGGAAAGCTAATGCATAGCACAAAAACATACTTATTTTATAAAATACTGAACCATGTAATGGAAAACTGGCATTTGGAATTAAAGCAGGAAAAGAGGAATAGGCAAGGGAAATTGGAAAATTTTTAAAGGTCATCCTAGGGTCTAAATGCTAAACTACATTCTATAGAAATCAAATTCTCAAGTTGCTTGATTATGTTTACTTACAGAAAGAAGAATAGAGTTGGTTAAAATCCAAGCTAACTAAGTTGGACTTGTACAGAATCCAGATGCACACACATTTTATAGTCTTTCTATAAAAAAGAGAAACATTGTTCAGTCTGCAGACCATGATACAACATAGAAATTCATAAAGAGAAACAACATACATGTTTGGATTAAAAGTATAATTTGTGGACAGTATTCACTTGGGCACAATGCTGTCTCGACTAACAAAAAAGGAAATGTGAGAGTTAGTTGACATATCATGTGTAAAAGTGCAGGAAACCTCATTTCATCTTTTCATCTCTTGCTTCTCTTTCTTCTTGAACAGTTTGAGATGGTTACGACCATTTTGGATGTCAACAAAGTGGCATTCAAATCTAGGTAAACTACAAAGATATGAGTCATGACTTGCAAATGAAAATTGAAGTACCCCGATTTTAGTTGCAATTCCTAGTAATTTTTGCAAGAGAGAGAGTTAACAAGTCTAGGTGGTTTGTCCGAGGCAGGGAAATGAGGCCAACTGAAATTCCTAGTGTATTTTGTAGGAAAGCTAATGCATAGCATAAAAACATACTTATTTTATAAAAGACTGAACCATGTAATTGAAAACTGGCATTTGGAATTAAAGCAGGAAAAGAGGAATAGGCAAGGGAAATTGGAAAAGTTTTAAAGGTCATCCTAGGGTCTAAATGCTAAACTGAATTCTATAGAAACCAATTTCTCAAGTTGCTTGATTATATTTACTTACA
Organism: Pseudotsuga menziesii; assembly: GCA_001517045.1. Taxonomy (NCBI): domain Eukaryota; kingdom Viridiplantae; phylum Streptophyta; class Pinopsida; order Pinales; family Pinaceae; genus Pseudotsuga; species Pseudotsuga menziesii. Next base: position 41,945 of record LPNX010472382.1, on the reverse strand, counting down.
GAAAGAAGAATAGATTTGGTTAAAATCCAAGCTAACCAAGTTGGACTTGTACATAATCCAGATGCACACACATTTTATAGTGTTTCTATAAAAAAGAGAAACATTGTCCAGTCTGCAGACCATGATACAGCATATAAATTCATAAAGAGAAACAACATACATGTTTGGATTAAAAGTATAATTTGTAGACAGTGTTCACTTGGGCACAATGCTGTCTTGACTAACAAAAAAGGAAATGTGAGAGTTAGCTGACATATCATGTGTAAGAGTGCAGGAAACCTCATTTCATCTTTTCATCTCTTTCTTCTCTTTCTTCTTGAACAGTTTGAGATGGTTACGACCATTTTGGATGTCAAAAAAGTGGAATTGAAAGCCAAGTAAACTACAAAGATATGATTCATGACCTGCAAATGAAAATTTAACTACCCGGATTCAACAAAAGAAATCCCAATGGAAACTGTTTTGGAACTTTTTATCCAAGACCAGTGGTATGGACCGTATGGAAGATTTAGTTGGCTCAAAATAGGACTCCCTTCCAATATATGACAACACCCAGGAGTCCCATCTCTTTGAGATGTCCTAAAGGATAAAATCAAAAGAAAAGAGAGCAGTGTAAAATTTAAATTGCTTGCGGAAACTCTCAGTCAAAGAGAATGACATATAAACTTTAATTGTTGCTACATATTAAGAAGTACATATTTTTTACCATATTTGGTGTTATATAGGGTCATATCATGTGCAAGGAGGGATTGTTGGTTGACCAAGCCAATATATTAGTCATCATGAATTGACATACACCCAGGAATGTGTCTACATTAGGACACACATTTGGAAACCAATGCTGTATTATTGTTGTCTGTCTGTGAACCATAATAGGCCTCTCATCCACCACTGGTCATTCTCATAGGGGAGAGGCTACAGTTAAAAGGGATTAATCAATGGGAAACCTACACAGGGAGAGTCATGCATACCCACTCAATCCATATGGGTCCTTATATCATGACTTTGAAGAGGATTTGAGAGTGAATCCAGCTGTGGCAGAGGTTGGAATCATTCTATCTAAATATAACTCACCTGACACAGTGCTATAGTGATTCAAGTATCCCATATAGGACACATAAAACCCCAAAATGGGTCACAATATATATATAGCTCAAGTGGTTGATTGTTGTAAACTGTAGAAGGTCACGGGGTCAAGTCCCTAGGCTGGCTATCTATGTGAACATTGAGGGCGTCACTTGATGTCCCTAATTGTTTTGTTTTCCAAAACTACAACCAATGTTTTATCCCAGGTACCATCCACGAAATAAGGGGAAGAACTTGGAGGGTTTCCCATGATTTATTCCATGAGAATATATATATATATACAATTTTCTTTTTTTAATTACAGAAATAAAATATAATTATGTAAACATCAAGATGGGAATTTTTTGAATAGTTACAAATTCCAAATAGACATTCATCAATGATCAAACACAAATGCCAAGAATACAGTGTACAACATATATTCAGAAGTAACCATAAACTGTAGGTTTTCCCTTCGATGTCATCAAAGTATTACATTGATAAAATGATAGATGAGATTTGAGAATGCCATGGGAAAATACAAAATAGGGAAGTAGATGAATCCCTAGTAGTAACAGCAGCAGTACCACTATCGGTTGGACAGGGAGGAGGAGGAGGACCACTACCATCGATATTCTTCCCCTTCCTTTGAGCTTGAGTAGCAACCCTTAATGATTGAGGCATAATTTTGATTTGTAAAAGAACACTGCTGTTAATGAAATGACAAACACAACAATATAATGGTAGGTTGTAGATGCTATATCATTCACTGTTCTCCAATATCCTTCTTTGATAGGGTTTCTGTGAAAACTTATGAGTGAAATGGGTAAAAATGCCCCATTATTTCACCATTGGGCACATTTTTTCCATCCTGCAAGGCTAACTTGTAGGGACATGTCCTTCCCATGAGTCTCGCATGGGACACGTATCCTATACAGCACACCTATCCCATATGAGTCTAACTAATTGAAGGGCAAATCGGCACATCAGCAAGTTCGATTCACAATAAGTAATAAGGAGGGAAATATCAGGTATGTTAGTTCTAAAGGAGTTTTATGGCTTTATTATTTGCACTGTCAAGAAAAATATGGGAAAGAATGCAATATATTTCCCTATACAAAGTCTGAATTCTAGGTCTACATAGTACATACTACAAACTGCTATTGCAAGAGGATATAACACTACCTCTATGTAGGGTGAATCCAAACTAGTCTTCCTTCAATCCACAAGGGGCTGGTGCCCTATAGGAAAAATAATAGTGTCCCTGACTAAGAAACCTAAATGCATTATTTATCATTTCAATCAACTTCACATAACGCACATCCAAAGGAGGTTTAACTCAAGAGAGAATAATCTAGCTAAGAAGTTTATAGAATAAGAGAAGGTTTATTTCTGTGCTAAGCATATTTAAAAAGGAGGCAGGCTCTTCCTCCCAATCATGACATCTCCAAGCCTCAGAAGGAAGACACTGCACATCATGCCATTGCATCTGGAACTTTAGTCCATTGGAAGAAATAACATCATTTCAATAACAAAGATATGAAGGACAAGATACAGGGACAGATCTTTAGATAGAACCTAGGTACATCTACCATGAATTCCATTCATATATGCAATCCAAGTGTCAGCATGCTTGAGAACCCTTCAAATTCAAATCATCAATGTGTAAGGAGAGGAAAATATCACTACAAAAGCTACATAAACCTCTAAGTCCACCCCATATGTCATCTATAAGTGTCAGCATTCTTGAGCCTCTTTCAAAGTCAAATCATCAATGCAGAAGGGGAGGAAAATCTCGCCACATATCTGCACCAACCTCTACTTCTACCCCATTTATCATGTATAAAAAAACTATGTTCTCTCATAGTTTGATCATCTTTTGCATACTTGGAAGTCTTGACCAGAAAAATGATGTGGTCTTTCCATCAAACAAGACAAGCTTATAACCCATGGCTCTTTTCCCATTGGGTTTTGAACTTGGGTCATTAGTATGCAATGTTATCAGAACCGAAAAAACCGGCTGGTCTAACCTGTTTATAGGGTTGGTCGGTCCGGTTAGTAAAAAAATTTCCTCAGAACGGATTTTTTTCCAAACCGGGTACGGAACTGGACAAAACTGGCCGAACCGGTGAAAACCGGCCAAAACCGGCCAGTCTGTACTCTGGCGTACGGCCATGGACTGGGGACTCACAGAATTCAATTTAAAAAAAAAACACAAAATAAAACCTAACCTATGCTTCTAACCTAACCCTAACCTATGCTTCTAACCTATGAGTGTATGAACATGGAAGATATTAATTATAACAGGGGAGTGGTTTATGAAGCCAACTGCCTCATTGTTTCTTTCTAAATTAGAGTTCCACATGGAGCTTTGAATATTGGAGATACAATGCCCATTTATGGAAAAAATAGGGTTTGCATTAATGGTGGATGGTTGAACTTTTCAGTCATCATTGACTCATGTGGCAATGTTCCTAGATCTTGGACCATAAATTCAAAGAGTGATGATGCAAGTGATTGGTGTTCACTGTGGATGGTGTTCCTTGGCCAAGAAGGTTTTTAAGGTTTGAAAGAGTGCATAAAATTATTTGTTGTAAGCACTAGAATTTAATTCATCCAAAGAAAACATCTGTAAGTATTATGTTATCTATACTTTCTTATAGTGTTCCATTTTTTAATAGAAAAGCTACATTGCACACACCATTATATGTCTATTCATCATCAATGGAGATAACCTTAACTATATTGCACTTATCTTCTTCCAACTGAATAACATAGTTGTATATGTTTTCAAAGGATTGAGAACAAGAGGTCTCTCCCAAATTTGCATTATTTGCTACTTCATCCTTCCCGCCACATTTGCTAATTATGCAGTCATATAGTCTAGATTCTAAACCAAACTCTGACTTGTATGAGTAGAGTATTTTCTACAAACATCGCGTTTTGCACATAGACACCCTAAATTTCATGTGAAGTATAGTATCTACCATTATCATGAGATAGCCCCTCTTGCATTATGATATTACCATTGATCCAAAATATATTATTTTTTCCATGCAAGCAATGAATAGAAAACTCTTCAAAGCATTCATCTTCAGATTCATCAATTCTAGACACTTATCTAGCTACTTCTTTTGTACTCTCAAATTGAAGCACCAAAATGGCATGGCAATTAGTACCAATACCACAATCAATATTACCAAAAGTACTAAAAGCTTGTAACTAGGAATATGCAGTGGATATAGACACCATCAATATTCAAAGTTGAAGACTCCAATATGGTATCATAAATGTCAACTATCTAATATACAATCATGGACTGTATCCTTTGAAATCTAAACGTATTGCATTGCATTTGGGAAAGATTTACAGTAAAAGGATTCCCTCGTGGCAGACATACCTTTTGGATTATACACAATGAAATCTACCTTTCTCATTGTAAGGAATATTTGTGAGGTTTGAAGGCTTCTCGTCACCTTGATTTGGTGGAATGGCATGCCTGGAAACCAGGTTATTGTCTTCAGAGTAAACAACAAGATAGTAACATAATTAGAATGTTTCTAGAAATACAACCTTCCAATATAAAGTACAATAGACTTAAGTTATATACCCAATATTTACTTAGTCGAGATGCCTGTTGTATCCAAATTACCATGACATGGTATTGTGCACTAAAGCTCTTTTGAAGGTGAATATTGCCAATTCTAGTCAAAACCTGAAGGCAACTTCCCCTAAAATATTGATGTGGTAGTTCCAGAATTCATGTTTACATATTTTATGGTAGATTTAAATTAGGTAGCATTGTACCTAAATAGAGACTTATATATATAAACCAATTCAGTTAAGGACAGAGACAAATTTTGATATAAGTTATTTTATATCATAGGAAATGAAAAGTGATTTACTAGAAAAGAAAATCCAAAATACAACTTGTTAAATCTTGGTTCTATCACCAACCAAATGTTTGGGATGAACTGAGAGTAATATAAAGAAATGGGAAATGGAAAAGAAAGTGAATGGAAAGACAAGTGCTAAAAGGCTGAACAACATGACATTGAAATCTCAGGCTCTAAAATGGATGAAAAAAATACTTGAATACATTCCACTAACTATTGTTGTATGTACAAGTGCTAAAGTAGTATAAGTAAATGGGAAATGAACAAGAAATATAATCAAAATACAAGTTCTCAAATGTTTCTCAATATGACATTGAATGAAATCTTAGGCCTCAAACTAGATGGAAAAAACCTTAAAACATGCTCCACAAGCTGTTGCTCCAAGTACAAATGCAAACTTCCTACCAAGTAAGAAACTATTGAATTAGACTATGAACACTCATGAAAATATAGAAATGGAACATGATACTGGAAACACTTCAAATATTCATTAAGTGAACTATGAATGAATCATTGTAGCAAAAAACCCATGTTAGTCACTCAAATGATTTAATTTTAGTGGCCGAAAGGGTTTGAATCTCTTCTTATTTTGTTTCAAATGTTATATTACAATTTCCATGCAATATCATTGGAAGGAAGGTTATCTATTTTGTTTCCTTGACAAAATTTGAGGGTTTTCCCACCATTTGAATGACCTACCAAGTTGCCCCCTTTTACAATTTTGAACAAAATTTCTAGAAAACTAAAAATTAGTAAAAAAAAACATCGCTTTCGAACTCTACCCTTGTCCCTTTTGGATTAGTCCATTGTTATGGATTTTTTTCATTTTCCCCATTAACCCATAGACTAGGAATTTGGTTATTGAATACTTGTTTTATGACATAATTTTCTACAATCGTCATTAGAAAAGTCACCAAGTTTTGATAAAGGTTTATTATTGTGTGTAGGTAATAATCTCAATGTTTTTCAGAAGAATTAAATGGAGATTTTGTGAAGCCAAAAATGGGAAAATCCTTTATTATGGATTATATGTTTAAAGTATTTGTTGTCCAATCAAATTTTCAGACTCATTATGGGGAGAAAATAAAGCTCTCCATAACATTGCTTCATGTTAAAGATGTTATGAAATGAACTATATTTGATGTCCTAAAGGATTAATGGGACAAGCTATAGAGATACCCTACATTAGTTGTTGGAAATCATAGATCTTATGATGGAAAGAGTTTTCACAGTACCCATCAATATGAACTTGAGTCTTGAACTGGTAACAACAACAAAATAAAATGGCACAATTTTGCAAGATCCAGCAAATGAAGCTAGTCCTATGCCTTTCACAGATGGTGATAAACAATAATTTTCTTAAAAAATAATTGGGGTAAAACCAAACACAAAATGGAGAGTTGAAGTAGTGATGAGCTCCCTATGCATATAGAAAAATTACTATGATTACTACTTAACAACATCAAGCATAGATTTAACCATAGAAAACATGGTATGCTTTGACATCTGAACTATCTCATTGCATTGTTATTCTTCATCTTGTTGGATGTGTTTAGAATTAGCATAGATAACCATAGACTTATTAAGCAAGGAGGAGAAAAGGTAAAATATTCTCAATGCTTTTTTGCTAATCAGTTTTTCTTTGTTTATTTTTTTAATAATTATTTCATTTTGTTCACCCTCACCCTTATCCAGCATACAGTTGATCATGGTCACGAAATAAAGGCATGGGAGGTAGGTAAGTTGTTATTCTCCACAATTTTGATGCATTCAGAGTGGTTTAGAGATGCTATAAGAGAAATTGATAATTTCTGTGATGCATCTATGAAGGATGCTCAGTCTTATCTTAAGATCATCTAAGAATTTAAGGTTTTTTGAGCAAGAAATGAGTTGAGTTCAAGTGTTGTTGTAGTCGGCATTAGTGATGAGCAGTATGCATCTGACGTAATTAAGCTTCATGGGATACTGGAAGAGATTTACAAGGACTATGAAGAGAAATCACTCCTTATTGGACCTGATGGACTCTTTGTTGTTGACTGGTTCAAGGAGTTTCTTCAACTAACCGGACCAAATATTGTGAATGTTATTACACATATTTTCTACAACGTTGGGACAAGTACAAAACATTAAAATGCTATAGTATTTAACTTAAATTATTTATCTTTAATCTAGCTAGGATATTGAAAATGTCATGATCAAATATGAAAAGGAATAAAAGCCCTAAGGTCAACCTCCAAATCATGTGGAAACATTTTATGTTTGATGGACTATAAATAAAGAAGCACATCATCCAAGATCATCATTCACTTCTCCAAAAGAACAAGACATGTTTATTTGCTGGTGTTTATTTTCCTAGCGTAGCAACAACTAGGGATTCTTTATATTTCCTTTCTCCTTCATGGCATTAACAACAGAGCTACTGCAGCTCACGGTGGGGGCATTCTACAGCAGCAACAGTCACAAAGGTAGCAGCAGAGCTACTACAGCTCATGGTGGGGGCAGTTTGTAGCAGAAAAAGTCCACAGGGTAGCTGCTAGGGCTGCCAACTCACCTTGGTAGCAACAAAAACAATCACGAGGTGGCAGCAGGTGACAGAAACCTTGGTGGCAGCAGGTGGTCACATTCCACGGTGGTAGTCCACGAAGGAAGAAACAGGTGGTTAAAGTCCATGGTGGCATTCCACGAAGGCAGCAGTAGGTGATCAAAGTACACAACAACAATCCATGTGGCAACAACACATTAATTACAGTCCACGTGGCAGGTGGTAGCAATGAATGGTAAGCCTGCTAGGGCTTCCTCAGATTGAAATAACACAGATTGTAAAAGCTTGTATGATCAACAATTAACTTGTTTGTATTGATCTTGAGGGATAAAATGTGTATTTCTTATAGAATTATTATTATTCATGTTATGATTATATTTTCTAGGACTCCTCTACAGGTGGCTAACAAACAACGACATATAGTTTGCAACTCATAATGTGAACTTCATAAAGGAACATTATATAGCTCTGCATTGTTTCCTGGTCATGCTCCTCCAGACAGGGTGCTTCTTCTAAGCTACATTGGAGGTGCAACTAATCCTGAAATTACAGAAGAAGAAAAAAAACAAAAAACAAAAAAAACGTATAGTTACTATGATCAAACATTTCACCAAACACCAGAAAGGTGCATAAAGAAGAAATGGTAGAGTGAACAATGGGGTATAGAATATCTTCTAAACAAGTCATACATTTATTTTATTTTACTTTTGGGTTTGGATAGTGGAGAAATTTTAGAACTTTTTTCATATATCCTTTGTGAAATTATCTATTCACCTTTACATTGATGTTGGCTATTATATTATAATTGTCTAAGTTTTTACGTGTCATATTAGGTTTACTGATATAAGAAACTAACACTAATATGAGTTACTTATTGTGTACAATTTTTGTAGAGAGTATTGTAAGGTACAAAATTAATAGAGTACAAATTCTGAAAGTACGATCTCATTCAAAGATTGTGAACAACCTAGTTTGAATTAGGGCATTTAAAAGACTAAAGATGCATGCTTATTATGATGAACTCTTTTGAAACATATAAACAAACTATGTGTTCCTGTCAATGGGTGTTGGTTCAATGATAAGAACGATGATTGGTTATACCCTCCACCAGGTTCTTTTTTAGCTTGAACCCTCCACTTTTGACAGTATGGTTGGGAAAGGATGTGAAAGTCGTCAAAGGAAAATTTGACATCATTTCTTATACATGCGAAAACTATTAATTATTGGAGTGGAGATCATGTTCTGAAAATAGTCGACAGATCAGCAAAAATTGTTTACCTGACAAGTTCTTGTGTGCCAATCCACCTTCTTTCTAAGACTCATAAATTTTCATCATTCCAATTGCAAGAAAAGGCCACAAAAACAACTTTTCCTGGCCAAAGACCCAATAAAAAGCTCAATGAAAATTTAGTAAAATTATTACCCAAAGTATCAATGTTCACTGTTCAGGTTTATATGACAACATACTATATATGTAGCATCCCTACTATTAACTGTCCAACCTAGGCATAAATATTATTGAGGATTCCAAATAGTTATTTATTTTTCAAACTGTAGCATAAATATATCGGATTGTTCCTACCTGTGCTGGATTGAGCTTGTGGTAGCTGCTGTATAAATTCTTATATAAACAACATACTATAGTAATAATTTTTCAGCATAAGGAGGGTCATGGCTCAGCCCCAAGTATCCCTAGCAGGTCACAACTCATTCTAGGAGCAATTTACAAGTCACGGACCAACTTAGCACACAGATCACGGCTCATTCAAGGAGCAGCACAAGATCACGGATCATTCCAACAACAAACCTTCACGACCCTAATCTAACAGCTAGAAGGGGGTCATGGCTGAGTTTAGTAGCCAACAAAAGATCATGGATCAGTCCATCACAACAACATAATTTGTTTTCTCATATAGTATTTTGGTAGATTACCTACTTTGGGTTGGATTCGATGATAGGTGTATTCCTTTGAAAAAAGGAAATTAGCCTCATCCTACCAATTTGAAGTCATAATGAACTTTTACATTCTACTTATCTCAATCTTTAGAGAGTATAATAGTTTTCTCTCTTCAGAAAGAAACCACCTATGCGGAAAACCCTAACTTATTTCAAAATTGAATGCCTCTGAGTTTTGGCTTCAATATTGATACCATCATATTGGTGTCGAATCGCCCATCTATTCAACATACCCAACTGAGATCTACAAGGGAGAAAAAGAGCTTACAAAACTGACATTGATGGGATCTCCAATGCAGTGAAAGAGCTTGCAGGATTGACATTTATGAGCAGGTATAAACTTTTGATTCATCCAGATGCTTAGAGAAATTTGATTAGAAAATTTATATCAAAGTGAGTTCGCAAAAAAAAATTATTCACAAGCGTCACCTGAGCGATTCGAACTCTCGCAAGGAAACCCTATGTACTTAGTAGCCACACACCTTAACCACTTGGATAGTCAATAGGAGGTCACAGTTTGCTCACTAAAGGTAGCAGCATCCCCTTTGACAATAGCAGAGGTAACAACCCAATAAAATGAAGTACACAGTAAAATGTGAAACGTTGAGTTGAAAAACTGAGGCAGATAGCTTTCAAGTGACCAAGGGTTCAATCTAGAGGAATCTTAGATCATTTACAAGAAAAGTCCTTTGAACACAAATCACAGAACCCCAAAACTAATATTCACTAAATATTCAAAACCCCATTCATTTTCCCCAAAGAAAATAAGTTTTCCCTATGAGCTGCAAATTTAGTAATGGTTCCCTAGGTTCCCATATTGACACCAATTAGATGCAAATGCACACAGTAATAAGATATAGAAATGCATATCATTACATATATTCGGACCCTAGTAATTTTGATAATTTTGTTTGTCCTACTAATAATAACAATAAGTAACAAAGCCATGGAAGTGAAGCTTACCTTTGAACAAAAGGTGATTCCTATGTGTCTTGAAGCGCCTTTAAATTTAGCATATGGATCTGTGGTGTTCACAGAAGGAAGAGACTGCAGCCGCATTATAGAGCTTCACCATGGAACCACCAAAATGGCCTTCCTTCTGTGTTTTATGTTATTCTAAGAATTTGTTTTAGAGGAATGTGGAAAAAAAAGAGCACTCCGCTGACGAGGGTTTGAATTTGATTTCAGATCTTCCTTTCCAACTAATTCTTTTGGACTGTTTGAATTCTTATCTGGCCTATAACTGAATATTACTAAGAACTAGGCTATTGTTGTTAAAAGGTGAAAAACTAGGCAGTTGCGCATTTCGCTGTTGCACTGAATAAGGGTAAGGAGTTGTTAATGAGTGGGTAATCCTCCTATTTATTTCATAGGTAAATCATTATTAATCTCTTCTTTAATCTATTACTATTGGTGGGGTCAAAAATATATAGCTCTAAAGATTCACAGATTCACAAACGGTAGGATTAGCACAGGTAATTAATCTTTTGTTTTGTTTTAAGGGCAGGTTAAAAATCATGTGTTTAAAGGCATATTGATAGGATAAGAATTCACATATACAAAGAACAAGACAATAATCTTGTGTTTATTAAGGAACGACAGGGCAACAACAACATTCTGTTGAATTTTATTAAAAAAAATACACAATAACAATGTTTTAATTAAAGGAAATAACAATGTTTTAATTAAAGGATTTAACTTTTAGTTTAAAAATATATTTTTTATTAAGAATTTTAATTTTCCATTAAAATATAATAATAATCTTAGTTATATTATATATTAATACATTAAATAATAAATTCAAGAAACTAAATAAATGTGGAACCTAGAATCATTTCTCAAAGTTAATGCCAGGCTATATGTAATGCAATATACAAACTTTTGGAAGGTTAACATGTTGTGTCAATGATGTAATTGAAATTGTGAATTTTTTATTTTCAATTAAAAGATATGTTTTTATTAAGAAGTTTAATTTCTGATTAAAATATTTCTCTAGGGTGGAACAAAAAACAATATTAACAATGACACAAACAACTCAAAAGTAACATGTGTCGACATTATCCATCTAAATACAGTAAGTGATAAACTTAGGAAACAAACAGAAGGTGGAACCTAGAATCCTATCCAAGGGTTTATGTTAGGCCACATGTAATGCAACATACCAAATTTTTCAAGGTTAACATGTTGCATCAATGGTGTAATTGAAATTGTGGCATTTTATTCCAAAGGACTAGAATTAAAAGGCCAGATAAATATAATATGCCCTTTGTAAAGGAGATTCAATAAAAATCAGAGAGACATATAAGAAATATATTATAAAAGTTTTAGGATAGAGATATAAGAAATAAACGATGGATAGCTAACATTATAATAAAGCAAGCATGGATAAACATATCACTTTAGTATTTATGGGTAAACATGTGGATATAAACATTGCCAAGTTCTTGAATATATGGGGATCCCTTTTTATGTCTAATATGCATTGCGTACAGCCACTTGGTTTCATATTATATGATAAATATATTTAAGAAAATATGGTGGAAGAAAGATGTAACAAATCCACTAGAGAAAGATAGCGAGGTGTCATCCACTAATAATCATTTCAAATGGAAACTATTTAATATAAGTAGAGGTAGTGCTGGGAAGACTCTTTCATATCCAACATGGCAGGGGAAACTAAAATCAATGTTGATGTTTGGAGAAACTCTTGTCATAGATTTAGATACTCAAGTGTGTTGAATAATGGAAAGTGGAAGGGGTTGTATCCCTAGTGAAAGGTGGTGACATCATATCGAGTGTTATAGATCTAGATACGGGTTAGAAATTTTAGTCCATCACCTTTAATTCCTAAATGCACATCTAAAAATATTAAAGGTTAAATAAGGATAGAGTTGTGAATAATTTTAACTTAGAGGGTCACTTCTACATGTCAATTATGGGGTTATAGAGGACAATATATACATATGGATTTAAAACACAAGCGAATAAAATAATGTAGAGAATACAATCAATTTTATATAACATTGATCCATGAAGAGGGACAACAACAAAGAATACCTTTTCTACCAGGAAGAGAGGGTCTCTAGGGGCTTGTATTTTGATTAAATGAAGGATCCAATCTCTCCTAGAGTAGGTCAGAATTTGGAACTCAAACAAGAACAAGAGACAATGGCTAGGGAATTCCATCAAGGTAGACAAAGACTTATATATGGGGTTCATAGAGTAGGAAAAACCTATATAAAGGTTGTTCCAACATGAATATTATGTTAGTTAATATGCATGGCTTAGTGGGAAGAGCAAAGAAAATATCCCTTAAAATATTTATGGATATGGAAATACCATACATAATTATGTTCCACGAATCAATGGGGAGGGAGGAATTAGATGATATATGAATATAAAAAACATTTTAGTTGTTGTATTTGTAACTTTGAAAGATATTATGATGTATATTGTCATTGTATGTTGTTGTAACCCCATCGGAGATGTGTTTCCATCCTTTCGGTATGCCATTATTATGTATGGTCCTTGAGGTTCAACCTCTGTTGTAAGTCAAGGAAGTAGTCCCGCAGTTTGATATAATGAAATGTATTTTTGGAGTCTCCCTAGGTGAATTCGGCCCCGTTAAGTTATGCATGATTTAAATTGTCACATTATACCACTTTTTAGCATGATTTAAATGGTAACCATATCCCATATTCTTTAAATCATGACAATGACGATGACCTAGATGACGCTGATGAACTAAATGATAATGATGGTGATGATGATGATGATGGAAATGATGATGATCATCATCATCATCATTGTCATTTTTATCAACATCATCATGACACTATATTCATCATCATTGGCACCATTATCATGAGATTATTATATTCATCGTTGTCATCATTGGCATCATGATAATGATTATTAATATTCTCATCATTGTCATGGTCACCATCAATACAATCATGGCCCATGAGCCTTACAAAAAAGTGTTTGGGTATAAGTGAATGAAAATTTATGTCCCCAAAAGATGGCCAAATACCCAATACACATTCATGTTATTCCAAACCTCAAACTTATGCTCACATCTAAGGAAAAGGATAAAATTATGTGATTATGTGATAATGATGATGACAATGACAATGACAACGAAAATGATGATGATGATGCTGATGATGATGAGATGAATGATGATGAAAACGATGGCAATGACGATGAAGTTGACAATGATGTGATTATATGGTGATGATGATGATGATAATAATGATGATGATGATAATAATAATGATGATGATGATAATTACGATGACAATGAGAATGACATGAGAAATAATGATGACGATGACGATGATGATGATGATGATCCTTATAAGAAAGTGTTGGTAGAGGTAAATAAACCCAATTTCACTACAAGCTCTATGAAGATTAAAATGTGCTCAATCATAGTTATAAGTTATGCATGCTTAAGATTGTAACTATATCCCAGTTGTTATGCATGCTTTAAATGGTAAACATATCCCATATGATTTAAATGATGACGATGATGAACTAGATGACAATGGCAGTGATGATGTTTTTTATGATGACGATGATGGAAATGATGATCATCATCATCATCATTGTCATCTTTGTTAGTGTCACCATGATTATCACAATAGTCATCATCATTGGCATAATCATCATTCATGTCATCATCATCACCATTGTCCTTGACATCATCATCATCATCATGTTTATTGACATTTTCATCAGTTATTCATCATTACCTTTAGCATAAGAAATAACATCTACCCAAAATATGTGATTAGTGGAAAATGGTCATGGAGGACACATACAATTTATGCATGACAAATAACAACTTATTTTTTAAGATGATCAACATCATAATTCTCATTGTATTCATCATCATTGTCATTGTCATCATCACCATCATCATCATTCATTTCATTGCCATCATAATCATTGTCAATGTCGTCATTTTCATTATCCTCATCATCATCATTGTCATCGTTCTCCTCATTATCAACAACATTATCATCATCATCATAGCCATCCTCAATATCATAATCATTATCCTCGTTGTTATCTTCAACGTCTAGGTGTAAAACCGCATGCAAAAGTGGATAAGTGGATGCATAAAGGGATGCAATAACTGATGTAAAATTGGATACAAAAAAAGATGCAAACGTGGATGCAAAAGTTGAAGCAAATGTGGGTGTAAAAGTAGGTGTGAAAATGGGTGTGAATTAGGATGCGACAAAAGTGGATGCAATAGTAGATGAAAAAAAAGACGTAAACATAGATGCAAAATGGGATGCAAAAAGGGATGAAAATGTGGGTGCAAAAGTGCATGCAAAAGTGGATGCAAAAATGGTTGAAACAAAACGAGATGCAAAACTAGACTCAAAACAGGATGTAAAATTTGATGCAAAACTTGGCGCATGAAGGGATGCAAAAAAATAAGCATAAGTGGATGCAAAAGTGGATGTAAAAATGGATGAAAACAAGGGCGTAAAAGTTGAGGCAAACATGGATGTAAAAGGGGGTACAACAAGAGTTAAATGTACAAACTAGGCGCAAAATTAGGTGCAAAACTAGGCTCAAAACCTATCTGAAAACCTGATGCAAAACCTAGCACATAAATAGGTGCAAAACCCGGTGCAAATTACACCGCAATTTGCAGCAGATTTAGAAAAAGGACGCAAAAAATTCCTAAAATAGCACCAACCCGTGAAATTGTGCCATTTTGTCCAAAAAATGAAGAAAAATACACTAAAAGATGGTCTAGATGCAAAAAAGGATGCAAAAAGAGACGCTAAATCCAGTTTTTGTTGTAGTGTGAGGAACCGATGTACCTTCGGTTTTTCATCTACAATGTATGGCACATACCTAAGAAGACTTAAAAACTTACTTTTCAAATCTTTCATAGTCATTGTACCTAGTTTAAGATCATAAAATTCTTTAGCTCTTTCTTCATAGTACTGTTCAGATAAGAATTTCTTTTTAAAGTACTTCTTGAAGGTACTCCAGTTCATGTTCTTCTCTTTTATTCCTTTCACTCTCTTTAAATCTTGCCACCGTATATCATCTTTCCCTGAAATATTATAGATAGCCATTCTAGCCTTTAATTGGTTAGAATAGTTATAAATCTGAAAGTACTTCTTCATTCCAGATAACCAGGATTCCGCTTCCTCCCCATTCTCAGTTTCCCCATTAAAGGTTGGTGGTTTGATCTTTTTAAACTCTCCAGAAATTTCTTCATATGGTTTATATTTTCTTTTTCTGGTATAGTGGTTACCCTCACTACTATCACTAGTAGAATGAAAATTACGTTGATCACCAAACACTTCGGAAGATGAGCTACTTTCATTTTTAGTCTGTTTAATCTTTTTATACTTATGCTGGTAACTTAAATATTTTGTATCAGCTCTTTTAACCCTTCCCTCGGTTTGAAATATTTCTATTAGGATCTGATTCAGCTCCTCCTGAGCTCTCAGAATCCTCTCATTTTCTTTTTTAATAGATTCCATTTCAGATTTTAATTCTTTTACCGTTTGTAAAAGTTCTGAGGAATTAGTGGTTATGTCTTCTTGTATAGGGTCTCTTTGTAAGTTTTCTTGTTCAGTAAAGGGAGATTCCTCTTTTGTATATTCCTCCGGTCTTTCCATACCTGTTGTTAAACTCAGAAACAAATTTCTCTGTTGAATAACATTAAAACAAAACAACATCAGCAAAATGATTTAATACATTGTTTCATCTAAGCAAGTTGAGCTTCATCAAGGCCTAGTGTTTGAACCTTGTGCTCTGATACCACATGTCATAACCCCTAATTTTCACAAAAATTTAAAATTTTTAATGTAACATATAATGTCTAAAGTCGTAGTTTAATAACTACTAGCGGCTTAGTGGAAAAATGAAACAGTTAACAATATGCAATGATTAACTTCAACACATACAAACTAATACCATTTTAATTTTGATATGTTATGTATATGACCTGCATTTAGTTGCTTCTAGTTGTACTGATGATTTGCTTTTGTCAAGTAGGTGAGAAGCTATGTTCTAATCTAGGCTTGCTTAGCAATTGCTAACTCAGTTGGATTTCTGGTTCTTACAGGTTCAGCAGGTAAATTTTTGAACAAGTAGGAGTTTCTTTTTGCGTTAAAACAAGAAGTACTTCTTTAGCATAATAAAAATTCTAGAGTATAATTTGATTAATAAAGAGCCAAGCTATGCTGAGGTAAAGTAATTCCTTTACTGTTTTTGAATCTATGACAGTATTTTAAGTTAGTCGTAAAGACCAATAATCCTAATATGCTAGTGCTTTTTATCAGCGTGAGTTCTACTTAAGTTTTTCTTTCTGATGTGATATGTCCAGTTACTCACAAGTTCTTATAATGAGTATTGGGCTCATGATTTCACAGAGAAACATTTTTACTGAAGCATGAAAACAATGCTAATGCTATGTCTATAGTTCAAAGTACTGCTTTATAAGCTAGCTATAATTTTGATTTTCTAAGTTTCACCATATCACTTGTATTATTGCAATATTACATTATCATATCGCTTGATAAAAATTTTGGGTGATTTTACTTTTAACCCTAGGTAGTCTAACTACCTTGCAACTACCAAGGTGTAGTTTAAATATCGGTTTAATTTATTAAGAGTTTGGTTCTTATAGAAACCAAATGAACAATAACTTCCAAGAAGTCTTCTAACCATAATATTGTCGACTTATGCATTACTAAGAGTTGTACTATGGTGAATTATCACATAACATTTACTTACATACAGTTATTCTATAAACAAATTAGTTTACGAACTTATGTATACATAACACTAGTTTTAAAACATAGTATTATTTATTAAACATAAGGTTTGTATGAATAGCTATTAGTAGTGCTATCGAATCAAGGTCAAAGGCATAAACTCCACTATTGTTTTTCATATAAATGTTTCTACAAAAGATTGATTGCAAGGTTTTCATAATGCAAATGTTATCGATACATACAAATGTTTTGACTATATCTTGATTGTATTGATTATCCAAAAGCAATGATATGAGTTGACTTTAAAACAACATTATCGTCGTGGTAAGATATAAATTATTGGCAATAATAGTGTTCACCCAACAGTGCAGGAGAACTATGTAGATCGACCCACTGCTAATTAAAAATATTGATGGGCACGTGGATGAGTTTCCACCATGCGTTGGTCAATTTATAAGCTCACAAAGAAACCCTATTTCTTCATTCTACTTCGAGGGTTTGGCTCTGCACTGTTTGTGTTTCTTTTCGGCCATGAGAGGTCCGCTGGTTCACGTTTGACATCTCCATTTTGGGTGTAGTAAAGTGTTGTGTCACTTGTGTAAGAGTTGAGAGATACACAGTTTGTATCTTGGTTTCTTTCTGCAAGCATTGTATCGCCGTGAGTGTGGGTTTACTTTGTAAGTAGTTTAGAGTGTTGGGCCATAGCATTACCCTTGCCATTTCTTATAACCTACTCCATCGTTGCTGTAATTCTGGAAGGTGAACCCTGCTGCCTCTATCACAAGTTAGCACGAGGGTTTGTTTCTTCAAGGTGTTTTTCTTTGTGCCGGTTAAGTCTCCTCCTCGGCTCCAAACTCTTTATTTGTAGGTAAGTTTTTACCTTGCTCTCATTTCTTATCTAAGTACTATTTCAGTTTTTAATACAAAGAATACCACTTCTAAAAATCGCATTGGTCTTGTTTTTGCAAGTTACAGTTGTGGCTTCAAGTATGAAGGAAACTACTCTCGAGTTGGTGAACTTCGTGGCCATAACTGGTAAGCCATGATTTATCGTGGCATCTCCCTGCTTGCAAAGGTTATTGGAAAGAAATTACAGTTTGAAGGGAAGCATGGATTTGGTTCCTCCAATGTATAAATGCTTAGTTTATGTTATTACTCAGTTTCATTGTTAAAAACCCTTGCATGTTGCTGGATAGCTCCGGCTTATATGCCGCGACTTGACTGTAGTTTATTTTTTTTGTAAAATGATTACATCCTTATGGATTAATAATATCATACTTTGAATTTTAAGATATGGGGTTTTTTCCTACACTCGAGGTTTTAAAATAACTCCTATTCCAATTGCTCTGTTTATTATAATTTAACTTGTAAACACTAATAATGTAAAATAGGTTTTCTTCTTCAACTGTCAGTGAAGTAAATTATTGTTAATGATATTTGTGTAAGTAAATATTGTTATTGTGAAGACTGTAGATCAATCGTAATGTAAAATTTATAAATTTATACTTATCAGTTCAGGATATAATAGCTAGGGTTTACTAGAAATGAAACCCTTGTATAAATGTGTTCTTAAATTAATTATTATTTGGGCACTGTTTCTTGTTGGCTTCTATTTCGCTATTACAGGTGTATTGTTATTCATTAACCTGTTTATGAAGTATTTAAATTAAAAGGGTTTATAAATATATTATTAAGTTTTAAGGATAAGACTGTAATCAGTCTAATGCATAGTTTATAGTCTTCTTGTTAAATTTGTTTACACAGTTATCAATGTGAATAGATTAAAACTTATATAAATTAATTTATAGAATGATAAATGAATTGCTAGGGTTGCGACCCTCAGGTTTTCTTACATAGGTTATAAGCTTGTTTGTTAAATACACAATAGTTTCTAAATATGTAATTATTAGTTTATTTTAGTTAATGTTTACATTTGCACTTGTTTTTATTTACTATTCTATAACTTTGAAAATATTCAGAGCTCTGTAAAGAATAGAACATTAACTCTGTAACTCTGTTTACTTTTCATAAATAAAGGGTTTATAAGTATAACCCTAATCTAGTTTATATTAAGTAATATTTTAAGATTTAGTTACTAGTTTTGAAAGATAAACTATGTGGTTAATATCTTGTTTATATACTTAGATG
Organism: Pseudotsuga menziesii; assembly: GCA_001517045.1. Taxonomy (NCBI): domain Eukaryota; kingdom Viridiplantae; phylum Streptophyta; class Pinopsida; order Pinales; family Pinaceae; genus Pseudotsuga; species Pseudotsuga menziesii. The sequence continues at coordinate 22,578 of LPNX010472382.1, read as the reverse complement.
TTATCTTCTATAAGATTTTATTTTATCAGTATAATATTACTATAAATCTAGTGTAGTTTACTATTTCTTTTCTTGCATTTTATTTATTTATACTAAGTAAGAACAGTAAAAAAAAAAAAATCATAACACTGTTTGTCCTTAATAATATTTTAATCATTGTAATAAATTTACTCTGCTATCTACAGATACAAAATCCTATCTACTATTTTCATTCTCTTATCTACTTAAAGCATTCTAACTGTGCTAGAGTATGACCTGGTTTCCAGTTGTGGAAAAACACAGTTTAGAAATTTATTTTCATTCTAACACATTATTCTCTAAATCCATTTCATTTCTATAACAATCTAATAAGAATACTAAATCTAACATTTCACAAACTGAACTTTTAACATTCATATAGCAGTTTAACTAAGATTTATTCAACCAAAACAGTAAAATAAAATAACATAGAACCTATTGAGGACAGACGACAATAGCTTTAGGAGGCCTTTCCTCCCTACCAATCTACTAGAGAGCGCTCAAACAACGCTTCCTCAGGACCCCGATCTTGTTCCTGGTCTTCTTGGCTGAGAACTAGGTGGAGAATGCAAACAGTAGAACCCTCTGTCAACTGACTAGTTCAATACCTCATTAAAACAATCTGTTCTCAGCAGTATGATCTTCAGCTTAAAAGATGCAACTAGATCAATCAGCAATTATCCCCTCAAACACTTTCCAAATTTCCCTTCCATTGAATTTATCTGAAGTACATTCATTCAACCTGAATGATCATTTCTCTAGAATGAGCAGCCTTAGCTCTCTTCAATGGGAATTTTTACAAAGATTTCCTAGGTCTTTTGGGTCAGTTTTCATTAATTGAGCCACCTGGTCTAATTCCACTTTCTTCGGGAATCATGACCACAAATGTAGGGAGGTTTCCACCTGCAACAGTTGGAAGTGGTTTGAGGATGCTTCCACATGTCAATTTGCTCTCCACCCAATCTCCTCCACCACTTTGACCAGTGAACACTCTTTTAACAGCTCTCCTAAATTGTTGCCTCCTCATTTATTTATTTATAAATAAAATATTCAGAATTTACATTAAATATCCTTGACCCTACTGGGTTATCAATTACAACTTAGCATCAAATTTAACATATTGTTCCTCAAATAATATAAAATTGTTTTTGCAAAATTGGGGCATGTGACAAGAGGGGTCCATCAAAAGTATGCAGTGTGGGTACTCGTTGGATGTGGAATTAAATTTCGCATCCAATGAGCTCTGCTGCTAGGAATTTGAGTAGAAACACAGGGAGATATGTCGAAAATATGAACAAAAAATGTAGTTTTTTTCATTCTTCCTCCAAAATTAATAACTATTATTTTATTATTTTCCTTATGAGGCCCATTTTAGACCTCAAATTTCCTCTAATGCCAAATTGGACCAAAAAACTTCTCTATCCACATAAGGTCCATATAGATTTAAAAAACAGAAATTTATCTTGAGCTCAATAGAGAAAAGAGAAACACATAACCCCGAACAACAAGCCCAAGCATTCAACATATGAAAATGATGAAACCTCCAACCCAACAATAAACCCCCAGATATGCCTTTTGCATCAACAAGTACAAATTTTCAGTCCTTAAGCATAGATTCTAAAGCAGTCACCAATAAAGACCTGTCACACATAGTTTCTTGCACAAAAATAACATCTAAGAACTGGTCTTCAATCAGCCTATGAATCAGTAATTTTTTGGGTATACTAGCCAACCCTCTACAATTTAGGGTCATAACAATCATGAGTGAAACCTTAAAGAGGAATACTCTGCTCTAAGTACCTCATTAATACCCAAATTCTTAGACAAAACCGGAGAAGGCCCAATGGCTAGCAATGAAGGGTGAAATCCACCAAGATCTAGACCAAGTTCATGAAACCTAAAATCCTTAATACCCTTAGAACAAGATCTAAGAAAATAACCCTTTTTAACAGGAGAAAATTTTAAAGGAGTAACAAACCCTAAACCCCCAAGAGAAGAATAAAAAATATCGATGCACGAAATAGGATTATTCACACAGGCGCCCCCATAATTGGTCAAATCTATAGGACCCTCAGAAATAGATAAAGAAGTAATATAGAGGGATTTTAAAGAGGCTAAATTATAAGAAAAATCTACCTCATGACCCGCCTGATTAATATCCACCATCTCATCAATATTAATAGAACCCAAATCCCCCAAATTCTTCCCATCATTCTTAACATGCCAAACCGACTTTTCCTTAGAAGCCGAAATAGGTTTCATTAAAGGAAATTTCAATTTAAAATGGGACTTCCAAAAATAATACAAATTCCATGTCATCATGTATTATCCAATCAAAATGATTTAAAATTCAAAAAGGGAGCACCTTTTAAACAATTTTTTATCATAAATTTGGGGATAGGGATCATAAAAAAAAACTACTTTTTTTGTTCGTATTTTTGACATAACTCCCTGTGTTTTTACTCAAATTTCAATTAGGAGAGCTCATTGGATGTGGAATTAAATTCCACATCCAATGAGTACCCACTCGACATACTTTTGATGGGCCTTGCTACCCAAAAAACAAGAAATACCTAAAAACATGTGATGATGACATCATCATCACATTTTTTCAGGTATTTCTTGTTTTTGGGGTAGCAAGGTCCATCAAAAGTATGTTGATTGGGTACTCGTTGGATGCGGAATTTAATTCTGCATCAAACGAGCTCTCTTGATCGAAATTTGAGTAAAAACAGAGGGAGATATGTCAAAAATACGAACAAAAAAGTAGTTTTTTCTTTTCTTCCTCAAAAATTAATAAATATTATTTTATTATTTTAACTATTATTTTATTAATTTTCCTTAGGAGGCCCATTTTTAGTTTAAATTTTCTCTAATGAATATTTTTTTTAAAAGACAAAGAACAAGCAGAAATCAAATACCCAAAGGCATGACATCTGTTACAACAAAAAGGTATCTCCATATAATCTAAAGGCTGACAGAATTCAGAAACCCCCCTCTTAATCAGTAAATCAGCTGCAATCCCTTGCCTCAAATCCAGAAGAACTAACACCTTTCCCATACAAAAGACTCGCATCTCAAGAAAAGATAAGCCGGTTTCCAAATGAACCCCCAAAGCATTGCCAACCAATCTAAAAAAAATCAGCAGACCAAAGTTCAAATAGAAGATTGGGCATTTTGACCCAGATAGGCATTAGGTCATACCTTTCACTTATGGGATTGAACAAAGGCATTTAACACTTGAGGAGAAAACCAGCATGCTCCCACCTCCAAACTCCCGCAAGAACCACTACCGCATCAGCTTCAAAAGAGAATTTGAAGGAAAATCCACCCCCTTGGGAGCAAAAATACTTGAGGGCACAACTTAATATGGTCCAACCAGGTCGCAGCTACCCATGATTTAACACCAACAGAATTAAATTTATGGCCAGTAAACGATCCCACCAACATCATCGCATACGACAGGACAATGTCGTTCAAGCCAATATCCTCACCTACAGACATCAAAATAGGCTTTTCAAACTTCATGATGGCATGTTTCGGCCTCTTCAAGACCACATCAGCAGAGTCATAAAAAACCCTTTTCTGGTCGAAAGAAAAATCCGCAGCCGAGACGGAACCAGGATCCACAACTAAGAAGGATGACTGCGACACAACTAAGCCAGAACCCTCACAAGAATGCTTGATAACATCATGAGGCCCCAGAGACTACTCCAAATGGCTATCAACTGCTAACACATTTGCAGAAACTGAAAACCCAGAATCCAAGCCTAAACCATCCACAATCTTAACACAACCCTCATCGAAAGACCTTCTGATCACACCCATGTCAGGCCGCTCAAAAGGAGGAAAAACCAAAGTAGGTTTCATATTCATTACAAATCTTCCCACCGCATCAGGCACAAAACCGTAGATACTCTGATCGTAGGAAACACTACCCTGATCAACCCGAAGCTCCTGAATCGCATCTACACCAACAAGATTATGACCATACACATCAGAAATCCTTCTAATCAATCCAACATCAAAACACTCAAGAAGAGGAACACTCATGGTAGACTTCGAAACAATGCGACCCACAGCCTCATGCGCAAAACCACAAAAAGGCAGACCCAGATCAAAAGAAACCCTGCACAGTTCATCCCGATGCACCTTAAATGCGGCACCTCACTTTGGTGGTGTACGTGCAAGAGACTTTAAGTCTCAAAGAGACAGGGAACCCCGTGTCATCAGCTTCAAGCTCACAACACAGCAGCCAAAACACATAAGTACTAACGTGTCTGAAATTTGACATCCGCCATAAATAACACGTCCGGACAAAGACCAAACCTAATCCAAACTAAAAGTAAAAAGATACGTTCCGTAAAAAAAGGTACGTTCTGTCAATCGTCATAATGTTCCACCTCTGTCTGAAATCGTCCAAGTCTCAATTTCGTTCTCCTATTAAGATGAATATACCTCTCATAAAATATATTGAGAAAAAAAATTATTATATTTTAAAAATGTTTATATTTCGACTATAGTTTATACATGGGAGATAAAATTAAACTCGAATCAAACTAGCTAAATTTGACACATTTCAAGAGTTAAAAAACTACTTGAATATTAATCCACGACCGTCCTTTACAATAGAAAATATTGATTCCAAATTAGCAATTTTAGAAGTTTATAAGCCTGAAGGAGAGAATATGATTCTAAAATTGACACTAGCAAATAATACAATTCTAAAATTGATATTGAGATATTATGGCGATGAAGTAGAATAAGATTGATGAACCAAATTTCTTTTCACTAAATATAGAGAAATAAATACAAATTAAAGTTGATTTCTAATCAATTAGCCAAAAAATTAAAAAAATATATTTACAAATTTATAAAAAAATTAATTAATCATTGTATACATACATAAATATATAACATTTATTAAATATAAATAAATTAGTCAAAATTAAAAACAATCCCAAATAAATAAAATCAAATTAAAAGTTCTACAAAAAACAAGGTTTCCCTACATTTAAAAAAAAGTGTTTTTCAATATAAGACTTCAAATATAATATATTATATTTATTATAAAAAAATTTGTAAGTAGAAGGAAATTATATTAAAATAAAAAAATATTACATGCATAGTGTTTGAAACACGTGTATCTTTATAGTCAGGGCATATACAAAAAAATACTACATCTATCCAGAACTTGCCCTTTGTGAGGGAAACCAAGTTTCCTCAGTCAAAACTTAATAGAGCTATCCAATATACAAACAAATCTAACAGAAAAAGACAAAAACATATAAAATTTTAGAAAATCCTGGGACCTTACGACTTTCTCCATGGTTCTTCAACAATGGGACATGGCTTGAAGTAGTCATCGTCTTCACTAGAGAGAGCAAGTTCAAGGTCCTAGTGTAGCTCCGCTGCAAGAGGAGGTGCCGACATCTATTGAGGTAGGATTTCAATCTACATGTTCCCTTCATCAGTATTCCCCCTTGTCGCTAAGTCAGGTGAAGCTTCTGCCACATGTCTAGTGTGCTTAGTGTCCCGGCTCTAGAGAGATTATTTGGCAGGGTCTTGATGGTTCAGACTTGGTGAGGCTGAGGAAGTTTCTTGTGCTGAGGAGCTATCAGAATCATTAGAAGTAGGAGGTGAGGGAGCATGGTCATGTTCCTAGAGCAATTGGGAGAGAACATTCTTCATCTTCGAGTAGTGGGAAAGTCTCTGTCATAGGGGTTGTGTGGTGCGGTGATGAGCAACAGCCTCAACATCCCAGTCATCCACCACTCTATGCACACTAAAGGGGTTATGGGATCTGTACCCAACATAAATGGAACGATGCAATGTCGCTCAGCTTCTTACTCCCCTAGAGTTGCTTCCCCTATGAGGCATTTCCTAGAGCCTCAATGGAATTTTCAGTGAGTGAATTACCTGATTGCTAATTATTTCTCTCTGTTTAGCCTGAGATCTGGAAATCCAAAATGTGATGGAGCAACTAGAAAGTATGTGGATTATAATCTACTCCCCGATCCAATTCTGCGCGAGGCCATTGAGCAGGGTTACCAGGTAGCTAATATGAATGCCAATGGTGACTAAATTCATGTGGTGCATGGAGAGAACCATCAAAGCCCAAGCATGTGCAAGGTCATCAGTGGTACAAAGTCGAGTGTTATCCAATATGGATCGAATTCACCGGGGGGAGAGATACATAAGTACCTGAAAGGCAGTGACAGCTACAGCAGGTGGAATTTAATGAAGAGTATCGCCTCCTGCCATGTTCTCCCTCCTTGAGAAAACTGCATCTAGGGTAGCCATGTCCTTGGTTGAAATGTTGAAACAATTTGACCAGAGACCAGGAGGTGTATCCAATTTGTTATCAATATCATATAGATGAGATTGTGAGATCACTCCCTCATTATTAATTATGTTTTCCAGGATGTTGGCCTTGCATTTTACATGATGGAAGGTGGTCAAGATTGTGTTGTTGAGTTCACTGGTGAGTAAATGAAGGAGGATATCTAGCCACCAACTTGGTGCTAGTTCGGAGGTAGGAGTTCTATTCTAAATCCTGATGGAAAGAGAAATAATAATCTTTGAATCTCCCTCCAGGATTAAGGGGAAGAGATTCCATCATTTGGTCATTTGTATCATGGAGATAAGATAGAGAAGTTCAACTACGTTATTGCTATTGATTCCCATGGAGACATAGAATATTCTCATTATATGGCCCTTCAGATATATGAAAATGCCGCCAAAACTTGCCATGCCAGGGTTATCCTTTGAGGCCCCGTTGAAATTACATTTGAAGAAACCTGCTAGGGGTGTGATCCACGCATCATAAATGCTGGGGAAAATGTGTGCATAGGGAACGCTAGTCAGCAAAATAGTCAGTTTGCAATCCCAATATTTCAAGATGATGGGTTCAACAGGGTTGGTATTGAGATTGTTCTTTGTCCAAGGATGAAGATATAGGGTTTTTAGAAGATGTTGATGAAAGGTGTTCCAGCTCAAATACGATGGGCGAGAAATATTATTGAATATGCGGTGATTTCTTTCTCTCCAAATTTCCTAGAGAAGAAAGCCAGGGATGAGATGACAGAGCAAGTTGAGAAGGGGGTTTTGAAAGGAGAGATCAGTATATCTATCCATAGTGTGGGCTATATTTCCATATGTTCTATTCGATTTGCAACATATTGTTGCTACTTTGTCCTAGAGAAAATTGACCGAAGGGAATATATCAAATAAGTGATATATAGTTTCCTCATGCTTACAACACATGACACATTGGGAAGGTCCTGTGAATCCTCTCTTTATTATGTTGTCCCACGTCATAGTTATTTTGTGTCATAATAGCCAAAGGAAGGTCTGGATCTTCAACCAAGTTTTGAGATTCCATATTTTACTCCAATTGGGGTCCTAATTCCAGAGAGAAGGGTAAGGTGGTAAGCTTCCTTCGTGGTGAATGTGACTTTGGGTTCATGCCCCCATATGATAATTTATTTTCCTATATCTTTCTTGATTTTATGATTCTTGAGCTCCTCTTGAATCAGGAAAAGGTTATCCATGGTTATTTGCATTGTCCATATTTGCAATTCTTTCCATGTGTAGAAGCTAGAAGTGGAGTTCGAACGCTAGAAATCATAGACATAAGTGTAATTGTTATTTTGAAAATCCTGCTACATCTCCTAGGATTGGCCCTATAATGGAAATAATAGGTAGATGTTTCCAATAGCCGTTCTAGAAATGTGTTGTCGAAATGTCCCTTAATTCCCATAAGCTGATTTCTGGATAATATCTTTCTATTGGTTAGTTTCATTCCATATGAGAGAACCCCGAGGGTTGAGAAAGAACCTTATGATATCCCTTGTATCCCATCCTTTAGCGTATTTGAGATTCCAAAGTTGAGCCCAAGGTTTGGAGTAGCAAGAGACCCAGTTCCACCATAACTTGGTACTCAGGATCTTATTGATAATGCATGGGTCCCTGAGTCCAAGGCAACCAACATATTTCAGAATGTAGACCTTGTCCCATTTTTCCAGGGCCCATTTACAATGGTTCCAATCACCCTAGAGCAAAGTCCGTTGAAGGGAATCAATATATTTTAAGACCCATTGAGGATCAGCTAAAACATAGAAGAGATAGAGCAACATGGATCGAAGGACACTTTGACCAAGATGATACTACCAACTAAGTTGACAAAATGGTAAGTCCAAGAGGATAAATTGATAATAATTTTATTTAGGAGATCCCTCTAAGAGGAGTGTTTGAGTGCAAAAGAGATTAGGGGAGCCTCTAGATATTTAGAGGGTGAGGTTGAGATGGTGAACCCAAAAATTCTCAAAATATTTATTTGAGTAATAACTGGTGTGTTAAAGAAGAATATTTGGGATTTATTCTTGTTGATGGTGGTACTAGAGGCTATGGAGAAGATTTCAAGAATTTCATGGAGACAGTGAGCTCCTTGGATAGAGGGTTCGCCCATAAGGAGGTTGTCGTCAACAAATTGTTTATGAAAGATGGGAGGAATTACATGAACTGAAAGGTCTCTTAGATCTCCCGAGGAAATATTTTTCTTTAGCATTCTACCAAGACCTTTAGCCATGAGTATAAAAAGGAAGGGGAAGAGAGGATCCCCTTATTTGATGCCTCTAGAGGGTGAATGGAGCAGAGGGGGAGATTTTTATCATAATGCAAAAGACAGGGGTGGAGATGAGATAGAATCCATTTTAGATTTTTATCAGTTTAATGTGTCGAAATCATTTGAGAGGTCGAGTTTGAGAAGCATTCCTGTTTTTTTAGGATTTTGAGAGAATGGGTCACTTCGTGGGATAGAATAATCCTATCAAGGATCTGTATTCCTTCTACGTAGCTAGTTTTATCAAGGGAAATGAGAATGGGGAGCATGGATAATTTTAGGGGCGAAATTTGGCCCATGGGCTATTTTTAGGGGGTTTTCTCCAAAAAATGATTTGCCATTTTGCATTTTTTGAAGCCCTATTTCACCCAATTTTGATGGGGTAAACTTTTTTCACCCTAAAAATCACCAAATTATTATATAAACGATATAAAATACTTGGAAATTAAAATATTTTTTGAAAAATATTGCCAAACATTTTATAGGTCGAGTTTTAAGAATTAGTAAGATTTGCCAACATTTATACACTTTTAAATAAGTATGGTTCCTTAAAATCATCCTTGATGGGGAGTAGGGGGTTGAGGCAATTGGAATTAACCTTGCAAAAGAGTTTACATATAACATTACAAAGAGAAATAGGGCGGAACTTACAAGGTGTAGTAGCATTTTCCTCCTTGGGTATTAAGGTAAAAAAAGTGGAATTGAGGGCTGGTAAGACCCAATTATTTTGCCACGACTCTTCCACTATGTCACAAGCCTACGAATTTAGAAAGATCCAACAAAAATGAAAAAACTTAACGGTGAAGCCATTCGACCAGGGTGATTTGTCCTTTTGAATTTTCGTAACGGAATCTTCAACTTATTTTTCTTCCATGGGTTGCATTAGCGATTTACTATGATTCTCTGTGATAAGAGAGGCGATCATCTCCAGGACCTTGGAAATTTCCTCCGATATTTGGTTTTTCCAACTCATAGAGGATATTTTTGTAGAAGGTAGTGAGTTCCTTCTCTATATCTTCCTTGGTTTCAATCTGCTCTCATGTTTCTGTCTTGATCCTGATGATCCTATTGTGTATCCGGTGTTGAATGGTAGATATATGGAAGAAGGAAATATTTCTTTCTCCCTCTTTCATCCATGAGACTCTAGAATTTTGTTTTCAAAGGAATTTCTCATGCTTGCATCTCTCTTCTATCTGGGAAAAAGTGTGATTTCATAGTGATTCTTGTCCTCCATTCTTCCTTCAGTTTTACAAGCATGCTCCACCTCCTCCAGTTCCTTTTCTAGGTGGAATTTGGAATGGAAGATGTTTCCAAAGGTATCATTGTTCCATTTTTTTAGGTGAGCCTTAAGTAGTTTGATTTTTTGTTGAAAAATGTACATTTTGGATCTTTCGGAGATCTGCAATTTACACCACCAATTTTGCATAGAATTTAAGAAGCTAGGATGAGTGAGTTAGGATTTTCAATCCTAAAGGGGAGTCATGTTGAGGTACCATTGTTGTGCCAAACAAGACAAATGGGCTAGTGGTTGGACCCTACCAAAGGTAGAGTAGTAGCTTTGACTAATCTTGCTGAAGTCACAATGGTGTTAGAGACAAGAAACATGTCCGATCTAGAGGCAATTTATTTGCCCTAGCCTTCTTGTTATTCCAGGTTAAGAGTCCATTGGGGGTTTTGGCATCCACTAGATTGTGATTCTCCACTAACACTTTGAAGCTCATGTCCTCCCGTGAGACGATTCGACAACCTCCTTTCTTCTTCCTTAGTGAGGTGATCATATTGAATGCAAGGTGTTGGTTTGTAAATTCCTCTTTAGATAGTTCGACCAGAATATTTTTTACTTTGGTGTTTGAGGTCCATAAACATTCATCAACTGTCCCCTACAACTTGATCCAATCAGGGGATAGGAGGTTGAAATGGTGTTTATTGTGGAAAATTAATATTGAATGGTGATTTCCAATGGGTTCTAGGAAATTTCCAGTTGTCCTATAGTTTCCGTAGTGTTCACAACAATAACTTGAATTCGTTTCCAAATCCTTTTCAGGAGGGTTTCTAGAAGAGTAGTTGTGCATTTAGTTTCTTGTACAAATTGAACAATTTGTTTGTCTTGGAGAATTCTCCTTTGCAAAATTTTATGTTTAGAGTATCTATTTATGCCCCTCATATTCCAGGAGATCAATTTCATGGGGAAAATATAGATTGGGTTGAAAGAAATTTGTTAGCTAGGAATTTTGCCCTTACTCTACCAGCTTGGTGTTAAGGTTTTTAGCCTTTGTAAATCCAATTTCCTTCCTTGCTTCTTGATGTCCTTCATGGATTTCCTTAAATTATTTGGATGAAAATTCTAGATACTAAGATCACTTTCACATCGTCTTTTAGAAAGGAATCCATCAAAAGTTGAATTTTCTTCGGTGGTATTGAGCTAAAATTCTTCTTTTTGCATGCTTCCTCAAGATTCTGTAGAACCAATTCCCTAATTTCTACGTCACTCATATCATCATCCATTTTCATTTCCATCCCTAAGGATGAGGGGGTAGGTGTGATATCCTTCATTGATGCGTTGTTGGGGTGGTTGGATTCAATCTTCCCTTTAGCTTTTTCCCTTGAGAGGAATTACATGGGTGATTTTGATGGTGCATGCAATTCAACGGGGGCCTCATCATGTTGCTATTTTGACAAGGTTTTCTCTTCCTCAGGGGGTTCTATCACTTAGTCCCATTAAGAGTTTAAGCCTTCAAATTTGTTACTACTTGGGATTTCCATCGTTTTGTTGATCACTAGGTTTTTCTTACTTTAGAATTTCCTTGTTGGGTATTTTTTGAATCCATCCTTATTAGTCCTCTTGTATAACTATTGCTTCTATCCCATTGAGAGGACAATCTATGTATAAGTGCCTATGCACATGACATTTCCTACATATAAAGGGTACATGTTCGTAGTCTAATTGTTTGATCCATTCCACATCCTCATGCATCGAGAATATTGATCCGACAGGGTTTTTACTATGTGCATGTAGACACATATTCTTGCACATTAGGTATATTTTCTCATCGACATTTGATCACATATTTTGACAAAATTTCCGAGGGAGTTTCTAATATCGCTCAAAGTTTCTGCATCCCAATAGTCCTGAGGTAGAGAGTATAACCTAATCCATACTGGTACCCATGAAAAATCCTCTCTATCTAGGTTGTATCTCTTGACCTCATTTCTTAGAAAGAGGTCCTTAGAATTATAGAAGTATGGCCTGCCTTCCATAATTGATTCCTTGTCTTTTGGATCAGAGAAGATCATTGTGAAGAATCCTTTGGATCCTATTTGGAGATCAAAATGAGCTTTGGGATTCCATTTGTGGTTGATCCAATATATTAGGGCCCTTTCAGTTGGCCATATGCCTATGAATTTGCAAATAATCACATGGCCCTTCATGAATTGAATGCATGCATTGATTTGACTTGGGGGAAGCTCGATCCTTGGCCTGGTGCTGGAGATTGCGATGCATGTGCTGGTTCCCTAGGTTTTCTCATTGATTTTTCCTTTTGATGTGGTTTCAGGGATTTTTTGCTCTTCTATGGGCCTTGAACTTTCTGGTATGTCTTGTTCATTTTCCTTGTCGATGTGTGCTTCGTTGAGGTCGATTTTCTTTATGTTGATTGGGTTGTCATCTGCTTGAGATCGATTCGCTGCTATGGATTCTACATGGGGGTGAGAAGGATTTTTGGATCCTCCTCTTCGTGTGTACGACTGATTATTTTTATCCTGATCACCTTAGATATGGTCTCCTTGGATCTTGGGCAAGGGTTTTGTGTCTCAATGTGGATGGGAGGGGCCTCTACCCCCCATGTGCTACCATGGAGCTGAAAAGGGAGCTAGAGGTTGAGGTCAGGCTGTGTAAAAACAATGCAGACAATACAGATGATGCCAACGGTAAAATATCATAGCTCTATATCCACTCTTTAATAAGTGAACACTTCTATATTTATTATAATATATTAAATTTTTATATAAATAACATGGTATATCATATATTGATATTATTATATTTTAGTATGATTACAAATTAAAATATATACATAAAACTTTAACTATAATATATTCATTTATATAAAATAATGTTATATATTAATATAATAATTGTATTTATGTATAATTTAAAATTAACTATAATATAGTATATATTTATTTATATAAATAATGTTATATATTTATATAGTAATTATATTAAAATATAGTTTAAAATTAATTTTTGTAGAGTTAATTTCCAAAATTAGCAAGGAAATAATTAATTTTTTAAAGTTCAAAAGTTTTTATTAGTTAATATATAAGAATTTTTACGTTTATATTAATATATTTAAATGGTTTTTCTTTTTTGAAAATAAATAAATAATAATATGATTTATGTATATATGTTAATTTTATTAAAATGTTTATATTAATGTGGTTATTGTACTTTAATCAAATTGTGTTTAAAATTATATCATAAGACTATTGCCTATAGTAAGTATTGAGGTGATGGTTTTATATTAATTTGGAGTTTTTACATATAAATATTTAATATGTATGGTTGTGTAAATATATAAAACAAATTTTAATATATATATATATATATATATATATATATATATATATAATACAAATTTAATTATATATATCTATGTATAATTGTAAATATAATTATGTAAACATATAAAAATATTTTTTAATTGAAAAAAAACATTATTAAAATATATATACATATATCACAAAGTTAAATCACAATTGGCTAGCTGCATCCCATATATATTTCATATAGGAGATATATAAAGTGGTAAAGTGATTACACACTTTTAAACAAAAATAATTGTAACAGTAAGGATCGTAAATGTGGGAGGATTCTAACATGGAGAGTTGCTTGTCAAAATTGAAGGGGGGTTAATAACACTCATAAAGAAACTATAAAATAACACTCAAGACTTGAAGTGACATTTCTGAGACTTGACACTTCATGTCAATACATGAGACTTGAGACTTCATGTCAATACATAAGAGTGGTACAAGAGTTCAAAGAGATTTAAATGTGGTATAAATGTCATTTAACATTCTATTTCATAACTATTTAGATAATATTTAATTAAAATATATTTTTTTTTAAATATTTTTTTAAATATAATATAATTCATTCAAACACTTAACTAACAAATAACCTTTTTAACAAAAATATTTTAATGTTCTTAAGAGTTACTAATAAAAAATTCCTAGTAATAAACATAACTGAAATCGAAGTAACTCTAAAATTCTTGTAAGATCACACAGAGTGACAGATGTGTCACATCCATAAACATAGATTTTTTTAAATCTATTTCCTGGAGACTTTTTGGTTCATCATGCTATTGCTCTAGGTTTGCATACAACTACATTGATCCTAGTTAAAGGTGCTTTGGATGCGCGTGGTTCCAAGCTAATGCCAGATAAGAAAGATTTTGGTTATAGTTTTCCTTGCGATGGTCCAGGGCGGGGTGGTACCTGCGATATCTCGACTTGGGATGCTTTTTATTTAGCAGTTTTCTGGATGTTGAATACTATTGGATGGGTTACTTTCTATTGGTATTGGAAGCATATAACGTTATGGCAGGGTAATGTAGCGCAATTTAATGAGTCTTCTGCTTATTTAATGGGATGGCTAAGGGATAATCTATTTCTATTTTAAACCAATCTTGCCAAAACATACCTTTGTATCAAATATATAGAAAACATCAAAAGTTTACTATTATGATCGACTTACTATATCAGATGCTCAAAACTACTATCCTCATTCACTATATATCTATTTGGCTGAAGCATTATTATAATATTTCTATTTCCTAAGGAGAATTTTATTTTCCATACAGAAGAAATAATGCAGAGTATGAATTCAATTTGATAGAACGAGATAGGTAGAAGAGTCGCTTTCCTCATTTGAAGGGAACCAAGAAGGTGCCATACCCCTGTAAAGAAGTCACGCTATTCGCTCATGAAAGGTAAGAAGAAGCTGCAGCTTTCTTGGACTCTTATATAGATCTTGAGAGTCATTCCACAATCATTACTTTCATCAAAGACGAACCTAGAGAGGCCGGTACTTAAAGCACACAATGTATCTCTACATTGTAACATTAACACCAAATTGATCCATGTCTAGCTAGATGTTATCATCAGCTATTCTCACATTCTTCTAGTTATCTGCTTTGAATTGTTGGTTATCCATTCATCAGCTATGGGTTATCCATGCATTACTTGTTATCTATTCATGAGCTAGCTATATCAATCTGGACACTACACTTGCTCCTAGGTAGATGAAAAAGCATATGATGGAGTCCACCCCAAATCTCAAATAAAAGTCTCTATCAACATAAAAATAAATAACTCTTATTTATCTTTTTCAATACCGTAAATGAAAAAGCATACAATGTAGTCCACCCCAAATCTCAAATAAAAGTCTCTATCAACATAAAAATAAATAACTCTTATTTATCTTTTTCAATACTGTAAATGAAAAAGCATAGGATGTAATCCACTCCAAATCTCAATCTCAAATAAAAGCATCTATCAACATAAAAATAAATAAATCATATTTATCTTTTTCAATATTTATGTTTTTGAATGTAGAAATATTTAATTTTAAATGATAAGAATAAAAAAGATATAAATCCCAATCTCAAATAAAAGCATCTATCAACATAAAAATAAATAAATCATATTTATCTTTTTCAATATTCATGTTTTTGAATGTAGAAATATTTAATTTTAAATGATAAGAATAAGAAAGATATATTACACTATACACCAAACAAGAAATGTTGAGAGAATAGGTGAAAAGGTCTTCCCTATCATATAAAAAACAACCAGGAGGAAAAGAGAGTTGCAGCACAAGCAGCCAAGAATACCTACAAATCAATTCATTAGATTTAATTAATAAAAATGTGCAGTGCCCTAAGCAATGCATTCTTCTATTTGCAATGTATCATCATCACTATAAGTTTGGGATTTTGTTGCTTTCCTTTGCGTTTTATTTTTTATTTTTTATGTTCTAAGTTTGTAATTAAAATTAACATCGTTCGTTTGGGATTTTGTTTGTCTTCTTTGCATTTCTTTATTTTTTAAATTTTTAAATAATTTTTTGAATTAAAGTAAAAAATATTTTAAAAATAAAAAAGTTTTTATTTATAGAAATTAATTTCCAGGCTAGAAAGTCCTTTGAAAACAAAAATATTTGTATAATTATAATTCGAATGGGCCACTTAAATGTGCTTTATGTAATGAGATGATAATAGTATTGGTCATGGAATTGTTTTAGGAAATGAAAAGGTTTTTAGTTATAGAAGTTAATTTGGAAGCTAGGAAGTCCTTCGAAAACAAGAATATTTTTATAGTTATAACTGGAATGGGCCACTAAAGTGTGTTCTATGTAATGAGATGATAATATTATTCATGGATTTGTTTTCCTGGTACATTCTCGATCCTTATTGGGAAAGAGATGTTATTCAATCGTTCAACCACTAAAAAGAAATACTCTTCAATCTTTTTGAAATTTAAGTTAAAGGTTATATATTATAATATAATTATTTATTTTAATAAAAAAATTAAATAAACTATATAACATAAATTTCAGCTATCATTAATATTTAATATTTTTTCATAAATAGAAAATTATATTAATTTAGATATTTTTTCTCAAATGAGAAATTATTATACTTAAGTATTTTTATTTTAGATTTTGGGGGTGGACAAGCACTTATGCTTTCTCTAGATTACATGAGTATGAAAAAATTGTATTGTCTAGATTGATTCTATGACAATAGTCACAAATTCAAAATAAGTAATTACTAACACACTCACATAGTTTGTGGTTGGATCATGTCGGATCAAATGGTTTAGAAATACGGATGGAGTGGAAGATACTTTGAATATTTTTTTATTCCTCATATTATTTTAGTTAAATAAGTTCAATTCTAAGTTATCCATGCCTAACTACATGTTATTTAGATTTGATATTCAAAAATAAAAATGTTTTTATATATAAAAATTAATTAGAAAATTAAAAAGTATTTTAAAAATAAGAATATTTCTATAATTATAAATGTAATGGGCCACACAAGGCTACTTAATGAAATCATAATACTACTGGTAATGTATTTATTTTACTTGTCCATTCTCAATCTGTATTTGGAAAATGGTGTTACACTTAATCAATAGCTTAACAACTAAAAATAAACACTCTTAAATTTCTTTGAAATTTAGGTTATAGATTTTATAAAGTATAACATAATAATTCAGTTTAAATAAATAATTAAATAAATTTAGAGTACATAATAAAACATAACTTTTATATTATATTATATATATATATATATATATGAAAAATACAAACCTATTTATAATTAGTATTTAATAAAATTTTTTAATGAAAACATATACTAACTTTATGAACTTGTCTATATAGAATTTTTTTTTAAGAGCGCTCGCACGAAGTTGGTTCCACTTTTTGGTGCCACTTAGGAAATCAGAAACGCACTTCCGAAGTGTAAATCAAGAATGCATATGCGTTATTGATGGTACGTTCGGAATAACCCGAGCCCAAACACAAGGCTAAGGTTTGTGGAAATCTATATCGCATTCACGTTTTTTAATG
>LPNX010472381.1:4502-52862 GCA_001517045.1 Pseudotsuga menziesii | reverse complement strand
AGATATGATATATAGAAGAGAATATATTTACATGAAATGAATTATATAGTGAGAAAATTGGAACATGTTATATTCTTATGCTTAGGGCAACACTATATAAAAGTAAAAAAATATATATATAACCGAGGTAATGGCTTACACGTATATATATACATTTATTACATATGGATAACCATTATAAGAATGAATACCCACATTAGATGGAGTATGATTTCTATCCTCTGTATCAACCATACGTTTAGGAACCATTACAGGATTTTTAGTCACCGATTTAAGTTTCCTTTGATTTGGAAAAAAGGGAAATAATAGTGGAAATGGATTTTGGAGTTATGAAAACCCTTATTTACTACCCACGATTTGTGTTAAAGAACGTTGAACCAGCAGGTTTTAATTGTCCTGAGCAAGCCAGCACCTTTTGAGGATGCTTTTTAGGGCACATGTAGGCACTGATAGAGGAGGAAAACACAGGCCACTACCAGCAACCCCTTCGATCTATAAAGAAACACGTCTCTGCAATTTCGTGTGGGGGGGGGGGGAAGAAGGATGCTTGCAATCTGTGTGTTAATAAGAGGCAACTGCGATTTCATATAAAAGAGATCACTGCGATGGCATGGGGGCACTGCGTTTACACGCAGAGGAACATCAATGCGATGGCATAGAGAGTGTTGTGATTGCATATAGAGTAAACATCACTGTGTTTTCCTTAGAGAACACTGCGATTTGCATAGAATAGGGAGAGGACAGCACTCTTCAGAAAAACTTCAGGCGTGCCGAGGTATGTGTGTGAAGAGCGAGCTATTCCTTATGAGGAATACCCTCTGGGTTTTCCGTAAGCAATGAGCCATGTATTAATCCAGAGGGGAGCGCTACACTTAGAAGAGGAAGGACCCCTCGCCTTACCTCTGTGTTTTCAATAGATGATCACTGTGTCACTTGGGAAGGTTCCCTGCCATGCGTTTTGGGAAGGATCCAGTGATGTTGGTTTGTGCTGGAGGCTTTGAGCCCGAGATAGGATGGTGTACCTAGCATGGTCTAGGTTTCCTTTCTGTCTGCAAGATGAGGGAAGAAGAAGGATGCGTCCTCATCAGAAAATGGTATGCTTCATCCTTTTTGAGAGCTGGCCTGGATATGCATTTTTTTTTTGTTGGGTATAGGGTGTTCATTTAAAGAAACGAATAATCCCATCCTCGATCTTACTAGGATTGCTATGTGTGTTTGGGTCGTGGGAGCGATCCACGTTATGTCTCTTGTCCATGATTTGACTGGAGAATAGGGTCAGCATTTTAAATCTATTGCTGGAGTATGAAATTATATATATATGTATATATATACGTATCAATAATGTTCACTGAGCAGCTTATAGAATTATGAATCTATAACCTTGAGTCCACGGATCTGAATCTATCCCAGATAGCACTCCATTTGATTGGAAGTAGGGCATCCTTTTCCTGCTGAATTGATTAGATTTCATGATTATAGTAAATGGCAATTTATTTAAGTGTGATAAAAGGAGATTGAACTCTTTTCTTCAAAACTAATTCTTAATGTTTAAGGGCAATCTATGGAAGGACTTTAGGTACTAATTAAAATTGTTGTAGTAAATTCAATGGTTCACCATGTGCCCAAAAGGGGGCTGTTAATGATTTCTTCTACGAACTGGCTATAAGAGTCCTAAAGGAGGGTTGTCGAGTTACATGGGTCTCTCTGTGAACTGTGAGGTAAGATAAGACCGGCCATGAATGAGCCCTGATTTTTTGTAAGCACTCCATTTTGATAAATAAATAAAGAACAAATAAATTGGTGGATGTAGCCTCGTGGATGAGGTGAACCACGTGAATATGGTTGTCTCATTCTTGTATTATTATGTTGTGCATGTTTATTTCTTTTACATGATGATGCTGTTATGAATACAGTGTAAATGATTTAATTGGTGCATTAGAGGAAATTTGGGGTCTAAAATGGGCCTTATAAGAAAGCGTGCCAAAATAAGTTTTTGTGAATTGGAATTCAAGAACAAATAGAATTTCAATAAAATAAGTCAACCATAATGTTTGAATTGACATATTTGTCACTAAAAAAAACTACTTTTTTTGTTCGTATTTTCGACATATCTCACTGTGTTTTTGCTCAAATTTCGATCGGGAGAGCTCGTTGGATGCGGAATTTGATTCTGCATCCAACGAGTACCCACACTGCATACTTTTGATGGACCCTGCTACCCCAAAAACAAGGAATACCTGAAAAAATGTGATGATGATGTCATCATCACATTTTTTAAGGTATTCCTTGTTTTTGGGGTAGCAGGGTCCGTCAAAAGTATGCAGTGTGGGTACTCGTTGGATGCGGAATCAAATTCCGCATCCAACGAGCTCTCCCGATCGAAATTTGAGCAAAAGCACAGGGAGATATGTCGAAAATACGAACACAAAAAGTAGTTTTTTTCTTTCTTCCTCCAAAATTAATCAATATTATTTTATTATTTTAACTATTATTTTATTATTTTAACTATTATTTTATTATTTTCCTTAGGACGCCCATTTTAGACCCCAAAATTCCTCTAATGAGAAGATTACTAAATAATTATTCCCTAGATTTCTTAAAGGGTTTTTTGCTTTAAAGTATCAGGGGTATTTTACATATGGTATCAGAGCGAGGTTACAACTCTAGAGCTATTGGGCCTTCTACAGATTTGTAACTTTGCATAGATGCAATTAGCATTCGGTATTTTATTGAATTCATTGGTTAAGAAATAATGTGGAAAGTTTGATTGTAGATTCTTTCCCTTTTGTTATTTGTTATTTAGTCATTTGTGGAAATAAGAACATTGGCACACCTCTGCGTTTTCTTGGAGAGCAAATACATCTCTGCATATTCGGCAAGGGGAGAATCCTCTACGTGTTAAGGGGGAAGAATGGAGGCGTTGCGATGGAAGAGAGTGCATTTGGTCGGCGTTCAGTGTTTATATGACTATCGGAAATTTCCTGGATGAGGAGCGATCTTCACAATCCAAGCGGCTACGATTCTTTTTAGCTTGGTATGATATCCCATTTCTACGCGACAGGTGTGGTTAGTCCTGCGTTGTGGTAAGTAATACTTATCAATGCATATATGGTAGATATAAAAATCATGAGGAATTGAACCGGGACTATTTTTTAAAATATGTTTATGCCTTCAATAGGATAGATTCGATGCGCAAGGGTATCGAATAGTTGGGAAACTACTGGGATGTATTCAGGGTATTGATTCAAGGGGTATCGGTATCAAAGGGATGGGAAATATTCCTAGTTCTGGAATCTCCGTTTCTAGAGCATAGATTTGATAGGTGTAGCTGTGAAGTTCTAATCTGCTTTCAGCGTCTGGTTCCTTTCTATGCATAGATGTGATATATCTAGGTATAGGAATATAGATTTGCTTCCGTATATAGAGCCATTGTGGGGTAACGAATCGCCTTTCTATTAAAGGAAGAAATTTATATCTAGATTCATACTGTTAAATGCCTGCGTTTTTTTTTTTTAAATGATTTGATGAATGCATTTGTATGTCAGCATGTTCTGATTTTTACAAGATCTGGAACTTACACCCTATGCCTACAATTTTATAGTTGTATGCATTTTACAAATTGATGGTTGTATGCAT
The DNA here is from genome assembly GCA_001517045.1 of Pseudotsuga menziesii. Taxonomy (NCBI): domain Eukaryota; kingdom Viridiplantae; phylum Streptophyta; class Pinopsida; order Pinales; family Pinaceae; genus Pseudotsuga; species Pseudotsuga menziesii. The sequence continues at coordinate 49,226 of LPNX010472381.1, read as the reverse complement.
TTTATAGTGGCATGCATTTTACGACCTGATAGTTGTATGCATTTTTACAGTGGCATGCATTTTACAAACTGATAGTCGTATGCATATTTACAGTGGCATGCATTTTACGACTTGATAGTTGTATGCATTTTTACAACGCCATGCATTTTACAAACTAATAGTTGTATGCATATTTACAGTGGCATGCATTTTATGACTTGATAGCTGTATGCATTTTTACAGTGGCATGCATTCTACGAACTGATAGTTGTATGGATATTTACAGTGATGTAGTAGGTTATATTGTTGCAAGTCTCACATGGAGTATATATATATATAGTTCTGAATATGTTATATTCATGTAAGTCTCCTATAGAGTAAGTGCATAGAGTATATTGTTGTAAGATATAAGATTCTTGAGGTTTATAACATAGTATAAATAAGGGCTTTACTGGAGGCAACCTCGCCAGTCTCTTTGTAGTTTCCTTCGTTCTCTTAAATGAAAGCTTCATAATGGTTAAGGATAATAATGTCAGAAATCATTATGACTAAAATCACTGTGCAGCTTGCCCATAGAATTACGATCCATGATGGGTGACAACCTTTCGGTTGCCGAAGCTGTGTAAATTCACTGCATATAGGTGAGAAATCGACCCACTATTTAAGTGAAATCAATGTGCAGTTTTTCCTATAGAATCATATCTATGTTTGGGGACAGCCTTTCCTTTTGTCGTAGCTGTGGATTTGAATTAAGAGAACCGATCAACACTTTGATAAGGTGGATCTTAAGTTATGTATGGATATGCATTTATTTATATATTATAACCTACTGCATGTGTCTTTATTTACCTAAATTTATTGAAAAAAATGGGTGTGGTTGCGACATGGATTGATATGTATATATTTTCTCTATGTGCTGAAAAACACTATCTAATTTTTGATGTGCAAATGTGAAACTATAGCTGGAATTGGTAATTATGAAAACACTTCCTATTCTTGATATGCAAATGATTAAATGATGGATGAAATTTTAAATGTGAAAACTGTGTGTAGTTTTGATGTTCAAATGCTTGTTAAGACTCTACAAACAGTTTTCAGAATGATATAAATACTTGTTAGACTAAATGCTTGTTAGCTAACAAGTTAAATACTTGTTAGCTAGATAATAAATGCTTGATAAGACTTAGCAAATAGTTTTCTGATCTGAAGATCGTATATGATCGACAAGACCTGAATACCACAATGTTCGGATAAAGATCAGAGAGTTCATCATCTGATGACGTTTCAAATCTGAAAAAAAAATTACATCCTCTAAATCGTTGGTTAGAGATGATATATAAGATTCGTAATTGTATTTATCTCATTGTGTTGAGCTTGAAGGTCATTGTTGGGTTATAATATTGAACGGTTTCCTCCTAGAAATATTGGAGGAAGAGAATATTGAAGGGATTGAGGGTGTTCAAATTATGGTATTAGTATGCAAGCCAATGGTAGAAATTAGTGTTTGGTTTAAAGATGTAGCAGTAATTTAGTAGGAAAATATCTATTTATTCAAGAATCAATACTGTATGTTTTATTTGAATAATATAGCCTTTTGCTGCAACTTGGTTTTGTTGATTTGAGCAGTTTATGGCGTTTATGGCTTTGGTATAGCCCCTTCAATTGTTCAATTGTTCATAGTTAAAGGTGCTTTGAAAGCTGGGCGCGCCAACCATTATGGCATGTCTTGAAAGTTGCTTGAAATTGAAGCGAGTAATATAGATGGCATTGATGGAAATAGCCGATAGTGTTACCAAGCACCAACTTTGTGGAGACAGCTCTACTATTGATTTTTCTTACAATTGGTGATGTCCCCGATTATCTAAGGTTTTTGCTTTTGATTATTTATTAGCAGGATCCCATTCGGTGGTTGAAATTATTTTAATTATGGATATTGCAGAAGGGACAGCTTAACTAAGATAGTTGTTTAAATTGATCTTTTCGATTGGGATTTTCTGACCTTATTATGGCGAGGCTAATTGCACGCAATTTACTTTGTTTAGAATTGCTAACAAATTTTGGATGTTGGTCTTATGGCATTGACAAGCACTTTAAAAGTTCAAATGTAGTATATATAAAATTGCAACAGTGAGTGAATTTTTATGTTGTAAATTGAAGTTGATGAGTGGTTGCATTGTCATAATCTTCAGGTTTTATGTGTTTTCTTGCAAATGGTGTTGGTATAAGAAATTGAAAGGATTTTGTGGCTTCTTGTAAATGCCTACTTGTCAATTCTGGTGATAAAAGGCTCTTATCGGATGAATGAAAAATGAAGTAAGGCAGGACTTGTGCAAAATTTTTGATGTTCTTTGAATTAATAAGATGATAAACTAACACCCATAGAGTGCTTGCAAGCATGGGGATTTATGGCCATGAAAAAGGCTAAAGCTCCAGGACTATGATGAGTTAAATCTCATGTGTATAAATTTATCACCAGAAGAGGGAGTGGTGATGGAGGTAGTGGTTAAAATCTACCTTATTTTCCCCCGGGCCAGCAAGGGACCATTATGCATTCTGGGGATGCCCAGATGTAAGACATTTGGTTAAGACTCGTTCCGCACACATTAGAGGACTGTCACATGAGTGGGGGACTCTGTGAAGAGAATAACCTCTAAGCGCTATGGAGGTGTGCGAGAATGGAGTGCCTCAGCTTGGTGAAGCACCCTGAAGAGCACAAAAAGGAGATACGCCTAAGAGGGGTACAGGGTATTGTCCTTGTGTTGGGTGGCTTAAATTGGCACTTGGTGTGCTGGGATGAAGGAACATCCAGAGAAAAGAATAATGACAAGCACCCTGAATAGCACAGAGGAGATACATGAAGGGTTGGTATCGTCCTTGTGTTGGGTGGCTTGAATTGGTACTTGGAGTACTGTTGGCACTTGATGTGCTGGGATGGAAGACATCGAAAGAAGAGAACAATGCCAGGGAAAGGTACGTGCAGTACAGGTAAACTGGTACCTATATGTTATTGGCAATTGAACTGATATGTTATGAAAATTATATTTCCAAGTTTTACATTTTGATGCTTGTATGCATGCATATGTCTAATTTTTGATGCAGGATCATGACCGGAAATACAAGCAAACAAGGACAACTCAAAAGGAAAGGAAAAATTATTGAAGAATGAGAACACCAAGGACGGTGTTAATTTTAGGGGGAGAGGATGTAATATCCCTCTCATATGCCCTCTAATATTTTGTAATTTCGCATATTAATGTACTTGTCTCAGTGAAGAGTTCAAGGCCAAGGCCCCACCAAGACAACACCTTGTGGCTTATAAAAATTAACAACCTAAGTGAAAATACTTAGAAGATGAAAATGCATTAACACAACTTAAACATAAGGGATAAATAAACCCACCATGGGAAAAACTTATCCCAACTCATTATTCCTTAGCAGAGCACTCAATCCTAGTAACCTGGACGAGAGGGTTGAGGGGGTTAAAGAAAGAACCAAGGAGAATTTTTTTCCAAAGAATTAGATATATATATATATGGATAGGATAAAAAAAAGATATGATATATAGAAGAGAATATATTTACATGAAATGAATTATATAGTGAGAAAATTGGAACATGTTATATTCTTATGCTTAGGGCAACACTATATAAAAGTAAAAAATATATATATAACCGAGGTAATGGCTTACACGTATATATATACATTTATTACATATGGATAACCATTATAAGAATGAATACCCACATTAGATGGAGTATGATTTCTATCCTCTGTATCAGCCATAAGTTTAGGAACCGTTACAGGATTTTTAGTCACCGATTTAAGTTTCCTTTGATTTGGAAAAAAGGGAAATAATAGTGGAAATGGATTTTGGAGTTATGAAAACCCTGATTTACTACCCACGATTTGTGTTAAAGAGTGTTGAACCAGCAGGTTTTAATTGTCCTGAGCAAGCCAACACCTTTTGAGGAGGCCTTTTAAGGCACGCATAGGCACTGATAGAGGAGGAAAATGCAGGCCACTACCAGCAACCCCTTCGATCTATAAAGAAACACGTCTCTGCAATTTCGTGTGGGGGGGGGGGGAAGAAGGATGCTTGCAATCTGTGTGTTAATAAGAGGCAACTGCGATTTCATATAAAAGAGATCACTGCGATGGCATGGGGGCACTGTGTTTACACGCAGAGGAACATTAATGCGATGGCATAGAGAGTGTTGTGATTGCATATAGAGTAAACATCACTGTGTTTTTCTTAGAGAAAACTACGATTTGCATAGAATAGGGAGAGGACAGCACTCTTCAGAAAAACTTCAGGCATGCTGAGGTATGTGTGTGAAGAGCGAGCTATTCCTTCTGAGGAAGATCCTCTGGGTTTTCCTTAACCAATGAGCCATGTATTATTCCGGAGGGAAGCGCTACGTTTAGAAGAGGAAGGACCCCTCGCCTAACCTCTGCGTTTTCAATAAATGATCACTGTGTCGCTTGGGAAGGTTCCCTGCCATGCATTTTGGGAAGGATCCAGTGATGTTGGTTTTTGCCGGAGGCTTTGGGCCCAAGATAGGATGGCGCACCCAGCATGGTCTACATTTCCTTTCTGTCTTCAAGATGAGGGAAGAAGAAGGATGTATCCTCATCAGAAAATGGTATGCTTCATCCTTTTTGAGAGCTAGCCTGGATATGCATTTTTTTTCTGTTGGGTATAGGGTGTTCATTTAAAGAAAGGAATAATCCCATCCTCGATCTTACTAGAATTGTTATGTGTGTTTGGGTCATGGGAGCGATCCACGTTATGTCTCTTGTCCATGATTTGACTAGAGAATAGGGTCATCATTTTAAATCTATTGCTGGAGTATGAAATTATATATATATATATATATATATATATATATATATATATATGTATATATATACGTATCAATAATGTTCACTGCGCAGCTTATAGAATTCTGAATCTATAACCTTGAGTCCACAGATCTGAATCTATCCCGGATATCATTCCATTTGATTGGAAGTAGGGCATCCTTTTCCGGCTGAATTGATATGATTTCATGATTATAGTAAATGGAAATTTATTTAAGTGTGATAAAAGGAGATTGAGCTCTTTTCTTGAAAACTAATTCTTAATGTTTAAGGGCAATTTATGGAAGGACTTTAGGTACTAATTAAAATTGTTGTAGTAAATTCAATGGTTCACCATGTGCCCAAAAGGGGGCTGTTAATGATTTCTTCTACGAGCTGGCTATAAGAGTCCTAAAGGAGGGCTGTCGAGTTACATGGGTTTCTCTGCGAACCATGAGGTAAGATAAGACCGGCCATGAATGAGCCATGATTTTTTGTAAGCACTCCATTTTGATAAATAAATAAAGAACAAATAAATTGGTGGATGTAGCCTTGTGGACGAGGTGAACCACGTGAATATGGTTGTCTCATTCGTGTATTATTATGTTGTGCATGTTTATTTATTTTACATGATGATGCTGTTATGAATACAGTGTAAATGCTTTAATTGGTGAGAATATTACTAAATTTTTATTCCCCAGATTTCTTAAAGGGTTTGTTGCTTTAAGGTATCAGGGGTATTTTACACCTATCCCTCTTGTTCAGCAATGGGGATCACCAGTGAGCAGTCACAAAAGAAAGCTACACTTCTCTGAAGACTCTGGCAGTGGCAGCAAAATAGGGGATAACTAGAAGAAATGTATAGGGGGCATACATAGATGTGTCTTTTTGTTCATATGTGTACACACAAATGTACTTTTTGATCCACTATTTTGTATTATGGACATGTGGCATGACAATTTTATACAAAATTATTGCTCGATACATATATAATATAAATCAAGGTTCAAATTTATACATATATATGGCTGACTTGATCTTGGAACATGATATCATGGTTGGCTTGGTCTTGGAACATGATATGTGTGTATGACCTATGTGATATAATGATATGTGTGGTTCATGCATGTGTGCTAACTTAAATGAATTTCCAATACTTAAAGGAAGAATTTAAATGACTCATCAACTTTTTAACATCATACAATTCTAACATACAATAACATATACCCTAATTTACACACAGTAACACACAGTAACATACTCTACAATTCTAACATGTACACAATAACATACTCTACATTATCCTATGACACTAACATCATACCATACTATGATAGAATAACATGTACCATAACATAACATACTAGTTCAATATGTACCATTTAACACTAAGTCATGCATGCATGTGTAATATATACCATATCATACCCTACAATACCCTATGATACTAGAGTTCATTGAATACCATACTAACATACATCATGTACCCTACAAACCCTAAATTGCTTGAAGTAAACCCTAGTTGGTGCATGCAAATTTGTGTTCATGAAAGCCTAGTTGGTGCATGCAAGTATTGGTGATGTCATGTGTGTTTCTAGTTCCCTCTCCTAACTTGCATTCAATTGCTCACTAAACCCTAGTTCCATCTCATACCTTGGTAACCCCAGTTCGAGCATGCAAATTGTTGTTCATGAAAGCCTAGTTGGTGCATGCAAGTATTTGTGATCATGTGTTTCTAGAAATCCCTCTCTTAACTTGAAAATTGCTCACCAAACCCTAGTTCCATCTCATACCTTGGTAACCCTAGTTCCACTGTGTGCCTTTAATTCCATCTCATCAAAATACCCCAATAGATAACAGCAGATAAAATGTACTACATGATATTTGCAAATTTGCCAATTTCAAAAATTGTCCAAAAATTTCTCCCATGTTGGTCCTATATGGGAGAAAAATCCCAATTTCAAAAATTGTCCAAAAATAATAATAATATTATTATAGAAAATATCCAAAAACACACATAGTCTTATACATCCAAAAAACTGTACATGAACCAAAATATTATCTAACTCAACCAAAATAGTGAAATATATACATTGATATTACATGTCACCTTTATTTGAATCACAAGGAAGAAACCAAATAGGGCCCTTCAATTATCTCTTCGAACTCCATATCTTCCAGAATTTCACTTGCTTAAGGAAGAGAATCAACAATAATGTTTAGTTCCCAAAACCATGCTGAAAATAAATGTACTAAAGAGTAGCAGTATTTGACAATTAGGTCTTGTTTAACATCCAATTTATAGTGAGATCCTAGTCAACAAAAACCTAGAGAGTTTTTGCACCACCATTGAAAGCACATTTTATCAAGAGCATTGAGGCCATTAATTATCCAAAGTTATGTGTTCCAATGCCAGCTCCAACTAACATGCATATATATCATTTAGAAAAATAACATTCCTTGTGATACTAAAGTTCGGATCACTTTGATATGCACCATCAAGGAAACCCATGAATTTGATATGTAAGCTACCATGGGAAAATAATTAGATGTACATGTGTTTAGTGTACTTTTTGAGACATGTGTGTTTAGTGTTTAGTTGGTTCATGCAAGTATCAAGGTGATCATGTGTTTGTAGTTCACTCTCCTATCTTGCATGATTTCTCACCAAACCCTAGTTGGACATCTCATACCTTGTCTTGATCCCTAGTTGGAGCATGCCACAATAATGTTTAGTTCCCAATAATGTTGGTGCATGCAAGTATTGGTGATCTCATGCGTTTGTAGTTGACTCTCCTAACTTGCATGATTTCTCACTAAACCCTAGTTGGACATCTCATATCTTGTCTTGACCCTAGTTGGAGCATGCCACAATAATGTTTAGTTCCCAATAAAGTTGGTGCATGTAAGTATTGGTGATCTCATGTGTTTGTAGTTGACTCTCCTAACTTGCATGATTGCTCACCAAACCCTAGTTGGACATCTCATACCTTGTTTTGACCCCAGTTGGAGCATGCACAACTTGGTGACTCATGAAACCCTAGTTGGTGCATGCAAGTATTGGTGATCTCATGTGTTTGTATTTGACTCTCCTAACTTGCATGATTTCTCACCAAACCCTAGTTGGAGCATGTAAGCATTGGTGATCATGTGTTTGTAGTTCACTCTCCTAACTCGCATGATTACGCACCAGACCCTAGTTGGACATCTCATACCTTGTATTGAACCTAATTGGAGCATGCACAACTTGGTGACTCATTAAATCCTAGTTGGTGCATGCAAGTATTGGTGATCATGTGTTTCTAGTTCACTCTCCTAACTTGCATGATTGCACACCAAACCCTAGTTGGACATGTCATAGTTTGTCTTGACCCTAATTGGAGCATGCACAACTTGGTGACTCATTAAACCCTAGTCAGTGCATGCAAGTATTGGTGATCTCATGTGTTTGTAGTTGACTCTCCTAACTTGCATGATTGCTCACCAAACCCTAGTTGGACATCTCATACCTTGTCTTGACCCTAGTTGGAGCATGCAAAACTTGGTGACTCATGAAACCCTAGTTGGTGCATGCAAGTATTGGTGATCTCATGTGTTTGTAGTTGACTCTCCTAACTTGCATGATTGGTCACCAAACCCTAGTTGGACATCTATGACCTTGTCTTGACCCTAGTTGGATCATGCAAGTATTGGTGATCATGTGTTTGTATTTCACTCTCCTAACTTGCATGATTGCTCACCAAACCCTAGTTGGACATCTATGACCTTGTCTTGACCCTAGTTGGATCATGCAAGTATTGGTGATCATGTGTTTGTATTTCACTCTCCTAACTTGCATGATTACACACCAAACCCTAGTTCTACATCTCATACCTTGTCTTGACCCTAATTGGAGCATGCACAACTTGGTGACTCATGAAAGCCTAGTTGGTGCATGCAAGTATTGGTAATATCATGTGTTTGTAGTTGACTCTCCTAACTTGCATGATTGCTCACCAAACCCTAGTTGGACATCTATGACCTTGTCTTGACCCTAGTTGGAGCATGCAAGTATTGGTGATCATGTGTTTGTAGTTCACTCTCCTAACTTGCATGATTACGCACCAAACCCTAGTTGGACATATCATACCTTGTCTTGACCCTAATTGGAGCATGCACAACTTGGTGACTCATGAAATCCTAGTTGGTGTGCATGCAAGTATTGGTGATCATGTGTTTCTAGTTGACTCTCCTAAATCAAGCATGATTGCACACCAAACCCTAGTTGGACATCTCATAGCTTGTCTTGAACCTAATTGGAGCATGCACAACTTGGTGACTCATGAAACCCTAGTTGGTGTGCATGCAAGTATTGGTGATCTCATGTGTTTGTAGTTGACTCTCCTAACTTGCATGATTGCTCACCAAACCCTAGTTGGAAATCTCATACCTTGTCTGCACCCTAGTTGGAGCATGCCACAATAATGTTTAGTTCCCAATAACATGCTGAAAATAAATGTACTAAAAAGTAGTAGTATTTGGTCAAATTAGGTCTTGTTTAACATCCAATTTATAGTGCGATCCTAGTCAACAAAAACCTAGAGATTTTTTACACCACCATTGAAAGCACATTTTATCAAGAGCATTGAGGCCATTAATTATCCAAAGTTGATTGTTTCAATGCGAGTTCCAACTTTATACTTATTGACATGCATATATCAAAGAAAAAAAGATGCCCTGTGATACTAAAATTCGGAACACTTTGATATGCACCATCAAGGAAACCCATGACTTTTATATGTAAGCTACCATTGGAAAAGAATTAGATGTACATGTGTTTAGTGTACTTTTTGAGACAATGCTTGAATAAGAGATTAATTCTTGAACAAAATAATGGTTGTTTCCTCAAGTAGAACTCGTAACTAAGTTCATCCCTAGCCAAATCCCCCATATGACCATGTACAAATAATTACTTTATGATGATTTTGAGTTCTCTTTTTCCATACCAATGCCACTAACAATCATAATAAAAGCACATCTCATATCTTGTTCCGTCTCATAAAGCACATCTCATGACTTGCATGATTACACACCAAACCCCATTTGGACATCTCATACCTCGTCTCAAGACCCTAATTCTGGAGCATGCAACTTGGTGACTCATGAAAGCCTAGTTGGTGTGCATGCAAGAATTGGTGATCATGTGTTTCTAGTTCCCTCTCCTAATTAAATGTATATATATTAAACTAAAATCATCAAGAAATGTAAATCTCAACAACTCGAGACCTTGTTATTTTCCAAACTATATTTGGTGGTGTCTAAAGACACCATTCTTGGCGCCTCCAATGTTTCGTAGATGGTGTTTGTATCCTAGGCACATGAAAGGTTAGACATTAGTAACATCATCAGAAAGAAAAGAGAACCCAATGAAAATGTGCAAACATGGTTTAAATAATGCACCTGATAATGCACTCATACAAGTAGGCCATTTGGATCATCTATGGTGCCGATAGTGTCCATTGATCTTTCGTGCTCTATATGAGGTAGCAAGTATCGTACATGTGACCTATTTTTGTGAGAAAGTGTGCAGAGCTTGATGTTTGTACCAACTACTAGGTTGGTGAAGTGGTATACAATAGCTCCTGGTCTATAATCCTAATATGCATACCCACCCTTCCTTTTCTGTTGTGCTACAAGTGTCCAATACTCCCCTTTTATAACCATCGAGCCGGTTGGGAATTCAATATTTTCATCATCTGTAATAGGTTCTAGAATGGTTTGTTTCCCCTCTATGCAATGTGCCAACCAATAGTCAGAACCCCATTCATTATTTTTTGGGGCAACCACTACATATATCTAACCTGTGAAAGGAAATAGGTCGAGTTAACAATTCATTTTGTAAATAAGGTCTTGCATTTCTAATTTCTACATAATGTAAATTATACAAAGGTCGAGTAAACAATACATAAATAGATTTTCTTATTTAGGTACTACTCATGTACCTGCTTGTATGAGATCCGATATGTGATCATAGTCTCTCGAAATATGTGTTTGATCATATTCCAAATGGTCTATTCCATTGCACCCATTGAAATTGGTGCCAAGTGTCATTCGATCCCATGTATCAATGGTATCAGTATGATCACAATCATCCCATTCACCGATGCTATAGGAATTGCAAAAGCAAGCCTTCAATATTGTCCAAATTTGTAGGGCCGAGTTGTCTAAGATTCTAATTGAATGAAACTATTGAGTTCCATGCACTGTGTTCACCTGAGGTGTTTGTGATCGGTCCACATTTGTAACCTCCCAGAATATTCTTCGCACTAAGTGTTTCCTTGTTACTTGTTCTCCCATGACAGATGCACACCATTGGACTATAGATGCAGCGTCTCGAAGGCGAGCACCTATAAACTTCATCTCTTCCCTTCGAAGGATAGTTTTAATGCATGCACCAGCACCATTGTGCTCTCCTTTTCCATGACCAGTTTCAAAGTAGTTCCATACATGTGGCACCTTGTATTTTAGGTGCAACAAACACAACCATTCAAATACACATGCATTTTTGAACTATCTAGCACAACCATCTGACCAAATGAAATGATGATAAAATGGTATATCCATAGCTATCACGTGGTCATAGAATAATTTAAAGAAATGTTGCACGTAATGGATGCCATGGGTTCGGCCGTAACTTATGTAGAAGTGACTTTCTTTTAGTATCACACATTTCTCTTCACTGCTATCTTGCCCATGTCAATATGTGATATGCACCATTATGCTCACCTACTTTGAGTGATAATATTGACTTTGAATTTCATTTTGTGGTTGTAGGGTGTAATTTTCAGCAAAGTCAACCACTGATAGTATTGTTCCAAAAGAGAAGGTGTCCCAACATATTCTAAATTGCTCATCTTTCCACCATGCCATATCGACATGTTGAATGTACTGTTGGATCTTTCCACGAAACTCTAGAATAAAATCACATACTCGAACCTGGTACATGAATATTAATATGTCAATAAACCACATAAAAAAATGTGTGTGTACACATGAATATTAATTTGTCAATATTCAAGAATTTACCTGTGAAGTCACCAATTTAATCTTCCTGCTTTCTTTCCCATCATTTAGCTGATATGTCTCATACTGATAGTTCTGCTTCTCAACAATTGCATTCCCGAATGCTTGATCGTCACTTTCATGGATGCAATCAAACCATAAGGATAGCCCACCACAATTCTTGCAAGAACTGTCTGCACATTGTTTTAAGTAATGTGTCTTCCCATGTTGCCTCAGACACATGATGCTATGGATGAAATCTCTAGATGACATTGGTGGTACTGTACTTGAGCATTCCTGCACATGGTTAGGATGCGAAAAAAGACGTATATGTGCAAATGTATGGTAATATAGGTCAAACTCTATGTTAGTATATACAACAACAAGTGTTCCAGATGGTATTGATTCTAACATACCAAGGCTTGCATTTTTCAAAATATCTTTGCCCGAGCCTTAGCTCTATATGGGAAACTTTAAACATCTCGAACAGTTGAGTTTATGTCATGTCAAGATAATGCTTAACATGAGGTTCAGTGTGATGAGAACCCCTACAATGTTTTAACACATCCTTCGTGTTAGAAGAAGGCCTAGTGTTATCATGCCAAAACGTTTGCACTAGGCCCTTCACTGCTTCAACTAACTTCATGTCTTTGCAGGGAAACCTACCGCTAAATGCCCATAATGTTTCCATTTGTCCCTCTACATCAAGTTTGTCTCTTCTTACTGAATATTTTTTAAGAGTCTTTGGATGTAAAGGAACAATTTCTGATGTGCATTTAAGTAAACGACTTTGTCTTGTGGATCTACATACAATTGATTCATCCAATACACGACGAGCCACATTACAGTCTTTTGAATGAGTGTTTTTTACCAATCTATGTGAATACATCAACAAGAGATTTAACAATGTGATTACTTGATTCCATATTCTTCATTGTTGTTATGCCTAAATTTCTTCTAAAAGTTGCCATATTTCTAGATTTAAGCAAAGCTGAAAACAGTTGGCATTTACCGGCTTCGGATTTGTTATCAAAATATTATTTAATTATTTGAGAAGAATGACGAAGGATAGTGCGTTTAGCCACCTTAACTTCCATGGAAGTCAATCCGCTCTCGTCCACTTGTATTCGTTTAGGAGTTCTCTTTCGTTTTGATGCAAAATTTCTTGCCGTTTGAAATGCTGGAGTGACGTTTACATCCACTACCGGCTCACAACTTCGATTAGAAGATTGAACCATCGAACATGGTTGTTGCTGAGTCACATTTGCATCGGGAGTAACATAATTATTGAACTATTCACAAGATTGTCCGTCTACTAATGGATGAATAATATCAACTTTTGTATAACCAGCTTCTTTTAATGTTGCATTATCTTCCTTAGCCTCTATGTCAGGTATCTCTTGAGGGGGAATCGGAACTATTTTATCTTGTAATGAATGACGGCGATTTCTTGAATCTTCCCTTTTTCTTTGTTTTTTATTTTATGCTTCTTCCGGTGTAAGCACCTTCCTTGCCAACTTTCTTCCTCTATTACGTACATTCCCCATTGAAATCCACCCAATCCTGTACAAAACTATGCAATTATGTAAGTAATGATAAAAAATTGCATGTCCAACAATTCTCTGTGCGTGGGTTCAGACGAATTATGTCTTTTGATACGTTAAAGGTGGCCAACACGATGCCACCCTACATTTTCTATAAAAACATATATCGCATATGCGATATTGAATTCCATCTTTTTAATGAAGGGAAAGGGTTTTCCATAACGCATTCCTGATATATCGCATATGCGATTTAGTGCTCAATGAAAATGTGTAATTTGCATTTATCTAGATATGATGAGGATGAGGGTGCCCATGAGCATGATGATGGTGAGTATGAGGGTGAGGGTGTCGATGAGGATGAGGGTGAGGGTGTCGAAGATGATGAGGATGAGGATGAGGGTGTCGATGATGATGAGGATGAGGGTGTTGATGATGGTTAGGATGAGTCTGATGAACAATAATGATGAGGATGAGGATGATGATAAGGATGAGGATGAGGATGATGACCATGATGATGATGATGAGGATGAGGGTGATGGTGATGATGAGGAGGATGATGACTATGATGATGATGATGAGGATGAGGGTGATGGTGATTATGAGGATGAGGATGAAGGTGATGGTGACGATGATGATGAATAGGATGAGGGTGACGATGAAGATGATGGTGAACAATGATGGTGATGATGAGGAGGGTGAGGGATGATGATGATGATGATGATGATGAGGATGGTCATGATGATGATGATGAGGACGAGGATGGTGATGATGATGAGGATGATGACAATGATGAAGATGATGGTGAACAATGATGGTGATGATGAGGAGGATGATGACAATGATGAAGATGATGGTGAACAATGATGGTGATGATGAGGAGGATGATGACAATGATGATGATGATGAGGATGTTGATGATGTTGAGGATGAGGGTGTTGATGAAGATGACGAGGAGGAGGATGATGAGGAGGAGGAGGAGGAGGAGGAGGAGGAGGGTGATGATGAGGATGAGGATGAGGGTGATGATGATGATGATGATTATGATGATGATGAGGATGCTGAAAAATGATGGTGATGATGAGGATGATGATGATGATGATGATGACGAGGATGGTGAACAATGATGCTGATGATGAGGAGGATGATGACAATGATGATGAGGATGAGGATGAGGGTGATGATGATGACAATGATGATGATGATGATGATGATGATGACCATGATGATGATGATGAGGATGAGGGTGATGATGATGAGGATGAGGATGATGATGACGATGATGAGGATGAGGATGAGGATGAGGGTGATGATGATGATGATGATGAGGATGATGATGAGGATGAGGATTATGATGATGATGATGGTGATGATGAGGATGTTGATGATGCTGAGGATGAGGGTGTTGATGAAGATGATGAGGATGAGGATGATGATGATGATGATGACGAGGATGGTGATGATGATGAGGATGAGGGTGTCTATGAAGATGATGGTGAACAATGATGGTGATGATGAGGAGGATGATGATCATGATGATGATGATGACCATGATGATGATGACAATGATGATGATGATGATGATGATGATGATGATGAGGAGGAGGATGAGGATGAGGGTGATGAACGTGATGATGATGAGTATGAGGATTATGATGATGATGATAATGAGGATGCTGATGATGTTGAGGATGAGGGTGTCGATGAATATGATGACCAGGAGGATGATGATGATGACCATGATGATGATGACAATGATGATGATCATGATCATGATGATGAGGATGAGGGTGATGAACGTGATGATGATGAGGATGAGGATTATGATGATGATGATGATGATGTTGAGGATGAGGGTGTTGATGAAGATGATGACGATGATGATGATGAGGATGATGAGGATGAGGGTGATGAACGTGATGATGATGAGGATGAGGATTATGATGATGATGATGATGAGGATGCTGATGATGTTGAGGATGAGGCTGTCGATGAAGATGATGACCATGATGATGATGATAATGATGATGATGATGATGATGATGATGACCATAATGATGATGATGAGGATCGAGATTGATGATGACGAGGATGAGGGTGATGATGAAGATGATGATGAGGATGATGGTGATGATGAGGAGGATGATGAATATCATGATGAGGATGAGGATGAGGCTGTCGATGAAGATGATGATGATGGTGAGGATGAAGTTGATGAACAATGATGATGAGGGTGATGATGATGAGGAGGATGAGGGTGATGATGAAGATGATGATGAGGATGATGGTGATGATGAGGAGGATGATGAGTATGATGATGATGAGTAGGAGGAGGGTAATGATGAGGAGGAGGAGGATGGTGATGATGACCATGATGAAGCTAATGAGGATGAGGGTGATGATGATGATGATGATGATGATGATGAGGATGAGGATGAGGATGATGAGGATGAGGATGAGGATGAGGGTGATGATGACCATGATGATGATGATGATGATGATAACCATGATGATGATGATGAGGATGAGGTTGATGATGATGATGATGGTGGTGATGATGACCATGATGATGATGAGGAGGATGAGGATGATGATGGTGATGATGATGATGAGGGTGATGATGATGACGAGGTTGACGATGATGATGAGGTTGATGAGGATGAGGATGAGGATGACGATGGTGATAATGATGATGATGATGAGGATGACCATGATGAAGATGATGAGGATGAGGGTGATGATGATGATGAAAATAAGGATGATGGTGGTGATGATGATGAAAATGAGGATGAGGGTGATGAGGATGAGGGTGATGATGATGATGATGATGATGACCATGATGATCATGATTATGATGATGATGATGATGATGATGAGGATGATGAGGATGAGGATGAGGGTGATGATGATGATGAGGTTGACGATGATGATGATGAGGATGAGGATGAGGATGATGACCATGATGAAGCTGATGAGGATGAGGGTGATGATGATGATTATGAGGAGGAGGATGAGGATGATGACTATGAGGAGGAGGAGGAGGAGGAGGATGAGGGTGATGATGATGACGATGATGATGATGATGATGATGAAGCTGATGAGGGTGATGGTGATGACGATGATGATGAACAATGATGATGATGAGGAGGAGGAGGATGATGATGACTATATGATGATGATGATGAAGATGAGGATGAGGGTGATGATGATGATGATGAGGATGAGGGTGGTGATGATGATGAGGATGAGGGTGGTGAACAATGATGTGTTAGGACAAAAACAAATTAGTTAAAATTTACCTATAGCACCATTAGAATTTACCTAGTTCAATTATGCTAGCAACATTAAAGAACTTCCATGAAGTAATCTATAGTGGAAACCCACCACCCATACAACTTCGAAGTAGCTAGTGACATTGTGAATCTAGAAGCCATGCCACATAAATTAGCTCTGCAAATAATTCTATATATCGCATCTGCGTTACAGCATATTAATATCACATATGCGATATAACGCATATGCGATATAACGCATATGTGATATAATGCATATGTGATATGAATAATCTATAACGCATATGTGATATAGCTTATTCATATGCGATATGGATAAGCTATATCGCATATGCGTTATATCACATATGCATTATTTTAAAATTTAAATAATTGGCAGGACTAAGGTTTGGCATTAGGTTTGGAAGCAGCTTCAGAATACAGAACCTATTGGCTAGGAAAAATCAAACAGGGCTATTGCTTGTCTTTTAGAACTCTATCAATATGCTCATATTAGACAGCATGTTTTGATATGACATACACAATATTTTTTTATGAAAATGTACGATATTGTAGAGTACGAAATGACGATTCTGAATATGTAATTTTTTCCTTCAAAACTATGTTTTATTTATTTATAATTATTTTTCTAAACAACACACGTTAGTTTTTGAAAATACATACATCGATTGTTTCGTATATAACTTTTGATTTCCATCACCATTTCCCAAAAAAACTATATGGTGCACTAGACGAGATCAAGATCTACGATATTATATTAAGAAATCAAGGATTTCATTAATTTTTTCCCCTAAAGTGTTACACCCGCACATAAGGTTTTAATTTCAAACTTTTCTGACTTCAATAATTAAGAATAAAAAAAAAAATCATGAAAAAATATGAATAAATAGTGTTGCACTAGGCCCATATGTCCTTTATATGTTTGCAAGATTTTATCCCAAATGGACATCATTTACCTCATATATTGCTGCACCCACACAAACATATATGTTAAGATGTGCTGAAAATTTGAAAACCCACTTTCATGGAAGCTCATTTTATAATCATTTACACACATTTTCTCTGCATAAATGTTATATATTATGAAATCTGATTCAATTACCTATATTTTCTCTTTTTACTTGATCTTCAAATAAGTTAGGGAAGTACCCCTAATTGTCACCTAAAGTCAGAGTTTTCCATTTATTCTAGTATTATGTGGCATCTAAAGTGTTCTTAAAGGAGTCCATGATTGTGCATCAACCCAACAACATTTTACACTTGAGAAAGATCCTTTCATGATAGACTTGAGGGTATAAGGCTATCATAGATTATTAAAATAAAATAAATGGAACTCCCATATAAATTTAACAATGGTTATCTAGGAGGTTATTGAGTTTTCTTGGGTTGAGAAGTATTATATTTTTGAATTTGTAATTCGATTTAATTGAGAAGAGATATCTATATAGAAATTTAATAAAAATCCTTAATTTTTTATGTATATGATCCAATGATATAATTATATTCTTTGGTATTTTTTAAGATAGATTTATGGAGTTATATTTCAATTGGAATTAAGATTTCAATTAATAACCTTTTATTATAATATAATATAATTAACGTAATGATATTAATATTTTCATTTAAAAACTATTTAAAGGAAATTAAAAAATGAAATCATAAGCATAGTGATAATATTATAGAAAGGTTATTTGAAATTAAATAGTGTAGTATAAAATGTTTCTATATACAACAATTATATATATATTCTAATAATATTTTTATAATAATATAATTATGTTGATAATTTTTTTTACTAATTTTATTATAAATATTTTAAACTATCTCTCTCCATGGGGTCTTCGCTTAGTGAAACCATGCCATAGCACGGTCGTTCATGGCATATGAAACAATACCCCTATTTTCAAAAAATATTGGAAAATACCTCCCAAAATCATTTTTTTTAACCCCCTCCCAATATGCCTTGCCGATTTTAAAAAACCCCTATTTTCCCTATATATTGCATGTATCCATTTTTTCATTTACATTTTTTATACCCCTTTATATTTCTACCTAAAGAAAAAAAAAACTAAACACAAGGAAGGGAGACACTTGATAGGCGCCCTTAGGCAAATCACTTTATTAGGAGTTAAAATGTATGACATGATGTCAAAACAAATAAGAGAGGGATTATTTGTACCAATCTCAAACAGTAGTGTGTTTTCCCCAAGAAGGGTTCAAAAATGAAACTTACACCATTTATAACTGCTTCGTTCCATCACGAATTTTTTATCCAAGCACCATTTTGGTATCTAGGAGATTGTACAACTTCAGAAACAAAATTGATTTGGAATCTTCAATGCATACTGTTAACCTTTTTAGATTAAAAACAATATGAATTTAACAAGAGGAATGGACGAGTCGAGCTAGCATCCATTTATCCAATGAACTTGTGAGCATTTAAAGCATAAATTCATGATGTCAAAATAGGACACCTTTCAGTTGAAGATTATATTTCCAGTTCATATGTCTACCTCGTCACCAAGTTCCTAGCTAAGTTTTACTCAAACAAATTCTTTATCATCTACGGGGAAAAGAAAAAAAATCAAGGGTTGTGACAAAAAGATGGAGAAGCAAAGTCAGCTAAAAAATATGAGCCAAATAACTCAACACCGGTAACATTATGAGCAATTTCAAATTTAGTCTTCAAACTAACAAATTTTCTTCAACATAGATTCAAGGCTAATTCTGGAGGTGTGACTCTAACAAAGCAACCAACCAAACTACATAAAAATATCTCCAACAGCGTATTTTCAAAAACACTATGATACATAACCCAATCTAGTGTACAAAAATTATCTTGTAGACTTGGCATTAAAACTTTTGTGGTTGGATTAGAGTTATAATCGTCTTCACCAGCTTCATTTTCGGTTTGTAAATGAACCTGACAACCAATATGGTTTGACCATATGGAAAGGGTTCACCTTGTGAAGCCCAATGGGTTATCTCAATCAGTTCAAATAGGCTGTTTCAAGGTGGAGTTGACTGTAAGGTCTCCAGTTCCAGTCTGGCTGAGGTTTAAGTCCTGCTGAGTCCGACTGGGTTACCAACCACCATTGCAACTAGTTGTTGAGCTAGCCTCCATCAAGGTATTCTAGGGAAGAGGGGAAGAATCCTGTGAGGCTTTTCTTGGAAAGAAAAGGAGTTTATCTTGTGATATGGTAAATCATATCCAAAACCAAAGTTTGATTAAGCCCAATGTGTATGAGTGGATTAAACAAAATTAAATCTTACAACCTTGTTTCATTCATGACAATCGGGTGGATCTAAATACCCAAGACAATGCTAAGTTTTATCTTTTCTACACCGATAGCATTAATAATTGAAAAGGAAACCCAAACCCATGAATGTACATAAAATTTCAAGTGTATCAATTTCAGTTAAAAGAGTTTTTTGCATCAAATAAATTGGTTTTCTATTCAAGAGTTAGAATTGCTAAATAAACAAGCAACGAACATTGTTTCCAAACTAAAAGATTGATGGCAAAAAGGGAAAATGGCTTGCAATAGGCTATAATTATATTAGAATGCAGATATCTACAGGTGTACATATTGCTTATGTGATTATTAGATTTTACTGCATAAGATATTTTAAACCCAATGTTTCAGATGAAATCTTCACTCATAATCAGGGAAACCAATCAGTTGGAAAGCAATGCTGCAAATGAGGAGTGCACCTATTTATTAATGTAAGGTAGGAGGTAAAGTCATATGCTATGTGTAAGGTAGGATAGAAAGTCACGGGCTATATAATATATATAAGGTAGAAGGGAAAGGAGAGGAGGACAGTATCCTCCTCTCCTTTCCCTTCTACCTTGTATATAGCCTGACTTTCCCTCCTACCTTATACAAGCCCACTCAACACTGCTTTCTATATTACAGTTGGTTTCCTTGATGATGGGTGAAGATTTCACATAAAATGTAGGGATTAAAATATTTTATGCAGTAAAATCCAAAACACACAAACAAGATGTGTAATTAAGCAAAATCTGACAATATAAACAACAGATCATAGACGCAGAGAAGATCAATGAAATACATTATTTACATTTTCTAGAGTGCTTGATTTCATTAGGCATTTAATCCTATTGCCTTGAATGTTTGTTTACAACCTGTCCAGAAGCTCATTGCAATTTTGACAATATACAAAGAACTGTATGCATGCTAGAAAATAACATAGATTGATAAGGGTCATATTAAGATGCATCTTTCAGGTTATACAAATTCTTCCAATAATGATAGCTGTAGCAATCCCTGAACAACTCATGCTAATTGGAAAAGGTAACTCACCAATGATCTATACCTAGGCCCTGCCTGCTGGAGCAACCAGTGGACTAGCCTTGCCATATTTCATCCGTGCAGCTTTTGATTGAGCAAGCATCTCGTCATAGTTATGCAAGTCATTAAATAGAATGAAAAGATTTATCAATGTAGAATCAAAGAAAAGAACATAATGAGAAGGAAGTGTAGAATATGTTCAGCAACAATCCTGCAAACTTAGGTTAAATTTCAAGGCAAGACATTTAGTATAAATGAATTAAAAATGGTTAATGCTTACCCTTTTCTCCATGACCAGACCCTGTTTTGGGAGGATGTTATCAGCAATACCATAATCAATTGCTTCCTATGGGAAAAAGTATCTTGATCTTTGAATATCCTTTGCAATCTCTTCTTGTCTTTTGCCAATTCCTTTTTCCAGTAATTCAATGTAATACTGTGTATTTACTTCCAACTCTTTTTCCTGAAGAAGACATAATTTCATCAGCTGGCCTATAATAAGTATTAAGCACTCCTTTAAAAGGAGCTAAGTGAGCATTTACCTGTTACTTAAGAACGACTTTTGAGATTTCTTAAGTAACATCTTAAAAAAAGGGGAAAATATTACCTTCATATACATATCGATGGAAGAACCACTAGATTTATTCAGTACTGGCAGGTGCAGTTTTTCTATGATAGAAAAAAGACAGATCATCAGCATATTTTTTAACAAAGAATGACTAGATATATGAACCTACTAAGATTGCATAAATTACCAGAAAAAAAACTCAAATCTTATTAACATTTTCAACTGTGTTTCTGACACTTGCGTATGAGTGACCCTTGGATTTTGATAGGATATCTTACTTTCAAGTTCCAGTAGACCATATTGCAACAAGCTATGAGTGTGCCCTTGAACTTATTGAAAAACTGCATAAGCCTGAATGAAGTAGAGACTCACATAGTACACTTACTTGTTGAGCTAGGCATAAGAGCACGATTTCCCTTGGCTTCAAGTGACATAAAATTTGCTGCCTAGCCAAAGGCCATTCCATAGTTCAGTGTGTAAACCTTGGGCTTCACATACTGCATATGGGATATTTATAGGAATATACATTTTCTGTGATTTTCAAGATATTTAAAAACAGGATATGGCACCTTAAAAGACCCAAAGAGGACCTTGTGAGTGTCCTTGACACAATTTTCATTTTTAATTTTGTGTTTCATGTCAATAAAGATCCATCTGTTCAGCAATAACTAAAAGTTCAAAGTTTAATATTATTATGAGAATTCAAAGAGGGGGAGATTTAAAAGTCTTGTAAATGTCAACAACAAATTTCCTAAACTTCAAATTGCATTTTTCAATAAAAATAGAATTCAAATCCATTAGTAAGCCTGTATTGAAAATTAAAATAGGAAAAGATCAAAACCATTCGTTCAATGCAATGATGGAGAGGAAATGCCCACAGCAGCCATCAAAGAAGCATCTTACAATCTATGCACAATAGAGAAATCTTGCATACAATTGGAATTAACTCAAAGTTCGACAATCATTGATGAAGGCAAAGACCCTGAGCTAAATGCAACATGAAGACTTGTATACAGTAACCCTAAATGCCATGATTTTATAGACAAAGATATGTCTGTAGAAACCCTGTGCAGATAGCATGGAGAGAGACGGGTAACATGAAGACCAAAGCATGCCAGACATAGTAAGGGGTAACTACAGCAAACTGATTGTCATATTTAATTTCATTGGTAGGAGAATGGAAGCCCTATGCAAAAAAGAACACATTTTGAGTAGCAAGTACTATTTTTGAGATTTATGTACTTATAACGGTTGGCTAAGAACATGTAAATGCAGAGGTTGACTGCACTGAGAGAGGCTAGGAGCCAATAAAAGTAATCTAAATGAGCTTTGTTTAGGTTTTCTACAAACTAGCAAATCCCCTTGTTTCTACAACTAAGCTTCTCAGTAACTGAAATAAGGATGCTGCTCAAAAAATTACCAACCCCTAGAACACTCAGATACACAGCAATACCCAGAATTTTCATAGTGTCTGGCATCCGATCCTAAAATAAATCTTGCATTCCTACCATTACAAATACATCAGCTATGACAAATAGCATTTATTGTGGAAGCAACAGATAAATACTCAATGGAATTGTTGCATGGGGTATATCTATCAGCCCATTATCCTTTGCTACTTTGATTCTTCTAATCTTTGTCAATGCAACAACAATCATTGACATAGTGGAGAAAAACATGCCAGTGCCTATTCTGTGAAGCAGAGTTATACCCAGGCCACTCTATATAAAAAGAAGGCCTTTATAGTTCTCTTCAAATATCTCAACATATGGATCTTGAAGGAAGAAGTGTTCTTGCCCTACGAGATTCCTCTTCCTCATAGGAAATACTATTTTTGAGATTTCTGTACTTATAGCAGCTGGCTAAGAACATGTAAATGTAGAGGTTGACTGCACTCAGAGAGGCTAGGATCCAATAAAAGTAATCTAAATGAGCTTTGTTCAGGTTGTCTACAAACCAGCAATTCCCCTTGTTTCTGCAACTAAGATTCTCAGTAACTGAAATAAGGATGTTGCTCAGAAAATTACCAACCCCTAGAACACTCAGAGACACAGCAATACCTAGAATTTTCATAGTGTCTGGCATTTGATCATAAAAGAACTCTTGCATTCCTACCATTACAAATACATCAGCTATGCCAAATAGCATGTATTGTGGAAGCAACAGAGAAATACTCAATGGAATTGTTGCTTGGGGCATATCTATCAGCCCATTATCGTTTGCTACTTTGATTCTTCTAATCTTTGTTAATGCAGTAGCAATCATTGACATAGTGGATAAAAACATGCCAGTGCCTATTCTGTGAAGCAGAGTTATACCCCGTTCATTCCCTGTCAAGTTTTCTGCAACTGGAACAAATATGCGGTCATAGACGAGCACCAATAGAAAAATAGATAGGCTAATAAAACATTGTATGCTTGGAGGAGGGATTTGAAAGTGTGTTTCGATCTTTCTATCCATTGTTCTTCCCTGTTTTGTGAAAAATGTGAAATTTTTGCATAGAAAACCTTAAACATCAAACATGACATCCAAATTGGCAACAACCCAAGAACAGCTTTCACCTCTTCAATGTATTGGACTGTGCATAATCTCCAGTTATGGCTTGTTTTGCACTCATAGTCTAATTTATCTTTAATTGTTGCTCTGTCAAGAAACCTAAAAAACAAGAGTGAGGACATTCACACCAAATCTCTTAGTCATCTAAAACTGACCATAACAGGGTACACCCAACTAGAAGCAACATTGAAAAGACTGAAATTTAACAGAAAAAGGACTTACTGACTCATTACACCGTATCCATGTTCAGCAGGTAGAAGTATCTTTGATAGCTCACTGCACTCCCAGTCTCTCATTCATGAACTTCCAGTTTCCCATTCATGAAATTCCATCTAACAATAGACTATTTGGATCATTTCCAAATAGACTATTTCCAAGAAGGATACTGCCAAATGACCAAATTGTTAAACAGAGCATTGTCAAATCAGAGTGTGCAAATTTTGAGACAATTCCCACACAAATGCATGAACACAACAATCTTGCAATTTTCAAAACTGAAAGCATAGAATATAATGAAATGAAAACAAAAACTTCGAATGAAGCTACCACATGAATCCCTACATTGCCAAATTATTTGTATGACATTTCATCTCTATAATCCAATTTTTTTAAATCAATGAAATGGAAACAAATAAGCCAACGAACATGGGCCATGAATCCATAGATCATGAAATATTTTCTCTACCATTTCAGTGGTCTCTATCTTTTATAGTTTGTATTTTTAAATAAAAATATATAAAAAGAAGACTGCTAATAAAAGTGAAGCTTTCACAAATTGGAAAAAAGTATCTTCTGAAACCGTCGCCAAATATGAAATGGAAAATTTTTGAAACATGGAAAAATCCTGGATGAAAACACTGCTATTCTGCATTTAAACATAGATATAAGAAAAAAAGATGTTTTATTTTTTTGCATTAATGAATATCATCAAAACAAAAGCACAACATGAAGATGTTTTATGCTGCATGCAAGCTTATCTACTAGACACTACCCTACACTTGCAAATGAAACCAAACACCATACAGTCCATGTTTTTGAAGCCTTGACTGTTATTTTTTTCCTAAATATTTTTTTCTTACATTATATATATATATATATATATATATAATTTACATTGTACATAATTTAAAAAAGCTATCTATACAACTAAAATATTGACCTCAACTTAGAAGCCACCAAGATCGTATTCAGAACTACAAAATACAAGCCCACATTCTATGTATTGATCGACTCGAATTTGCAGATGTTGCATAATGGAAGACACTGGTCTCAAACTGTAAACAACAAGTGTTATGGTTGAAGCAATCTACTTCTTCAACCCAACCAAAGACAAATATTAACTACATAGTCAACCATAGGGTCAAAATCATTGTCTTTTCTATATTTTCTCTACATACTTGAAATGCCCTAGACATAAATTCAATCCAAGTTAACCATTTCTAAAAACCTGAAACATCTCTGCTATTATGAGAAACTATCTCTGACTAAACCCACCCCTGGATCCATTAAAAGCTAACTTTTCCTAGGAAATTTTTTATTACATTTTTGCAATCTAGTTTAAGACAAGCAACATAAAGAACTCAAGATGGTTGTTCTGACATTCTTAGAAAATTTGGTTTATATGCATTGTATGACCAAATCCATGCCCATGCATTAGTAAAGCAACAATAGAAAATTGATTGAAAACAAAATATCCATCCCATGCATTTGCATTTTAGTTTAGGGTCTTACCTGTATATTAAATCCATTACCACTAGTGACTCAACACATCAAAGACAGGGATCCAAACTTGGTCAATGAAAAAATTCCACGAAAATGGTTAGTTTTCATTTCACATTGTCACGAAAGCTGGTGGATTAAACCAAGATGATGAACAAGGCCTCCATAAAATTCTGCATGGAAATTTTATTGTAATTTCTTGAAAGAAAGTTGACCAAAGACAATAGGCTGAAATCTATGGTGGGCCCTCTATGTCACTGGTTTCCCTTGCGAAAACCATTTTATTGTCTTAATAAATAAACAAACAGAAGTATTGCAAGCACCCTCGCTTAGTAGAACTAAATGAATTATAAATATCATGATCGGTCTACAAGATGACCATGTAGATGGACATAAGGATTTGGGAGATTCAAGAAAGTTTTAATGCAGGAAGAGCGCAAGGCTTCTTTGGCTTTCCGCAAGTGCACCTGGAAATGAACCTTATGAAATGACATTTCAACCGTAAAAAACCCTACTATGAAGTATGAATTGAAAGATCAAGTCCACTAAATGGCCCCTGACCATAGGAATTTTTCATCAAAGATTAAACACAATACAACGTACCTCCAAGAATGATATGCAATGGCTCTCCAATGTGCCTCCTCCAACACCAGAGAAACCCACCATAAACCCATGACCACAAAACGGTGAATAAACGCCCTCATTTTCCAAAAAACACTACTACCACTGCAATGCTGCTGAAAAAATGCCCTGTTATCCAGCCAGAAAACAAGATGGAGAAAACGTGGAGAAAACCCAAGGACTAAAATGCTCTCGTTTTCCAGAAAACACTGCTACCGCTACTCTGATTTGAAAAAACACCCTGTTATCCAGCCACACGATGGGGAAAACATGGAGAAAACCCACAGAAAACCCAAGAAGCAACACACCCTCATTTTTAAAAAAACACTACTACCACTACTCTGATTTGAAAAAACGCCCTCTTATCCATCCACACGATGGAGAAAACATGGAGAAAACCCACAGAAAACCCACCCAAGGAGCAACATTCCCTTGACCACAAGCAAACCCAGCTCGCAGACACCTCGGCTTGGTGCAGGTGCACTCAGACCACAAGCAAAGCAGCTCGCAGGCACCTAGCAGGCTTGGAGGACTGGTGAATGGTGCGGGCAAAAAATTTTGAATAAAACATACCCCAACATATTGGATATTTAAATAGTAAAAAAAACCCTAGTTACCCCTAATATAACCCCAATATATTGATTTTTAATTTTTTAATTTTAACCCCCCCAATATGAACGGACATGATATCATATTGGTCCCTAGGTGACGCTCCCGTGTCTCTCTCTCTATATATAATTTAAAATCTTTATAATAAAATTAGTAAAAAAATTATCAACATAATTCTAATATTATAAAAATATTATTTTAAATTAAATATGTTAGTATACAACAATTTTACTTGAGGTTAAAATGTCATTTATTGTAGTCTAGGGGACTGTTTGCATTCAACCATGGAGGCTTTCAACATGTATATGTGGGAAACCTCCAAATATGGAACTAGTGCACAAATATGGAAATATGGAACTAAGGAAATCTTATCCAAACATGGAACTAGTGCACAACTCCAATTACTCAACTCTCTACCACATGGTCTAATTAATGGGTGCAAGTGGATGCCTATGTTGCTGCTAGGAAGGGATTGGTGCATTTAACAAGCCCTCAAGAACACCTATGGGAGCCTCCCACTCCTCATGTGGCACCAAAAAGGAAAATTCCTTCTCCCAATTTTCATCTCCACCTGATGGCCGAAATAGAAGTGTGGGGTGAATAAATTTGAATTAACTCTCTATAATACTCATCCAACAAAATTATGGCTGCATCTTCTTTATCACTGGATGATACAACTAAGTTGATATCATCTCACTCTTCCATGGAGAAGAGACTCTCTCCAATAAACAACTCAACTTTTCACTGGAAAAGATAAAGTGCTTGGTTCTCATCAATCTTGTCTGCATAGTCCTCAACACATGCAAAATCGAATACATCTCATGATCAATCATCTCATGAGATTCCTCCATATGATCAAGAATGAAATAATCCTTTTGAGGATGGTTGAATGGTGTAGGAGGGAAAGTAAGATCTTTTCAACTTGTCATGAAGTTTCTCTATCTCAATCTTGCACTCTTGGAGTGAACATTGAGTGCTCTTCAATGACTCTTGGGTGGTCAAAAATTTTGTGTGAGATTGCAAATATCTTCTTCATCCATCAAGGATGCTCCATGCAAAAACTCAACAAGCTCAAGCAAAGAGTCTCTATCATAAAGAAAATGTAAGAAGTCTCCTTCTATTGTATATAAATCCCTTCTGAATCTTATCCTTGGCTTCAAGAGAAGTTTGATCTCGCAATGAAGCAACTATCCAATAGCGATGTGACACTGAAGCATGTGTGTCATATTTTGAAAGAAAAGACAATAAAGGGTGTGATGAGCACATTCGCGGAGATCTATGAAAAAATATCGGCTTCCAACAAGGTATTTTTAATTAAGTATTTATTTAATACGAAGATGACAGAAGGTGGATCTGTTGCTACCCATTTAAATGAATTTAATACGATTACTAGTCAACTAAGTTCTGTAAAAGTGAGCTTTGACTATGAGGTTAGGGCTCTTCTAATACTATTCTCATCTCCAGAAATTTGGAAGGCTTGGTCATGGCTATAACCAACTATGTCCCTAGTTCAAACACTCTTAAATTTGGTTATGTTGTTGGTGTTATTCTTAGAAAGGAAATGCGAAGAAGAAACATAGCTGAGACATCAGGTAATGCATTGACCATGGAGAGCAGGGGAAGACAAAGTGGGGGAGGAAGGATCCTTGGTAATTGTAGCAAGCCTAGAAAGGTTAGGTCCAAGTCCGGACTAGGAAAGATAGAGTGTTGGAACTATGGTAAGAGAGGACATCTTAAGAAATATTGTAGAGCTCCAAATAACAAAGGAGATGGGAAGCTCCAAATAAGAAAGGAGATGGGAATCAAGAGACTACTTAGGAAGCAAATGTAGTTGTTTGTGTGTTATAATATGGTTTGATTCTTGCATTAGATAATACTAGTGATTACTAGGTAGTATATTCACGAGCTTCATGTTATGCTACACCTCATAGGAAATTATTTCATGATTGTGTTCTAGGTGATTTTGGAGATGTTTTATTGGGGGATGATGAACCATGTAAAATTGTTGAAATGGGTAAGGTACAAATTAAGTTAAATAATGGAAATGAATGGTTGCTAAAAGATGTAAGGCATATTCCTGCTATGAATAGAAATATGATCTGAACATGGAAATTGAGAGATAGCGGTTGTTTGTCTACATTTGGAAAAATGTGGTGGAATATCACTAAAGGAGCATTTGTAATAGAAAAAGGATATAGGATAGGTATGTTGTATTTATGTCTTCATAATACTGATTATTCCATCTTTGTAGCTTCCACAAAAATAGGCGCAACATTGTGGCATCATAGGATGGGCCACATGAGTTAGAAGGGCATGTTGATTCTTCACTTAGGAAAATTGCTTCCATATCTAAAGCAGGTAAGTTTGGAATTCAATGAGAACTATTTTTATGGAAAATAGAAGAGAGTTAGATTTATCAGGGTTGGAAAATATAATAAGAGTAAGAAGTTAGAGTTTATGCATACATATGTATGGGGACTTCCTCCGGTACAATATCTTGGTGGCTCTCATTATTATGTTACTTTTATTAATGATTCAAGTAGAAAAACTTGAGTTTATTGCATTTGACACAAATCTAATGTGTTTTCTACTTTTAAGAAGTGGACATCTTTGGTTGAAAATGAGACAGGGAAAAGGTTGAAATGTCTCGGATCTTATAATGGAGGTTAATAGTGCAACAAGGAGTTTGATAGTTATTGTTTATACAATGGGATTCACAGAGAGAAGACAATCCTAGGAACACCACTAAAAAATGGTGTGATAGAAAGGACGAATAGCACGATCATGGAGCGTGCAAGGTGTATGAGATTGCATGCAGGGTTTCCTTGACAATTTTGGGTTGATACTATAGATATTGTTGTTTATTTAATAAGTAGAGGGCCTTCAAGAACTTTGGATGGTGGAAAGGTGTATGCAAGGTTGACCTTTGGAGCATGCAAAGGTGTATGAGATTGCATGCACAGTTTTCATGACCATTTTGGGTTGATACTGTAGATATTGTTGTTTATTTAATAAACAAAGCGCCTTCAAGCACTTTGGATGGTGGAATTATAGAGGATGCATGGACAAGTGAAAAAGTAAATTACTGTGAAGCATTTATCCATATTGATAAATAAAATTATAGAACAAATCTTGAAGATAAATCCAAGAAATGTACCTTTATTGGATACAAGGTTGATGATTTTGGTTATCGCTTATATGGGATTATGAAAATGACAAAATCATTAGGAGTAGAGATGTGGTATTCAATGAAGAGGTTATGTACAAAGATCAGTTGTAGAGAAAGAAATAGGAAAAGGAAAACACAGAGTACATAGTGCGTGATGAAATCAAAGAAAATGAAGTTCCAGAGGCACCAAAAAATCAAGAACATCGAGAGGTACCTCAAACTCCTGCAAGTGTAATAAGATCTACCATGTTAAGTAGACCCCTGAATGATTTTGTCCTTCACTGTATTCATTAATGATGATTGGTTCTAGTGAACTGGAATGTTATGAAGAGGCAATGCAAGTGGAAACTAAAAAGAAACAAGTGAGATGAAACAAGTGAGCTTGAGCTAGATTTTGTGGTCAACCTTAAACTACCCATTTAGTAGAAAAACTCAGTTTCTGCTAGACATCAAATGATGGTCCCTAAACAACCATTTTTTAGATGAACTATTAAGTCTTCATGCCAAATTCCAATGAAAACCTTTGAGCGAGAAATAGAGTTATTGCCAAGTTTGAAAGTTTGTGGTCACGTTTAAACCACCCACTTAGTAGAAGACATTAGCTTAAGCTAGCTCTTTTGATTCTCGTCAATCAAAACCAAGAATTGAGAGAGGACTTGTATTTAGTAGAAGATGTGAGCTTCTGCTAACTTCCTTAGGGAATTTAGATGTCAAGTTGGAGATATTCAACCTTTGGCAACTCTCCACTTCCACATATTCACCTCTCTTTTTTTGGGCTCATATATGCCCCTTTGGATTAAGAGGAGATTGTTCAAAACCTACTCTTTATGGTTAACCAACTATTTAAATAATGTGTCATAGATAAATATGAAAATTCATGAAAAATCCAAACAACAATTTGAAAGATAAAACCAAGGATCATCTCATTATATAAAAATACATAAGATTAATGAAATTGTTCGCATTCATGCCTATCTTAATCTTATTAGATGGATTTATGCCCATTTATTTTACCTATTTGGGCACAATAAGCCCAATAGCACACGATACCACAATAAAGTCGAGGACCTACTCTTCTCTACATATAGAGCGTGGCCACTTAATATATGTGACGATGTAATGTTTCAAGTACTCTAAATGGAGTATAAACTGAACACTAGAGGTTCCAAATGTTATAGCAATGTAGATGACAATGAAGGGCAGAGGTGGCTATCGATTGCCCGATCACCAATCCCTCGTGAAGTGACTTCTTAAAATGACGATTGCACGCGAAGGGCGAGCAAGACAAGCAATGGAACAGTATATAATTTCACCAATCAGAAGGACCGGCTTCTGCTTCCTGATCCACTACTGGTTCACATATAATTTTATACATAACCATAAATATATATATCAATTCACGCATCTGCTTCCGTGGAGAAGAGTCAATTGTTCGTGAAGGGCCGGATGAGTTGGTAAGGTCAAAAGATGGGGTCACTCGACGGAGCAGTTAGTTCAGACAGCACCAAAGAGTCGTGAGGCAGATAGAATTTGAGAATCAGAGAGTCAAGAATATAGTGGTATTAATATTTTACGTGCAATGCAAGATCGTAGTGATAGGTTACAGGAAAACCAAGCATTGAAGGGTACGTATAGTGGCAAATACTGATTTACGTCGACAGAAACCTCCCAGCTTTGAAACTAGCGTTGAGGCCTGTAGATAAGGAAGAAGTCGATTCGATTTCAAATGTCGGTAGAATTTTTAAAGGAGTAGGCTAAATGCAAATCTCTTTTAGTATTTTTTTTTTCTCATTTTTTTTTAAGGGAATGGAGAGGTTTCACTCAAATTTGCAGGAAAACATAAAAAAAATACTGAGGAGAGAAAAAACAGAGAGAAAAATAGAAACATTAACACAAATTGAATGACTTAACTTATCCATGTCACTGATTATATAAGGTAGTCTCTTTCTAAAATGAGGACTTTTAGAAGTTATAGTCCTTGTATTTTTGGCTATATGTAGAGAGTAAGTTTTTAGTTTTCAGTCAACTATATATTAGAATATTATATGTTTACAAAACATTCTATACTAAGGTATAGACTAAGGTATTTGCAAAGGTATATAATTATATTCAAATTTAAATTATTATAAAATAAAAAATATGTAATATATGAATTTAGTTTTAAAGTAAGATTTAAAACCATTTCCAATTAGTTAATTTGGTCCTTCCTTTCCCTCCTAATTACTTTTTATTTATGAAGTAAATAAAATAAATATATTTATTTTATTTTATTTAATAATATATAAAAAGATAAAATAGATTTACATTTATTATTGATTAGCTATAATTGCAATTCAGCCAAAGCATGAGTGAATATTATAAAGTAAATAAAATAAATATATTTATTTTATTTTATTTAATAATATATAAAAAGATAAAATAGATTTACATTTATTATTGATTAGTTATAATTGCAATTCAGCCAAAGCATGAGTGAATACTCTAGCACGAGCCTTAAATAGAGATAAGTGCACCGACTCAACAAGGAAAAAGACTTTTATTGCAACTTTGTTTTCTAGATAATTTTTTTTTTAGTCAACTATATATATGTATGGTCGCAAGGAAATAGGAATGTTGTTAACAACCAACATTGCGGTCATGAATGTTGTTCCCATTGGATTGGGAAAGTTCCTAACAAGTTCCAAAGTTCCCTGGAACGTCGAAACTTCGGGAACGAGTTTTCTAAAAGTCCAGAGCGATTCCAGTGCTATATAGTTAAAAATCAAACAAACAGATTTTTTGATATTCTTATTATTTTAAATAGAGTGATACACATAAACAATGTATAAATCCATCATAAAATTTTGTGAATTTTTTTGCACAATAGATAATTTCTATTTCCATATATATATAGTACTCTCGAGAATGATCAAATTTTCTAAAACAAAGACATTTTTTAGTGTGTAAATATTTAATGATGAAAAGTTTACTTCTTAATAGGTTTGATTTCTTTAGATACTTAATATATGGAAAGTTAAGACGGATATTGAAAAATTCTAATAACAAATGGTTGTGTCAAACTACAATTTCAAAAAAAATTATTCAAAAAAAAATTATTGAATTAATTGTCTCTTCTTAAAAATAATAAATAAATTTAAGAAAACATTGATGAAGTCTTGAGCATAAACTCTTGTCATCCATATTTGACAGGTACCATGTTCTCTTAAAATATAATTAAATGAAACCCTTGCAAATTAGCCATGTTCCTTGTGGGTATATGTTGTTCAAAGTTAAATATTAACATAGATATATAGAATAACATGGCATTATTTTGGAAATGAAATCTTCTTAGAAATTAACTTTTATTCAAAATCCATGTTTATCAACTTCAGAATTAACTATTTCATGTTCCTATATGTACATGTATGACATATATTGATTAAGTTGACTATGTGTATGTATGGTGACCAAGTTGACTAAGTGTATGTATGTTTAATAATTTGTTTTTTCTAAAAAAATATCTATTTAGGACCTTGCTTTCTTTAATATTCCATTTGTTCATTTGGTTTATTCTCTGTGTCTTATACATGGTTTTGCACTCTCATAAACTTTGTTTTCCAATTTTAGCTTTGTAAAAGGATATATGATTATTATTTTGCTTAATATGTTATATACTATATTGAAAAACATTAAAAAAAACAATCAATAAAATGTTTCATAAAAAGGTGTATTAGTATCACTTATTATAAAAATCAATATATTCAATGCAAGAACTTAATAACTATATTCTGAAATCAATGGGACATATGAGGAACATAATAAACCTAAGTTGTAAATGCATTTAAAGAAATAAATAAATAAAACATATTACATAAATTTTGACAAGAAAAATCCTTTAAATAAAGGTGTACTAAATAAGCAGGATCCTATCAATTTTGATGCTAAAATTAATGCAATTTCAAAATGAACGTAATAAGTATCCTTTGAAATTATCTCTCATCATAGAATTAATACTTAAATTAATACATAATGATAAATCTTATTAATTTAACATTAAAATAAATATAAAAAATTAATACATAATGATAGATCTTATTAATTTAATGTTAAAATAAATATATAAATAATTATTAAAAATGGACATTAAAAAATGAAGGTTGTCCAATCCACAATATCATATAATATACACAACCATAATTAATGCAATTTCAAAATGAACCTTTGAAATTGTCTCTCATGACATAATTAATACTTAAATTAATACATAATGATAGATCTTATTAATTTAATGTTAAAATAAATATATAAATAATTATTAAAAATCGACATTAAAAAATGAAGGTTGTCCAATTCACAATATCATATAATATACACAACCATAATAACCATTTTTTAATATCTCATTTTCTTAGTTAATTTATATTTGTGTAAATCCACTATAATAAAATAATTATATAGTAAACTGCTTCCTAGTATAATTTTAGCAACATCGCACATCCTTTTAGATAAATGGTATTTTGTATTGTTGTGGAGGGGAGATTTGACCATTGAGGAAATAAACGGTATTTTGTTTTGTTGTGGAGAGGGATTCAGATGTGCATGTGCCAATCGGTTGACAGACATTGTACAATGGATTTTTAATGAGTTTGGTAATTATCAAGAACTGTTAAGATGCACTGTATCGGAGTCAACGGATGTAGGGTCAGAAAGAAAGATTATTATTTTTTAACTCACTTTTATTAATTTTGAGTTAGAAAAGTATAGTTTAACATTAGCTATAAACATTTAAATGTGTGTGCGTGTTTTTTTTTATTTTCGTAATTTTGTACATCTGATCTATTTGTTTTTTCTTTCGGAGTTTATTTGGTTGTAAGAGTGGATGTTAGGAAATCTTATATATGATTAGCAAAGTGATAAGTAAAGATGCATGTGAATGTTTGTAAGCATAATTAACCATTTAGTTTGTAATTATAGCTAACCCTTATACAAAAGCTCAAATATATAATTTTATATCCATTATTCATACCAGATTGTTAGAGCTAATATAAGCACAAAACAAATATTATATAATACACAAAATAAAAAACAAAAACTAATATGGAAAAATAAAAACAAATTGTTAAGATTTTCTTCAACAACTCTTTAAGTGAAGCTTATTTAAATCTTAATCAAAATGCATTAAAACATAACAATATAAGGCTCCCATAAACTTAAGCCTTGCTGTACACTTGTTACACTTGAGTTAATGTTGTTAATCAACTCAAACAAATTCAAAATATGATATAATATCTAAATGCTTATCAACTTAATTAGGTGTCAACCATTAATACCTTCCCATGCCCATGCCACTTCTATTGATATTTTATTGCTTACAAATGATTTTTTTATAATGATGAAATGATTGTGTTTTTTATTTTCATAAAATATTGAAATCGATTTAAACGTGTCTGGTTGGTATTTACAAAGTTCAATTATTTGGGAATTCAAAATTAATATATTTATTATTATATGTTTGGGAATTATTTATATTTTTTTTCCAAAGAAAAAAACATTTTATTCAAAGAATAAACATGAAATGCTCTCACGAGCTTACATTGAAATTCAGCGTTAGAGGCTTACATAAAGCAGCCTTAGAGAATCCCATCAAAAACATAAACTAGCCTTTATGGTTTCCATCCTAAACCATAAGAAGACATTATGTTTACAAAATTTGCATAAGTATCAATTTAAATCTTTTCATAGTGTAGCGTTGAAATCCCATTTGCTACTTCTTCTATCTCGAGCATTCCTAGCGGATAAGCCAAATCCTATTTTGAAAGGGTATCAGCTTCTTCGTTCAATTCTCTATATATATGTGCAAAGGATATCATTCCAAACTATGATTTCAGGCTTTGAATTTCAGCAAGTAAATGTTGAAGGTGTGGAACGCTGATGTTTTTCTGGCATTTACCTAGTCCACCACAATTTTGGAATTGCCAAATATTTGAACATCCTATATTTGATTGTCGAGGGCCACTTTTAAGGCTTCCCATAAAGCAGCAAGCTCTTCTCTGTTATTTGAATCTTGTCCCAAAGCATATTTGACAGGCAACTTTTTCTTTGAAAAGATGTGTATGAATTCCCCAACACCTCGGAGTGGTGGTCCACCCTGGCTAGAACCATCAAAAAAGGCCCACGGAGTATCACTGTTTATGACCGGAGCTCTGATCATTCTCTTTTTGGTTGAGACAATGTTGATCTTCTGCTCCTGTATCTTATTCATTAAGAGAGTAATGGTGATATCAGGGGGTTTCCACGTATTATTGAAAATAGATATGTCCCGAGCCTCCAACATACGGATTCATATGAACCTACCCCCTCATCGAGCCACCATGTTTTAGTTCGTTCCTCCAAGGTTGCACTTGCTCTTTCATGGGTTCTTCCTGTTGTGAGATTTCCTGTCACTCCTGTCCATACGCTTCATGCATATGAGCACAAGAAAAACAAATGAGAACTCGTTTCATCTCTCATTTTGCAAAGTGTGCATATTCCCAGGCCTTCAAAACCTCTCTTCTTCAACATTTCCCATGTTAGTAATTTATTTGATAATGCTAGCCACATTGTGATAATGGTCTTTTGAGGGACTTGAATTTTCTACCACCATTTCTCCTGCCTCTTTGTGACTTCTTTAATTTCCACTTCATAACCTAGTTTCGTTGAACAGTGCCCCTCTTTTGGATTTTTTGTCCAAATTATCCTTCTGGTTCTGAACTAAGGTGGATAAAATAGTTAGATGATATATTTATTTAATATTAAGACTAAACGTTAGCTTGTTTTGGATTATTTATTAAACTTTTATCCTTTCACCTTGAACATTTTTTGAGTTATATTATATTTTGTTTCATTTGTTTGTTTCTAATTTTTTTGACTAATACTGTTGTACTGTATTGTAATCATGCCTTTGGATTGATTTATCCGTTTGCATGTGAAACTTCGTATTAGGTGTATTATATTTAGGAAAGTATACTGGTACCTTGTAGATTGTCCATAATAGAAGGAATAGTTCTCTTTTTCACTGTGTGATTACCGAAAGAGACTTATAGAATGGAATTTAAAGCTATTTTTATTAAGTTTTCTACTCACTTCTAAGTTAGGTCTCCTTTGCATCGTAGTTTCTCACTTGAAAAGTTAGTTGTTGATAGTATCATTTTCCAATCTTAAGTTATTTTATTATAAAATAAATTATCAATCTAGTTGTTGTATTATGTTTCCAATATATATCTTCTTTGCATAATATCATTACCCGACTAGTTGTTGATAGTATCATTACCCGACTGTGGACAGAGCCCAATGTAAAGTTGCTCTCTTGAAAAGAGGAGGGCCCAGATTATCCTTATCCGTCCACAGCATAGTTCTGCTCAGAACACAATCAGAGAGATTTGACCATAAGGAAATAAATGGTATTTTGTTTTGTTGTGGAGAGGGGAGATTTCACCATTAACGAAATAAATGGTATTTTGTTTTGTTGTAGAGAGCGATTCAGAAGTGCATGTGCCAATCGGTTGACAGACATTGTACAATGGATTTTTAACGAGTTTGGTAATTATCAAGAACTGTTAAGATGCACTGTAGTGGAGTCGATGGATGTAGGGAAAGAAAGAAAGAGTATTATTTTTTAACTGTTTTTTTTTAATTTTGAGTTAGAAAATAATAGTTTAACATTAGTTTAGGAATTACCATGTATGATTAGTATAACTATAAGTAAAATTGTGGGTAAATATTTATAAGTATAATTAATCATTTAGTTACTTCTGTAAAGATAGTTGACCCTTAACTAAAGGTTATAATATGTAATTTTATATCCATTATTCATAATAGATTGTTAAATTTAATATAAACACAAAACAAATACTATTTAATAAAAAAAACAAAAAACAAAGACTGATATGAATTTCAATCTTAATCAAGATGTATTAAAACATAACAAGATACAACTACCATAAAATTAATCCCTAAGCATAAACAAATTTAGGTCTTATGCCAAATATTTGACATTTTTTAATTAATCCAAATTTTCTTTAAAAAAGACAGAATTTTTTTAAAAGCCATACTACTGAATTATGGCACTATGGTGGAAATCAAAGTTATTTATGTAGACGACGTCCCACTATTGCGGCGTTAGCTCGGCCGTCCCGACTCCCCACCCCTGCAAACTAAAAAGTTAATAATTTATATATCGCTTAACCGGTTACAATTATGTCGGAAATAACCTTACATTTAGCATATACTTCCACTACTCTAATAATCTTTCTAGCAATTGAAACATTTTTAAGTCAAGTACTCAGAGAATGTTTAAGTAAATAAATAATTAGTGCTGCCCAGCCACCGTTTAAGTAAATAAGTCAAGTACTCTAATAATCTTTCTTCCCTAGAACCCGTTTGTATCTTTTCCTTCTAATTTCATACCTCGATCGACATCTTTGTAGAAAGCCAACAGCAACGCATCCCATCAGTGAAGCTCCCAATTCTTTCTAAAAACATCATTTCAGTTCATTCTCAATTTCAGTGTTCTCAGAGGAAAGCCTGGACGCTTTCTAGCATAATCTCTGAGAGGAATTGGGCTAACGGGTAGCCCATGTGGGTCAAGGAGAGGTCCACCTCTTCATTATTAAACAACAGAGATCCTTTAATGAAGTCTGTTTGACAAAGTCCAAGGAGACCTCTTATAATGCAAATCATTAGTAAATTTTTCCTCTCTCGTGTGTTCCTTTGGAATATTATTATATTATTTAGTTTTGAGGTATTTTAGTATTTTAGTTTGAGAAGTAAGGTTCAAAGAGCTTCTTTGATCCTCACCTCCCATATGACAGATCAGTTTTACTTTTTGATCTCCTTACCTTGGTAGTAAAAATTGTCTATGTAATATTATTGCTTTATTTTAGCATAGTTTGTCTATCTATATTTCATGTATTATCCATGCATATGACATGTGCTCTTACTCAAGGGGGACTATTTTTCCTCTAATCCCAAGCTTCAAACAATTTCATACATTGATGATCACATGTTTTCCATTTATTTTTGGAGATACTTGGTCTCCATACCTTACTTTCATAAAATAGTCTAACAAGTACAATAATATATAAAAGTGGGTAAAATATTTTCCAAGGTTGAATATTGATTGTGCATTTAATTTGTAACAACAAAAATGTTTTCCATAGCCCTCGCAATAATTTTCTCTTAAACATTCGAAATATTTATAATTTATTTGGTCACTAATGGCTAATTCTAATTTAGTTGAGAATACAACCATCCTAAATTTTTTTTTGTTCATATTTATCTAAACTTCCAATTAAAAGGACTACATAGCCTCCATGTAAACTTATAGTGTTATTGATTCTAGATTCAAATAATCTCCATACATAATGATCTTTATGATAATTCATGTAATGTTCATTCCCTCTCCACTTCTTCTGTTCACCAAACCTATCCTTTATCTATATAAAGAATAAATGATGATGTGGGGAAGCAATGTAATGTTCATTCCCTCTCCACCTCTTTTGTTCATTAAAAGGATAAATGATGATGTGGAGAAGAAGGAAAAACTTTTTTTCTTAATGCCATTATTAAAGATCTCTTAAAGACAATCCACACCACATGATTATAGCCTATAGCCTTTGGTTGCTCATATAACATGTATGTTATTTCCCATAAACTTCTATGGATTCTATTATAATTCTTCACATTTCATTTCCCAAATAATTTTTAGTATGTGCCTAAGTGTAAGGTAATGACAAAATAATTCAACGGGAAAGTCACTTTTCATTTGGATACACTTGAGCTTCTCAAAATCCAATTGCACGCGAAAGGCGAGCAAGACAAAACAATGCATTAGTTTGAACACGACAATATTCAATTTCACCAATCAGAAGGATGATCTTTACTACTGGTTTGCATGTACTGATTTATACAATAGAATAACAATCAAATATATATCAATTCACCCATCCACTACCGTGGAGAAGATTCGATTGTTCGTGAAGATCAGGATGGGTTACTAAGGTCAAAAGAGGGCCTCAAGTAATCTTTATTTGAGTATCAGTCAATTGAATATTGTCATATTCAAAAACAATAACGATAGGTTATATGAAAAACAAATTAGTAAATTAAGGTAGAAATCATACTTCTTTATGTTGGCACCTCAGGCGTGCTATTGAGACGTTAGTTAGGCCGTGCTGTTTTAAATCTTTTTTCAAGCGAGAGAAAGGAGTATAGCCTTGCAAAGCAGTAGTAGGGAAAGCCATGAAAGCTAAATTGCTAAATAGCATATATTCATTGGAGAAGATGTTGCAATATTCCTACCTAACAAAACAATAAAAAAGTAAAAATTGCAGTAGTAGGGAACGCCATGAAAACTAAATTGCTAGATAGCATATATTCATTTTAAATTTAGATTTGTGTTGCTTTAAAATAATTTTATGGTGTTTGGACTTTTTAATAAATGAAAATAAACTTTTTTTAATTATTTTTTATTTTTTATAATTTATGAGTATATATGAATTTTTTTAATATTTTTTATTTGAGAAAGTTAAGTTAATTATGTAAGAAACTCATTTCTTAATTTGATGAAATGTGTCTTAAACATCTCTCTTACAAAAATACACAACAAGTATATATTCATTTCAAATTATAAAAATTAACTACATTGTAAAAAATATTTATAAAGCTAGCACACCCACATAGTTTTTGCTTGGATTAAGTCTATAACAACTAGCACACCCACTATGTTATATAATAACTTGTAGCTAGTATGGATAACTGGTAGCAATGCATGGATAATCATAATTGTTTATTTCCAATTTTGAACGACTGCCATAAAATCAATGTGGACAGTACACTTGTTTCATCTTCACCTGTAGATGAAAAAGCATAAACCTTAGCCCACCCCAAATCTCAAATAAAAATGCCTATCAACATAATTATATATCAAATTTCAATTTAAAATTCCATTTAATTAAAATTTTAATGATTTTAGATTCTAAACACATTAAAACATATATCTAAATGAGTTAAACATGAAAAACCACTATAAACTTTACTCTCTAAAGATTGACATATTAAAAGTGGAAAACCGCTACTACCTTACTCTAGACAAATCGATCATCACAGTTCAATTCTAGAATTTTTCGTATAAATGATGAAGAAAATGCAGAGAAGCAAATGCTATAAAGACCTTGTTATTAACAGAAGAACACTGCTCAGAAGTTGACCTTATTATTATAAAAGACCTTATTATTATTAAGTAGAGAAGTCCATCTTATTTTTGAAAGTCTTTCAATTGGCTAGCCCTGATTGTGATAAACGTCTCTCGTACATAGGAGCCACGAGATCCATATTTTACAATGGCTACCAGCCTCTCTATCAACGTGAAGTCGTCTTCTATTCTAGGAATTGCCTTCTATCTAAAAGACATAAATTTTCTAAAATATTGAGTGTGTATTGTTTTATTTATCTATAAAACCGTTCACAATAAATTGTAAATAATTTTACAATGCAATTAATGGTGAGTTAAAATCATGAAAGTAAAAATAGTTAATTAAAATCATTATAGTTGTAAAATAGAAATATAATTACATTTGTGGTAGTTAAAATTATTATTGGTGGTAAATTAGCAAATTATATTATTAGCAATAGTGTTGCATATATAAGGTTTAAAAGACTTTGTTTATAATCTTATGCTAAGTAAATGATTAAGTTGATTATGAAAGTTCAAGATTTATATTGTTTAAGTTTGTAGGGAAAATGAATGGTTAAGGTTGATTATGTAAATTAAGGTTTATAATGCTTAAAAGGATTTTAAATATAAATTATTGACGTCCTTCAAATTGTTAATAATCAAAACTCTAATTTGATTTAGTTTTCACAATTAGCTAAGTACACAAAATCACTAGAGTTAAATAGTCAAACACCTAATATGATTCAGTTACAATCACGGACATTGATGATTGATCTTTAGATGGAGATTTGTCTTATGATCTAACATCCCTCTAATTTAAAATACGTTCATCGAGAAATGCAATATGATCTAATAGTATTGTTGAAATGCATTGATTTAAGTGATATCACATTTTCTATGATATCATTCAATTAAATAATTAAAACCCTAATATGATTTAGTTACCAAAATTAGATGAGTAGATAGAATCACCAATCTTTCCAAGTAGAATGGAATCTATGATGTATTCATCAAGTCATTGTTGTAGACAAAAACCCTATAGTTGATTCATTCAATATGGCCAATGCTTTCGATCCATCTATTCTAGCTATTTTGTATGAAAGCAATCAATTAAATAGTAAGAACCCTAGTATGATTTAGTTACCATAGTTAGCCAAGTAGATAGAATCACTAGAGACACCCAAGTAGAATGACATTTATAATCTATTGATCAAGCCATTTTTGG
The DNA here is from genome assembly GCA_001517045.1 of Pseudotsuga menziesii. NCBI lineage: Eukaryota > Viridiplantae > Streptophyta > Pinopsida > Pinales > Pinaceae > Pseudotsuga > Pseudotsuga menziesii. Next base: position 6,559 of record LPNX010472381.1, on the reverse strand, counting down.
AGCCAAAAATCCTACGATTGATCCATGTGTTTTGGAAAAAGGTCTCCATAGATCCATTCTCACCATTTTGTATGATATAATTCAATTAAATAGGAAAATCGATAATCTAAACCTATGTCTTTAGATGGAGATTTGGGTTATGATCTAACATCCCTCTAATTTGAAATTTGTGCATTGGGAAATGCAATATGATCTAATAGTATTGTTAACATCACGTTAACATGCATTGATATTAGTGATATTACATTTTGTATGATATCATTCAATTAAATAATGATAACCCTAATATGATTATGTTACCATAGTTAACTAAGTAGACATAATCACCATAGTTAGTTGAGTAGAATGATGATATATAGTTCAAGTCATTATTGGAGCCAAAAATATGATAGTCGATCCATATGTTCTGTCCAAAGCTTCCCATCCACCCATTTTGGTCATTTTGTATGTTATCATTCAATTAAATAGCCGAAACCCTATTTTGATTCAGTCATCGAGTTAGGGAAGAATATAAAATCACCATAGTTAAATAGTCAAAACCTTATTTTGACTATATATCAACATCCAATATTATACTGTGGGAATTTAGTAATTGATGTTTATTGCATTGCTTAAATGAAAGGAAATCTATGAACTATTGATCTATGTCTTTAGATGGAGTGATTTCAGTCATATTACATTTTATATTATATCATTTAGTTACATAAATATATGCAACTCGTCATTAAATTTCATAGAAGAATATGTTACACTGATTCCTCGGTTTGACAATCCAAAAGTCGCAAGGATTAATATTGGAAAAAACAACTATAAATATTGAAAATAAAAAGAGACACAGTCTAGCATTTACAACAATATTTCGTGTTAAGGGCTTGACGGGTGTTCAATTTCAGCGTACCTTCATTATATGATTAATATGAGAAGATGAAAAGGGAGCATGAGTGGATTTAAGAAAAGAAGAAAAAAATAGATTGACACTGATCACTCTATACTATATATATATATATATATATATATATATATATATATATATAATTCATCATTAAAATCCATTTCATTATTTCACATTTATTAAAATTGGACACGATTGTTACTTTATTACAATTCACCATTTTTCTAATGTAAATAGTTTCACTTTTAATTTGGATGAAATTATTTCAATTTGGTAATTATAACTTTTAGGAAAGATTGTTTTGATGCAGCCACTACAATTGGAACAGGCATTGAACTATCTTAACTCTATCTCTATTAAGCATCAAGCGGCATCAAATCCCTTGAGGTGCAAAACTTTCTTCAATATTAGGACTCTGGAATGGGTTTTCACCTGAAGGGATTTGATCCCTCTTGATGCTTGATAGAGACATAGTTAAGATGGATGCTTGATGGTTTATATATCACTCAGGGTTGTGCTTCTCACTCTATCAGTTACAATTATGGTGTATATAACCTTATATTTAGCATATACTTCCATTAATTAATAATCGTTCAAGGAATTGAAAAATGTTTAATTCATGTACTCAAAGAATGTTTAAATTAATAAATAATATGTAGTGTTTCTAGGGAACCATTGAGATAAAAATACATCCATCAAACTTGATTCCCCGTGGATCCTAGAACCCCTTTATATCTTTCTTTCTAATTTTGTACCTCCATCAATAGAATCCTAGTTTCCATACAATTTTCCCTTTTTAAAAGTTAGTGCCAAATTCCACGGGGTGTTCACTCAGTGAATTTGTTACACAACACGATCGTTCGTATGATATTGAAGAATATCCCTAGTTTCACTAAATATTGGAAAATGCTTCTTAAAATTGTATTGTTGAACACCCCTCACAATATACCTTCCAATTAAGAAAACCTTTAGTTTCACCATATATTTTAGGTATCCATTTTTATCAACCATTTTTTAACACCCCCTTTATATCATATTATAAAGTTGTGACCATAAGATCCCTAACAAATCTTAGTATAAGAAAACAAGATGCTAAATAAAATATTGATAGACTAATAATCAGTGCAACGCTTATAAAAGATGAGAATTGAAGATGATTCACACC
>LPNX010472380.1:168577-190468 GCA_001517045.1 Pseudotsuga menziesii | reverse complement strand
ACTTGCACATGGTGGGACTCATGGACTAGGCAAATAAGACAAAATAAATGAAATAATGTCTAAGTGGGTAAATACTATGGGTTGATTATTCTAACATTTTATTTACACATTTACTTATGAATTTATGGTATATTCATCAATTTTTCTTAATCTCAAAAATATCATATAATTATATATTTTTAATTGAGCTTTATTTTATTTTGTTATTTTTAAAAAATATTATTAATTTTTCTAATACTTTTAAAATATTTTATTATTAGATTTGTATAAATTTTTTTACAATAAAAAATATTACAAAATAATATATTCATAAAAACCCAATTTAAAAACTAACTTTCAAAAAACTAAATTCTAAACAAAAACATCATAAAATGTAATATTTTATCAAATTATTGTACAATTAATTAAAAACTACAAAACATTACATTATACAAAATATTAAAATCAAAGTTTAAAAATATTAAAAATTAAATATTAACTTTTATAATTACATTAAAAGCAACATTTTACAAAATTATATTACAAATAATTAATTAAAAGATAAGAAAAACTCATATTCTAAATGATTAAAATCAAATTTTAAAGATTAGATTTAAGTATAGAGTATATGTGTTAATCTATATTAAAATAAAAATTTAAATTTTTTAAATTTAGAATGTATAATAAATATATTTATAAGGGGTAAGGATGTAGACTACACATTATGTTAAGGCATAGAGGATGTTAAGAAAGTCAGCGGTTCGAGTCTCAACGAAATGTGCGCGGAAGTTGAGCCCATAGTTGGTCATGCCTAGGGGTTATATTGAAGCCATCATAATCGACTTTATATCATGTAAGTACGAAATAGACATCGTTGTTGATTCCACACACACACATAATAAATTTAGAGTATATAATGAATATGTTGAAATATTTCTATATATTTTAAAATGTAGAAAAAAATTAAAAAAAAAAGTGATTAATTTATTAATATAGAAAAAAAACATAAATTGGTTTAAATTTTTTTTATACAAATCATAAACATCATATTTTATCATAATTTAACTAAATTAATTCCATTATAAAAACACGTAAATTAGTTTAATAAGAAAATAAACAATTTAAATTAAAAAATACATATATATTTATTATTTTAATTTTTAATTTTGGAATAATGGGTTAAGCATATTAGATGTAAATTTTATTAAGAACCTAAAAAAAGATAAGTTATAATAAAAAATTAAAAAGAGACATGTACTTTTAATTTGCAAACACTAAATTAATTATATCATAAAAATATATAAATTATATAAAGAAACAAAAGAATACAAGTTATAATAAAAAATTAAGAATATATATATATATTTTTATTTTAAATTTCAATTTTCAACGCGTGGTTGGAGAAAATTTGAAAATTTTGTTGGTTTTTTTATTTTGTATTATTTGATTGTTTTTTCATTGTGTCTATATTTTATTATTAAAACATATTTGATTGTCTTTTCATTGTGTTTATATTTTAATATTAAAAGTGATCTCCAAGCTCAGGGACATGAATGCATCCAAGTACTACACATTTTTTGAAATTAAAATTAGTTTTAAGTCACTTCAATATAACATTTTTTATTATTTTTGTTTCTAGTATGTAACTCAACCATGGTTATCTAAATTGTACATTTAATGTAGTGGAAATGTGAATTGTCAAGTATACATTCCCTATAAAATGCCTAGCTCATAATATTTTAATATATCCCTTATGAGGCCCATTTTTTACCTCAAAATTCCCCCAATGAGAGTTATTATTCCACTAAGATGAGTTGGAGGAAGCTCATGAAGGGAAATTCGACCTTAAGAGGCCTCATAAAGTTAATAAAAAGATGTCACGAGGAAGGAGAATAAATTTTGATCATTTGTTAATTGACCTTTGGCATTTTGGAGAGCTTTTGCATGTCCATTGCACCATGAATGTTCACTCTCCCTTCTTGTGAACCAATTTCAAGGGAGTTAGATTCCTTTCCAAGTTGGTTGATGGAGAGGCCATTAAGACATCTCATGGGATCTTAATAAAGGAGTTTTATTTGTAGGTTAAAATTTCATACAGTCGAATTCTCATCTATCTCCCCATTCTCTCATTCCTTCTTCTACATTCCCACACACTCTGATTTGATGGCGCACTTGTTGGAGTGGTGCTTGCGCTTTGCTGAGTATAGTTGATGCCCAATATTTGATACATGATTCATGGCTCTGTAATATCATCTCCATATTCTCTATAAGTCGAAATCTCATAAATACATGTATGAAAGGCTCACATTCCCCATGCTCTTGAATAACTAGTTTTCATGGATTTGGCTTCAATATTGAAGTAGCTTTATATCATATTTGTAGGAGGACATTTATATGAGTTTTATGATGATGGGGAACCAATATATGTTGTATTGATCTGTAATATTATGTACACATTCTCTGTAAGTCGAAATATTAGAAATACACATATGAAAAGCTTGCATACTCATGCCCTTGTATCACTGGTCTTCATGGTTTTTGGCTTCAATCTTGAAGTAGTTTTATAATAGATTTGTATGAGAGATATTATATGAGTTGGATGATGTTGTGACATCAGTATATGAGTTGGTACTTTGTAATTTAATTTCCCTATGCTCTATGGGTCGAAATCCAAGAAATCTATATGCGAAACTCTTGCATTCCCATGCCATTGAATCACTAGTTTCCATGACTTTGGCTTCAATCTTGAAGGATTATTGTATCATATTTGTGGGAGGGTTTTCTGTAATGTGCCGGTTTTGACCCCATTTGCATTAAAAGATACATGATGTATATATTGTAATTAATCGTGGTGTGGAGCTAAAGGCAAAAGCCCCACCATGGATTTGGCTGTGTATGTTTCAACAATAGGGATCGTTGTCGATGGTTTATCATGCTATCCGACACATTATAGTTTTGGGCATCATATAAATATGCACATCAATTATAATAAACCTATATCCAGCTACGACGGTGCAACGTTGAATGAAAAGGGAATGATTCCTAAGGTTAAGGGGGAGGGGTTTTCCAACCCGTGGGGGGTCATTGGGAGTTTCCACATGTCGGCCACCCATTTAAACTTCTACTGTTTTTTAGTTGGGAGTAGTTATTGCTGAGTAGTGGTGGGTGTGGTAGGACTGTCAGTCCTTGCCCACGTGCCCACTCCACCAGCGGACTCTTCCTCTTCACGTCATTGGGGGGTAGAGAGGCGACATTCCATTCTCTCAACTCTTCCACTCATGGTTTTGTCTTGACAATATCATGCAGGAGGGGGTCTGCTCTGTTCACCTTCTTACACACAGGAAGTTCAGATGGTCTTCCTCATGCAGAGGGGAGATAAAAGGGATCCACGATTGTGTGTGTGGGGGTTCGTTCTCTCTTCTCTCGCTGATTGCTGGTCTGTGGATCTGTTCTTCCTCCCGTTCATGCAGGGGATTGTTTTCCCTCTTCCCATTATCAGACTGTGTAAGCCATTCACGTCCAGAGGCTGTGTGTATGTGTGTTACTCTCACAGATTTGTGGTCTGCGTACCTATTTTTCCCTTGTCTAGGATTGAGAATCGAATCTCTCTCTTGTTTTCGGGCTATGTAATATTTTCGTGGCTTAGCCATGAGATCGGTTGCTGCTCTTCCCATGAAACTGCGGCTTGTTGTGGTTTTTCCCCCACGTTGTTTGTTGCTGTGAATGCAATCATATTTTGGGTGCTGTTGAGTTGTTTTGGCCACGCTAGGGGCAAGAACAACTCTGAATCGTCTTGTCTGACCTGAGTTGTGTTCACCCTTTTGTTTGGGTTGTCACCCTGTTGTCTTTACCTTCTTCACAAAGCTGTGAACTGTTGGTTTTACTGCAGTATGCAGTGGTTGGTATTCAGATGGTTAGAGTGGGATTAGAGGCTGGGTATGCTTGAGAAACCTGGTGTTTGGGAGCCACTTAGATAGAGTTATACTGCTGGATTTCTTCTCCACAACCCTTGAAGAGTATTGGAAAGGGAAGTCAGGGCTTGAGGGACTGTGAAGTAGAGAAAGGACTGATTCCTGGTGTTGGGCGTGTGGATGTCTTAGAAGTCAGGTTAACTCTGGAGTAGGAATCCTTAGCTCTCCATTGAGGCCACCAGCTTAGCGTTTAGCCTTTCCTAGCTCCTTGACGGCCTGATAAACCCTACTGTGTGGGCTTGGCTGATTTTTGTACCTTGGCTATGTGTAAGCCTGCTTTGACCCTTATTCCTTGAGGAATCATGCCTAGCTCGGGGGTGGCAGTGTTGCTGAGAGATTGATGAGCACGCTGGCCTATGGTTTTGTGGAACGTGGCAGTGACGTAGCTGGTTGCGGGATGAGATATTTATAAGATAAGAATTCTTGTCCATTTTTCTTCTACACTTACATTACTGTCTAATGTCTAATGAACCATAATGATGAACATGTTGATGTTGGAATGGATATGTTTGCTTCTGTTGTATGTTGAGTAACTATGAATCCTTGTATGTTTTATGCATATTAGTATGTTTTATGTTCTAAGCATTTTATATCAGCATTTATGCATGTTTGTGTTGATGGGGCTAGTTGCCCGGAGGTTCTTAGTTGTTTGGTAGCGTCCTCTTCACCGGTCGGAGGGTCGAGAACGTTACATTTTTCTTTGAATTTTATGCTATTGGGGAATACATTTGTACTCCATAAATTACCACCATGTTTCATATTACTCTCAAAACCATATAATCTACCTTTCCTATGTCAAAATCGAGCTAGTTATGTAATTTCCCCATAAGCAATTTCACTGAAAGTCATCAAACGGTTGTGGAACTCTATAACCAGTTTGTAGAACTAATAACCATGTCTAATTATAGTCCCTGAGGTATTATATCATTACCAATACTTTTCTTACAAATTTCGGAGGTCTATACATGAGTTGGGAATCCCAATTGGCCTACACCCTAGGGGGGATTTCATCACAATTTCCTAGTAATTTTGGCCTTTTTTTCATCAGCCCTAAACAAGGTTGAAAATATATAAAGTATGATACTAAGTATCTATAAAAAAACTTTGGATTTTTTAATACTAACCATTCCATCTCCTTCCAAATTTGGGCCCATTTGGTGAAATTTGGAACCCTCTAGAGTCATGACTAGTTAAGGTCAATTTTTTCCCAATTTGTGCATTTCTCCAAAATTTCCAAAAAGGGACATTACACTTGCGGTTGGTACTGTGGTTTATTAAAAGGCTTCTGCTATGGCTGATTCAACTGTGGTTGAACATAATGCGGTTGAGTATACTGTGGCTGAGTATACTACGGTTGTTGCAAAGCATATTGCATCTGGTTAAATTGAGGCTGCGACAGAGCAAACTGTAGTTGTGGTTGTGCAAAATGTGGTGCCTGCTATGGTGGCGACCTCTATGCTTATTGGTGTTCTTCTCCCTTTATGTATTACATATCCATTGTCCTTTCTTGGAGCAGGTCATATGTCCGACAATCCTTCTCTTCATGACCAACATAACGACAAAAATTAAGAATAAGTGTCAAAACCCCAAATTTTCATAAAAATTTAAAATTTTGAGATAACATAAAATGCTGAAACTATGGTTTACTAACAGCTAATGGCTAGCAGTATTAGGAATAGTCAAATGATTAGTATTACATAATCTCAATTACGTTAACTAAGTAGTTTCCTTTTTTTTTGTAACATGAATAAGGTTTACTTGTGTATTGTTTTATTTCAATTTACTGATGAGTTTTCTTTATGACAAGTAGGTGGAATCTAACTTTGAATCCTGGGCTTACTTAGAATTTATGCTAACGCAGAAAGTATACTGAATCTTACAGGTTTACAAGTATGATTGAACGAGTAACGTTTTAATTTCATAAAGTATCAAGAAGTGTTTCTATTTGCAATTAATAAGCTTAGTAAATAAGCTGCTAAATTCCAAACAACTTCCGTGAGGTAAAAACATTTTGCTTTCTTTAGTTTTTTCTTGTAAACGAAGTTCAAATGATTGAGTTTCTTTCTTTATCGTACGTAGCGACAGTAAAGATACTTATTGTGGCTCTAAACTTGTAATCTTAGTTGCATAGTAACTTCTACTTTAATATGCATATCTTGCAACGTTATACTGATTGTACTTTTGGTTATTATACACTATCATACTACTTACATGAGTATCAAGCTGCTCGATATTTATATTCTGTAGGGAAACTTACAGCCTGTAAACTTCTTGACATTATAAGTTTGATTAGTGTAAAAACAATACTGTATTTTCACATGAAAACATTGTTTGCCTATACTTCTTAAATTTACGTCAAACCATGTGGTTCTATTGATTATAGACTCAAGTAGGATCATTCCATTGCAATTCTTATTATTTCTATAATATTTTTCTTGTATTAAGTTACTGTCTACAAACAGTTTCCAAGGTTGATGTTTTCTATAAAGGTCAACCTTCTATCCTATGCTAACCACCAGTATTTTTGTATAAGCATAAAACCATTCAAATATATAGACATGGTGAGTTACCAGCAAATGCCAAGTTGAGAAACAACCATAGTCTATTAAGTCTAAACCAATTTGAACTATGTAAAAGAACTCATAAATGTGTTCTATTACTATACTAGCCAACTACCATTGATTCGTTGGTTTTTATAAGGCTTACGACATACATAAACTATTTTGTTTATTAGACATACAAGTTTAAAACAACGTTGAACTTGTAAAGTGTTCATGAATCTACTCAATACTATGCTATGTAATTTTTATAATTGTCACAACTTGAATTGTTGTTAAAAGGGTGTAACTATGCATAGACCACGATGTATTTAAATATAGAAAACTATAATAGTTCGATGGTTTTAAGCCATTCCACTTAATCTCTTTCCTAACAATGATCACTACACTTGCTAAGGTCAATGATAATGAAATAAGGTTTACCCAACATCCATATTGTGTTATCAAAATTACGATGTAATGGATATACGATTAGTGATGAGATAATTCCTATACAAGATTGTTTTCGGGATAACCAAAGTTTAAAAGGTGATTCTTTTTGCTAAGTCAACGTTAACATAACTTTGTTATCCCAATGCGATGATGAACTATCATCCTTATGATAAGCAATATATTTGAATTACGACATGATAACAAAGCATATAATATAGTTGTATGCATCATATGATAAAAATCATTGTTTAAATGATTGGGAATATTTGCTATGCAGGGACTATGGAACTCGATCCACACATGATTTTATTTTTCCTGAGACACGTGGTCATCTCGTAGCCATATATTGGAGAATATAAAACTTCTACAACCCTAAGACCTTGTCATTCTTCCTCCACAGTTTAAGCTAACCTTTGGCCGCTTTGCAAGCTTTTAATGGCGGCCGTGGGTTCTTTATTGCTCCAGTTTGCTCCAAGCTTTGAGTGGCTGCTGCTGTAGTTGTCAGTGCTTGCTCTTGATGCTATTTCTTTGTAATCGTGGGTTTCATCCTGTAAGAGCTTGTTGGTTTCGATGTTCTTGGTTGCGGCCTGTCTCTGCTCCATTCTGTTCCTTCTTTAGTCTGTCACCGCTGTGCGATGCCGAGAGTTTAGCTGTTGTTTGAGAGTGCTTTTCCTTCGTCGTAGGGTTTGGAAAAAATAAAATCTCTCGTTGCCGTTGGTGTCAGTCTCTACTGAAGACTACTCGACATCCATGTAGCAGGTAAATTTATTAGTGTTATTTAATCTTACAGCACGCGTTTTCAATTACATTAGGGTAAACAATATTTTAAGAAAAAATTTGTGTACTGACCCTTGTAATGAAAACTCCTTGCAGGGATTGATACTACATACATCCACTGTGGAGAAACATATGCCATCTGTCTTCGAAGGCTGTGGATTTATATGGGTAAGCCTAGTGGTCAAAATGTTGGGTTCTTTCCCTACTTGTATTAGGGTTGTCGCTTGGAGTAACTCTGAGCTGGGAAGCTTTTCTAAGCTCGCCATTATTTATGCAGTCTCTCTTTTACAGGTCATTGTTGTTTTTAACAAGTCTCAAACCCTCGCTAGTCGATGGGTAGACTCGGCCTTCAGTTGAATATTGTATTTGATCTTCAGTGTTCAACCTTATGGCTTAATGATATAAAACAATAGTTTTGTTACTACTGTTTTGTCTTCGAGCTTGGATTCGGTTTACAAAGTTACTATTTGATGCTCTGTGTACTTAGGGTTTTAACCCTATTCGACTGTTAATGAATATTGTTACTGTTTAATATACTTCGTAAAATATTTTTGTTAATGGATTAATACTGTCACTCCGTCATGGTTAATTTATAAATTTTGCTCATTTTGCTCGAAAATACGAGCTAGGGTTTTCCTGTAGGAAACCATTGTTTTAAAACAATTTAATCCATTTATTTTTAACAAGCTCTGCTACTTTATTAATTTGGTTCTTAACTAGTGTTACAAGTGTGTTGTGGAAATTTCCAGTTTATAATATTACCATTGTGTTTTTATTTGTCCTTAAGGGACACCAAATAATTTATAATAGTCTGGTTGTTTATTAATTAAATAATCCAAATAGTTGGATTAGAACTTAAATGTTTGTTATTTGTAAATATAATACATGTCTAGGGTTTCGACCTTGTAATTTGATTTTATAGGTATATCCTGTTTTAAATTTTTAATACAGTTCTTTTCATAAATAATCATTTATTTATATGTTAATTATTATCATATTCTGTTTGATTTATGTAATAAATTGCAGATAGGGTTTAAGAGAGTTCATTGATAAGATGTACATAAACTCTGTACTTAGTTCATTCTTTATAATTTAATTATTTTAATAACACCTTATTTGGGTTTGAGTATTAGTTAGACTTCGTTTAGTTGTTAATACTTGTAAATAAACTAAGTATTTGTAGTTTTAATTCCTTTTTTAACTGAAAGTAATAAAGTAGTTTGAATGGGTTATTTCTACTGCTTATGCAACAGGTTAATAAATAAACGCAAGGAAAAATATATACCTATTGCATAACACAATTTACCCTCTTGCATATTTTATTTTCAATAAAAGAATAATGTTCTGTGTGTAAACATAATATCTCATTCACCAGGGTATTTTGTCAATATGATATTCCTTCTACCTGCAATGAGTTATTGCTATTTCTATTTTAGTATACCCACACCAATAAGATAGTTAAGCAATAAACATAAGTAAACAGGTTACTGTTCTTTTCTGATAATAATCTACATACAGAAATAAATTACTTGTTATTGTAAAATGCATAACATATCTAATCATTTCAGTCTCTTATCATTTCCTTCATCTATTTTAAATACTCTGTCTGTGCTGGAGTACGGTTTGGTCCTTCCAGATGTGGAAAAACACAGATTAGAATTAATTTCATTCATTTAGATTCATTCCTTCACTAAACCAAAAAGATTACTAACTCTTAACATTTTACAACTAAATACTAGACATTCATTTAGCAGTCAGATTCATATTTAACCATTTAACATAGTAAAACAAAAAGATTGTAGAACCTGATTAAGCTGGACAACAATAATGTTAGGAGGCCGTTCCTCCCTACCAACTCCTGGAGAGCGCTCAAACAACGCTTCCTCAGGACCCCCGAGCCTGTTCCTGGTCTCCTTGGCTGAGAACTGGTGGAGAAAGCAAACAATAGACTAGTCCAATGACTCAATAATCACTCCGCACTTAGCAGTAAGATCCTTTAGCTGAAAAGCTGCACTATATCACTTAGCAGTTAACCCCTCAAACTCTTTCCACAAATTCCCTCACCATTGAATTTCTATGAAGTACATTCACCTGAATGAATACCTCTCTAGAATGAGCAGCCTCAACTCTCTTCAATGGACATTTTTATAAAGATTGCCTGTCTCTTTTGGGTCAGTTGTCATTAATTGAGCCACCTGCTCTGATCCCACTTTCTTGGGGGATCATGACCCCAAATGTTGGGAGGTTGCCACCTGCAATAGTTGGAAGAGGTTTGAGGATGCTACCACTTGTCTATTTGCTCTCCACCTAGTCTCCTCCACTAATTTGACCAGTAACACTCTTTTAACAGCTCTCCTAAGTTGTTGTCTCTAATTTTATTTATTCATAATTAAAATATTCAGAATTACATTCAATATCCTTGACTCTGCTGAGTCATCAATTACAACTTAGCATAAAATTTAACATATTGTCTTTAAATAAAATCAAATAAGATAATATTATTTTTTTTGCAAAATTGGGGCATGTGACATACACACCCCCTTAGAACATAACATCATCCTCGATGTTATTTATTCTTCATCCTCAGAATTCCCCTGGAACAGAATTGGATATGCATCTTGCATATTAATTTTCAACTTCCTCTAGACTAAGGTGCTTCCATTGCACCTTCACCTGTCCAATGGTGCTGTTCCGAAGTGTGATCTCCCTCCGCCCGAGGATACAGTCCGTCTCCACCAGAAAATATCCTTCTGGTTCCACCTGTACATCATTCCAGTTAACAACATGAGTAGCATCATGAACATATTTATTTAATACATAAATGTGAAAAATATTATGTACTCTTAAATTGGGTGGTAATGCTAATTGATAAGCTACTTGTCTAATTTTGGACAGAATTTCAAATGGACCACAGTAACGAGGTGTTATTTTTGCACAACTCCCCAATCTCAGAGAGCTTTTTTTGGGCCTTACCTTGATGAACACATGTTCACCTACCTGGAACTCCTTTGGAGTTCTTTTTAAGTCTGCTTGACTTTTCTGCCGATCTTGTGCAACTTTCAGATTACCTTGCACCTGTTTTACAATTTCTTCCATTTCCTTTAACAGTTCAGGACCTAATACTAATCTATCCACTGGATTACTCCAAGAGAAAGGAGTATTACATTTATGTCCATACAAAATTTCGAAAGGAATAAATCTGGCTGTTGCTTGATAGTTATTATTATAAGCAAATTCTACCAGATGCAATTAATCCTCCCATTTACTTAGCTGGTATTTCACATACATTCTTAATAGATCTTTCAGTACTTGGTTTACTCTTTTAGTTTTTCCATCTGTTTGAGGATGGAAAGAAGTACTAAAATTTAATGTAGTGTTTAATCCTTTAAACATATATTTCCAAAAGTTACCTGTAAATTTAGGGTCTCTATCTAATATTATGACTTTTGGTACCCCATGCAGTTGAAAAATCTGTTCTAGAAAGATATCAGCTATATTTGTAGCCTTATATGTAGTTTTAACAGGTATAAAGTGAGCTACTTTACTTAACTTATCAACTACTACCATAATGGAATCATTCAGATTCTAATTTCTACGCAGTCCAGTAATGAAATCAAGACTAATTATCTCCCATTTCCAGCTAGGAATGGGTAATGGCTGAAGTAATCCAGCTGGGTGTTGATGTTCAGTTTTCACCTGCTGACATTCAAAACACCTAGCAATATATTCTGCTACTTCAGTCTTCATATTTGGCCAAAAATATTCTTTTCTTAACATAGTTATAGTCTTTTGATAGCCTGGATGACATGAGTATGGATTTTTATGAATTTCATCCAAAATTAACAGCTTAACTTTAGGTACATACATTTTGTCTTTATATAGTAAAAATTCTCTTACATTCAAACTGTACCCTTTACTTAAGCTTTCGGTTGGATTTTATTTAGTTTTAGCTTGTAAATTTTGGTAAATTTCATCTTGTTTTATTCCTGCTTTAAGTTTTTCATCCAAATCTGTAGTGTAAGTGCCAATAACTGCTACAAAATTCAGCCTTGCATTCCTACTTAATGCATCAACAACTTTATTTTATTTACCTTTAATGTGCTGAATTTCAAAATCATACTCACTTAGGAAAGCTAGCCACCTAGCTTGTCTAGCATTTAGATTAGGATGGTTTAACAGATACTTCAATCCTTTATTACCAGTCGTTAAAATAAATTTTCTGCCAATTAGGTGATGTCTCCACATCTTTAAAGCATGTATAATGGCTGCTAATTACAGATCGTAAGTTGCATAATTCTTTTCATGAATTTTTAATTTTCTAGACTCATAGGAAATAACATGCCCTTCTTGAGTCAGAACATCGCCTAAGCCATCATTGCAGGCGTTAGTGCACACTACAAATTCTTTATTAGGATCAACTATTCTTAAAATAGGTGCGCTGGTTAATAAAGTTTTTAACTTTTTAAAGCTTTCCTCACATTTCTGATTCCAATCAAACTTCTTTCCTTTCTTCTGCAAGGAAGTTATCGGATTTGCTATCCTCGAAAAACCTTCAATGAACCTCCGGTAGTAACCGGTAATTCCTATGAAAGATCGAACATTGGTTACATCCTTAGGAACCGACCAATCTTCTATTGCCATTATCTTTTCGAGATCTACTGAAATCCCTTCCTTGGTAACCACATGTCCTAAGTATTGAATCTTATCCTTGAAGAAATCACATTTACTAAACTTTGCAAAGAGTTGACGATCTCATAACTCTTGCAAAACAATTTTTTAATGTTCTTTATGTTCTTCTTCAGTTTTTGAATAGATTAATATATCACCGATGAACACGACTACAAACTTATCTATATACTTATGCATAACGTTGTTCATTAAACACATAAAAATAGTTGGGGCATTAGTAAGCCCAAATGGCATAACGACAAACTCGTAATGACCATATCTAGTTCTAAAGGATGTCTTAAAGATGCCTTCATCTTTAATCCTAACTTGATGATATCCAGACCTTAAATCTATTTTCGAAAACACCATGGCTCCACGTAGTTGATCAAACAGATCATCTATGCGGGGCAACGGGTATCGATTTTTAATGGTCATTTTATTCAACTGACGATAATCTATGCAAAGTCGCATGGTTCCGTCCTTTTTCTTAATGAAGATGACAGGTGCCCCCCAGGGAGACACACTAGGTCGAATATATTTTTTATCAATTAGTTCTTTTAATTGGGATTTTAATTCGTTAAGTTCAAGTATGTTCATTCAACAAGGGGCCTTTGATCTAGGTACTGCACCAGGTACTAGCTTAATGGTGAAATCCAATTCCCTTTTTGGAGGTAGTCCCGAAATCTCTTCAAGGAATACATCAACATATTCTCTTAAGACTGGTATGTCTTCCAATTTTAACTTATCTATCTTAATTAGAATCTCCTCATCAGTTATTGTTACTGCATAAGCTTTACATCCCTTCCTAACATCTCTCTTAAGCTGTAGAGTAGAAATATGCCTTATGGTGGTTTTTCTAGGGATTCCTTTTACACTTACTGGTTTTTCATCACCGTTTAAACATGTAAAGGTTTTATCATAACAATTTAAAATTACCCTATGTTGTTCTAACCAGTCCATACCAATCAGTAAATCATAAGAACCAAGAGGCAATACATTAAGCTTTACAACAGTTTCAAAATGATCCATATCTACTACACATTCTTTTACAAAACAAGTTACCTTTCTTTTAGCACCAGTGGCTAACTGAACCAACCAAGAATTTTCAAAATTTTCAATAGGTAACTTACATTTTTCTACCATTTTAGGTGCAATATAACTGAGACTAGCTCCTAGATCAATCAAAATAGTTACAGGGGTTTTATTTATCATACCTTCTACTACCACCATAGAAGTTTGATATTCTGCTTGTCGATTCTCCAAGGTTACATTGATTCTGGGCATGGTCCTCGCTAATTCCCCAACAGTCATCTCGTCTTGTATGGTATGACTATTGCTAACAGTCTTTTTCCAATTAGGACAGACTGAAGCATAGTGTGGGCCATTACACTCCCAACACTTTATAGGTTCTTTGCGCTCAAAGTTCTTGGTATAATTACCATGGTTATTAGCAAATTCTTTACCCTTGGAATTATTCTGATTGTTTGAATAATTATTCTTATTTCCTTGGAATTTCTTATTATTAGGATAATTTTTGGCCTTATTATTCTTAGAATTTCTGTTGGGCACAAAATCCTTCTTCTTTTGTTCATACTGGTTATTATTTTTCTTGGCTTTCCAGTTGGCCAAGCTTTCCTTCTTTCGATTCTGTTCAAAACAAAAGTTAGCTTTCCTCATAGCTTCTTCCAAAGTCTTTGGATTGTCATATTCAATCCTGTCCTTAATATGATAAGGCAGACAACTGAGGAATCGTTGTACCTTTGGTTTCTCATCTACAAAGTATGTCACATACCTAAGTAGACTTAAAAATTTGCTGTTCAGATCTTTCATTGTCATTGATCCTAATTTAAGCTGATAAAACTTTTTTTCTCTCTCTTCATAGTATTGCTCAGACAAAAATTTCTTTTTGAAGTACCTATTGAAGGTACTCCGGTTTATATTCTTCTCTTTTATTCCCTTAACTCTCTTCAAGTCCTGCCACCAAATGTCATCCTTTCCTAAGAGGTTGTAGATAGCCATTCTAGCCTTTAACTGGTTAGAATAGTTATATATTTGGAAGTACTTCTTCATCCCAGATAACTAGGATTCCGCTTCCTCCCCCTTCTCAGTCTCTCCATTGAATGTTGGTGGTTTATCTTTTTGAATTCCCCAGAAATTTCCTCATAAGGTTTGTATTTCCTCTTTTTGGTGTAATGATTATCATCACTACTATCACTAGTATAATGGAATTTTCGTTGTTCACCAAACACCTCTGAAGATGAACTACTTTCATTTTTAGTATGTTTCATCTTTTTAGATTTATGTTGATGACTTGTATCTTCTGATTCAGTTCCTCTACCCCTACCCTCATTATGAAACCTTTTTGTTAGGATTTGATTCAGCTCCTCATGAGCCCTCAGAATCCTTTCATTCTCTCGTTTTACAGACTCCCTTTCAGATTTTAGGTCTTTTACAGTTTGTAACAGTTCTGAGGAATTGGTAGTTAATTCCTCTGGTATAGGATCTCTTGGTAATTTTCCTGATTCAGTAACTAGAGATTCCTCCTCTGCATATTCTTCCAGCCTTTCCATACCTATTTGTTAAACTTCAGAAAACAATTTCACTGTTGAATAACATTTTAAAAGAAATACATCAGCATAATAATTCAATTTACTATTTCATAAAAGCTAGTTGGGCTTCATCAAGGCCTAGTGTTTGAACCTGGCTCTGATACCACATTTCAAAACCCCAAATTTTCACAAAAAATTAAAATTTTGAGATAACATAAAATGCTTAAAATGGTTTACTAACAGCTAACGGTTAGCAATATTAGGAACAATCAAATGATTAGTATTACATAATCTCAATTATGTTAACTAAGCAGTTTCCTTTTTTTTGTAACATGAATAAGGTTTACTTGTGTATTGTTTTATTTCAGTTTACTGATGAGTTTCTTTATGACAAGTAGGTGGAATCTAACTTTGAATCCTGGGCTTACTTAGCATTTATGCTAACGCAGAAAGTTTACTAAATCTTATAGGTTTACAGGTATGATCAAACGAGTAACATTTTAATTTCACAAAGTATCCAGAAGTGTTTCTATTTGCAATTAATAAGCTTAGTAAATAAGCTGCTAAATTCCAAACAACTTCCGTGAGGTAAAAACAATTTTCTTTCTTCAGTTTTTTCTTGTAAACGAAGTTCAGATGATTGAGTTTCTTTCTTTATTGTACGTAGCAATAGTAAAGATACTTACTGTGTCTATAAACTTGTAATATTAGTTCCATAGTAACTTCTACTTTAATATGCATATCTTGCAACGTTATACTGATTGTACTTTTGGTTATTATACACTATCATACTACTTACCTGAGTATCAAGCTGCTCGATATTTATCTTCTGTAGGGAAACTTACAGCCTGTAAACTTCTTGACATTATAAGTTTGATTAGTGTAAAAACAATAGTGTCTTTTCACATGAAAACATTGTTTGCCTATACTTCTTAAATTTATGTCAAACCATGTGGTTCTATTGATTATAGACCCGAGTAGGATCATTCCATTGCAATTCTTATTGTTTCTATAATATTTTTCTTGTATTAAGTTACTGTCTACAAACAGTTTCCAAGGTTGATGTTTTCTATAAAGGTCAACCTTCTATCCTATGCTAACCACCAGTATCTTTGTATAAGCATAAAACCATTCAAATATATAGACGTGGTGAGTTACCAGCAATTGCCAAGTTGAGAAACAACCATAGTCTATTAAGTCTAAACCAATTTGAACCATGTAAAAGAATTCATAAATGTGTTCTATTACTATACTAGCCAACTACCATTGATTCGTTGGTTTTTATAAGGATTACGACATACATAAACTAATTTTTTTATTAGACATACAAGTTTAAAACAACGTTGAACTTGTAAAGTGTTCATGAATCTACTCAATACTATGCTATGCAATTTTTATAATTGTCACAACTTGAATTGTTGTTAAAAGGGTGTAACTATGCATAGACCATGATGTATTTAAATATAGAAAACTATAGTAGTTCGATGGTTTTAAACCATTCCACTTAATCTCTTTCCTAACAATGATCACTACACTTACTGAGGTCAACGATAATGAAATAAGGTTTACGCAACATCCATATCGTGTTATCAAAATTACGATGTAATGGATATATGATTAGTGATGAGATAATTCCTATACAAGATTGTTTTCGGGATAACCAAAGTTTAAAAGGTGATTCTTTTTGCTAAGTCAACGTTAACATAACGTTGTTATCCCAATGCGATGATGAACTATCATCCTTATGATAAGCAATATATTTGAATTACGACATGATAACAAAGCATATAATATAGTTTTATGCATCGTAAGATAAAAATCATTGTTTAAATGATTGGGAATATTTGCTGTGCAGGGACTATGGAACTCGACCCACGCATGATTTGATTTTTCTTGAGACACGTGGTCGTCTCGTAGCCATATATTGGAGAATATAAAACTTCTACAACCCTAACACCTTCTCATTCTTCCTCCGTAGTTTAAGCTAAACTTCGGCCGCTCTGCAAGCTGTTCATGGCGGCCGTGGGTTCTTTCTTACTCCAGTTTGCTCCGAGCTTTGAGTGGCTGCTGTTGTAGCTGTAAGTGCTTAGTATTGATGCTATTTCTTTGTAATCGTGGGTTTCATCCTGCAAGAGCTTTTTGGTTTTGATGTTCTTGGTTGCGGCCTGTCTCTACTCCATTATGTTCCTTCTTTAGTCTGTCACTGCTGTGCGATGCCGAGAGTTTAGCTGCTGTTTGAGAGTGCCTTGCCTTCACCATAGGGTTTGGAAAAACTAAAAGATATCGTTGCCGTTGGTGTCAGTCTCTACTGAAGATTGCTCAACATCCATGTAGTAGGTAAATTTATTAGTGTTATTTAATCTTACAGCATGCGTTTTTTGTTACATTAGGGTAAACAATATTTTAAGAAAAAATTAGTGTACTAACCCTTGTAATGAAAACTCCTTATAGGGCTTGAGACTACATACATCCACTGTGGATAAAAGTACGCCGACTGTCTTTGAAGGCCGTGGCTTTATACGGGTAAGCCCCGTGGTCAAAATGTTGGGTTCTTGCCCTACTTGTATCAGGGTTGTTGCTTGGAGTAACTTTGAGTTGGGAAGATTTTCTAAGCTCGCCATTAGTTATGCAGTCTCTCTTTTACAGGTCATTGTTGTTTTTGACAAGTCTCAAACCCTCGCTAGTCGATGGGTAAACTCGGCCTTGAGCTGAGTATTGTATTTGATCTTCAGTGTTCAACCTTATGGATTAATGATATCAAACAATAGTTTTGTTACTACTGTTCTGTCTTCGAGCTTGGATTCGGTTTAAAAAGTTACTAATTGATGCTCTGTGTACTTAGGGTTTTAACCCTATTCGACTATTAATGAATATTGTTACTGTTTAATATATTTCATAAAAGATTTTTGTTAATGGATTAAGACTGTCACTCCTTCATGGTTAATTTATAAATTTTGCTCATTTTGCTCGGAAATACGAGCTAGGGTTTTCCTGTCGAAAACCATTGTTTTAAAACAATTTAATCCATTTATTTTTAACAATTTCTGTTACTTTATTAATTTGGTTCTTAACTAGTGTTACAAGTGTGTTGTGGAAATTTCCAGTTTATAATATTACCATTGTATTTTTATTTGTCCTTAAGGGACAGTAAATAATTTATAATAGTCTAGTTGTTTATTAATTAAATAATCCAAATAGTTGGATTAGAACTTACATGTTTGTTATTTGTAAATATAATACATGTTTAGGGTTTCAACCTTGTAATTTGATTTTACAGGTATATCCTGTTTGAAATTTTTAATACAGTTCTTTTCATAAATAATCATTTATTTATATGTTAATTATTATCATATTCTGTTTGATTTATGTAATAAATTGCAGACAGGGTTTAAGAGAGTTCATTGATAAGATGTACATAAACTCTGTACTTAGTTTGTTATTTATAATTTATTTATTTTAATAACACCTTATTTGGGTTTGAGTATTAATTAGACTTCGTTTAGTTGTTAATACTTGTAAATAAACTAAGTATTTGTAGTTTTAATTCCTTTTTTAACTGAAAGTAATAAAGTAGTTTGACTGGGTTATTTCTACTGCTTATGCAACAGGTTAATAAATAAATGCAAGGAAAAATATATACCTATTGCATAACACAATTTACCCTCTTGCATATTTTATTTTCAATAAAAGAATAATGTTCTGTGTGTAAACATAAAATCTCATTCACTAGGTTAGTTTGTTAATATGATATTCCTTCTACCTGTAATGAGTTATTGCTATTTCTATTTTAGTATACCCACATCAATAAGCTAGTTAAGCAATAAACATAAGTAAACAGGTTACTATTCTTTTCTAATAATAATCTACATACAGAAATAAATTACTTGTTATTGTAAAATGCATAACATATCTAATCATTTCAGTCTCTTATCATTTCCTTCATCTATTTTAAATACTCGGTCTGTGCTGGAGTACGGTTTGGTCCTTGCAGACGTGGAAAAACATAGATTAGAATTAATTTCTGTTAGAATATAATCCGTAGGGATTATTGTAAAATAAATAAATAGTAAGAAGCCGAAAGGGCTAGGAGGAAGGTGAAACCCAACCGTCACATTATTTGTATAAATATAGGCATTTGCATTAGAATAATAATCGAATCGGCAGTTATTACCAACAAGTGGTATCAGAGCCTGACTGCCTGCCTGCTATAACTCCTGCCTGTTGCCAGTCTGCCCATTCCTGGCATTCTGCTTGCCAGTCCATTGCCAGACTGCTCCATCAGTCTGCCAGTGGAGTTGCATGCAATGTATGCGTTACTCCATCTGCCTGCGTTTATTCTCTGCTAAAAATTTTGAACAATACCTAACCCTAATTTTTTGCTGGCCGCCTCTTCATTCCCCATCGCTGCTGGCACCGTATCTTCTATGCAAAAATTCCACTCAGCTTATAGCTCCACAGCTACACGCTGGTGTAACAGGAATGTGCTGAAGTTTGAGACTGCACCACTATGTTATGAGGAGTCTGTACATTGTTTTGTGGAGATTGAATGAAAGCCACGAATGATAAGTTCTTGCCCGAGCCCTAGACTTGATATCAAATAAGTCCGGCAGTCTCCATCCCACTAGAATCATTTTGGATAAAGGATTCTTCCCACAAGAAGTCGATTCTCATTAGGATGTTCCCTCATCACCAGATCTAAACATTGCAAAAGATCCGGATTTAGTTCCACGTGAAACCCTAATTTATGCTGCGATATAGTTGTGACTGCGTTGTTGAGTATATATCCTGCGTTTTTGGGAGCGACCTCTGGGCTCTGGATATTACTGCTGCAGCATACAAGCAATATTATTATCATCTAGTATTACTGCGGTGAGCGTGGAGACTCTATGATGTGTTGTATGATGCGTTGAAAACTGGTGCCGTTGCTGGTGAAAACTGGTGCCTGCATTGAAAACTGGTGCCTGCATTGAAAACTGGTGCCTGGGTTTTCTCCTTTCGACCTGAAACTGTGTGCTGGAGAGATTGTGCAGTGGGAGACTGCCTGCGTGAAGCTCGTATATATACGGTGTAAGCTGGTAACGAATGTGCTGCGTGAAGCCTTGTCGAGCTCTGAACAGAGACCTGCGTGAAGCCTGAAGAGCTCGCGTTGTGTATGCTGCGTGAAGAGCCCGAGTTGTGATGCTGTGGAGAAAAGACTGTGGAGAATAAACTATGTTGTGAAGCCTGAACAATGCGTTGAAGTATGCTGTCTGGAGCCTGAGAATCGTGGAGCTGCGACCTGTAGACTGATATATTGCTGCGACCTAGAGCATAAGAATTGTTGTTTGGGTGATATATACTGCATATGCTAGAGACTTATATATTGAATGCGTTGTACTTCCAGCGGAAGGGACTGCGTTGAACTATCAACTATTCCACACCACATTCAATCCCTTTGGAAGTTGCAAACTTCCTCTAGACAGCGTTGAAGACTGAACGCGTGGAGACCTGTGTGGAGACTTTCTGGTGCGGTGGTGAGGAGAGACTGCTGCCTACGTGGGGAGACTGCTGATTGATATTTGTTGCTTGCTGCTTGATGGTATTGCGTTGGCTTTGAAGACTAGTATATGCGTTGATATATGTGATATATGTTGAAGCTGATGCCTGTAGACTAAGCCTGAAGCCTGCGTGTAGCCTGTGAAGTTGTGCTGGGGTAAGAACTTACATATTTTTGCTATGGATAATTGTGACCATTGGTGACTGCATGAACCTGCATGAGGCTGTAAGAAGTATGTTAATATTGCTGCTGTCTACTTCTTGAAATGCTGCTGAACCTGTGGAGCTATGAGCCTGTGTTAATACATTTTTGCCAAAGATTGTATACATCAGATTTCCCTTCATCTATTTCTTATCAGGAATTTTGTGTGATAGACAGTCTCAGATATAAATTTTTCAATTGAATACTGACTGATAGATTGAAGAATTTGTTATATTGCTTGGTGAAAGTGCATAAACCCTATTTTTGACCTAATTCCTTACATGGAGTAACTGAGACCTCTGGCGCCGAATGTCTGAAGAAACATGACCTTCTGTTGAAGTGTATATGCTGTAGCTTCCCTTCTCTGACCGCGTGGAGGATCAGCTATGAATTTGAAGGGTCAAATTGCTGCAAAAATGCTGGTGTTTTTGTAATTATTATGCCTTTTTTACAATATTGCTGCAAACATCCACTTGAAGACTGAAGTTGTGATCACATTCTACGTGAAACAAGATTGCTGAGACTGCCCATCATGTTGACTGCATAAAATTTTGAAGCGCTGAGATAATTGTTGACTGTTGGTTGTAATATTTTCTCTGTCATTGTATCATCTTTAAAACCTGAAGTTGAGATTGTAAATCACCTTGGCAGAGACTCTAGACCTGCAAGGTTATTGTTTTTCCTTTTATCTCATTCTCTTTGTCATATCAAGTTCATTATTGTAAATTAAACTAACAGTTGTAAAGATGCACTCTTTGACATCTAGTATTGGTGCTGCCCTAGCTGGCAAAGACCAATCCAAAGACCCTTCCAAGGGAGATTGTAGCAAAAGAGGACGAGGAAGAAGAAATTTCAGAGGCAGAGGGGGCAGAAGCAAAAGATCAGATTTGCAGTGCAAGCATTTCAGAAAGACTGGGCACACATCAGATTAGTGTTGGGCTTCATGGGACTCCATCAAAGACAAGAATAACCAGAAGAAAGATGACCAAGATTCTAGTAAAACTTCTGATTCTTGTATTGTTGCACATTGTAATCTTGGATTTAATGAAATGACTTCTCTTTCATCTTATAAAGATTGTTGGCTGCTTGATACTGGTGCAACATCACACATGACATTTAGAAAAGACTGTTTTGAAGAACTGAATGAAAAAATAGATGGCATAGTGTACTTTGCAGATAAGTCAAATATTAAACCAAAGGGAATGGGCACCATTCAACTG
>LPNX010472380.1:130707-166647 GCA_001517045.1 Pseudotsuga menziesii | reverse complement strand
AAGGGGACTCAAGACGTTGGACTCAAGTACTCTAAAGTGGATGACTTCAAACTTATTGGGTACTCAGACTCAGATTTTGATGGCTATAAGGAGACAGGAGTATCAAATTCTGGATACACTATGAGTCTTGGATCAGCAGCTGTTTCATGGAGATCACGCAAACAATCAGTTCCAGCAGATTCAACAACAGAAGCAGAATATGTGGCTACAGCTGAAGCAACGAAAGAAATAGTATGGCTCAGGAAGATACTTGAAGATTTGCAAGAAAAACAAGAGAAATCCACTCCATTGTTGATCGAAAATACTTCTGCAATCAAGCTCGCTAAGAATCCTAGATTCCATGATCGAACCAAACACATCAACACAAAGTATCATTTGATTTGACATCATGTAGAGGCCAAGACAGTTCATCTTCGACATTGTTCCACAAATGATCAAATTGCAGACATCTTCACCAAAGCGCTTGGACGAGAAAAGTTTGAAAGATTCAGAAACATGCT
This sequence comes from Pseudotsuga menziesii, assembly GCA_001517045.1. Lineage (NCBI taxonomy): Eukaryota > Viridiplantae > Streptophyta > Pinopsida > Pinales > Pinaceae > Pseudotsuga > Pseudotsuga menziesii. The sequence goes on along the minus strand of LPNX010472380.1, from coordinate 166,147 downwards.
CGGACTTACAAACACCCTTTCGGATTAAGAGGGGGATTGTTAGAATATAATTCGTAGGGATTATTGTAAAATAAATAAATAGTAAGAAGCCGAAAGGGCTGGGTGGAAGGTGAAACCCAACCGTCACATTATTTGTATAAATATAGGCATTTGCATTAGAATAATAATCGAATCGGGAGTTATTACCAACAATTTCATTCATTCAGATTCATTCCTTCACTAAACCAAAAAGATTACTAACTCTTAACATTTTACAACTAAATACTAAACATTCATTTAGCAGTCAGATCCATATTTAACCATTTAACATAGTAAAACAAAAAGATTGTAGAACCTGATTAAGATGGAGAACAACAACATTAGGAGGCCGTTCCTCCCTACCAACTCCCGGAGAGCGCTCAAACAACGCTTCCTCAGGATCCTCGAGCCTGTTCCTGGTCTCCTTGGTTGAGAACTGGTGGAGCAAGCAAACAATAGACTAGTCCAATGACTCAATAATCACTCTGCACTCAGCAGTAAGATCCTTCAGCTGAAAAGCTGCACTAGATCACTTAGCAGTTAACCCCTCAAACTCTTTCCACAAATTCCCTCACCATTGAATTTCTCTGAAGTACATTCACTTGAATGAATACCTCTATAGAATGAGTAGCCTCAACTCTCTTCAATGGGCATTTTTATAAATATTTCCTAGGTCTTTTGGGTCAGTTGTCATTAATTGAGCCACCTTCTTTGATCCCAATTTCTTGGGGGGTCACGACCCCAAATGTAGGGAGGTTGCCACCTACAACAGTTGGAAGAGGTTTGAGGATGCTGCCACTTGTCTGTTTGCTCTCCACCCAGTCTCCTCCACCAATTTGACTAGTAACACTCTTTTAATAGCTCTCCTAAGCTGTTGTCTTCACTTTTATTTATTTATAATTAAAATATTCAGAATTACATTCAATATCCTTGACTTTGCTGAGTCATCAATTACAACTTAGCATAAAATTTAACATATTGTCTTTAAATAAAATCAAATAAGATAATATTATTTTTTTTGCAAAATTGGGGCATGTGACAATAAGTTTGCAGGTTTTGATACTACCTTTTGGAGATATACACATTCCTTGTGTTGATGTCCTCTGTTTTGAAAGATTTGACACCATTGTAAACAACCATAACTTAGTGGATTTGGAGCGCTTGACTGCAAGTAATTGTGGAAGTCTGGGCATTGAGCCTTGTGATGTCCTTCTGTGCGACATCGACTACATCATGGATTTATTTTCCCTTCTTGATATCTTATAACTAAATCATCAGATTCCCTAGTTGCAATTGGATCTGATTGATTCCGACTTCGGTTTCAACCTCTTGTGAAGCCTCCAGCTTCATTGCAATCTCTAGAGCCTCGGTCTGTGTCACAATATATTCTGCATTAATGGAATTAAGATATGTGGCACTAATTCTACGATAAAATGTTCTTTGTGTTGTACATCGCTCATTCTGAAACTGACTTTCACCATCAACGTCTTGAATCCCTAATCGAAATCCCAAACTGATTCGTTTGGATATTGCTTGATTTCCTTCAATTCTGTGATGTCCTGTGACTCATATTTGGGTTTCCAAAATTCGTCAACCAATCCAGTCCTGATATGTGCTAGAGTTTTCTGCAGATTCCCTGTCAGAACTTCTATGAATTTCATATACCAATCTAATGCACGACCTCAAAAAGTTATCACAAGTTGACCCTTCTTAATGTCTTTGTCTTGTACTTTCTTCACAATCCATACTGCTTCGCAGAGAAACCGATATTGCTCGGGATATTATGACCCATTCCCATGGAACAGAGGTAATTTTATGTCATCATCTGCCATCTTGGGCCTTCTTCCTATACTCGTTGATCCTGTACTTTTACTTTGGTGATGACACACAGGGTAGTCTTGTGATGATCTGGTGTTTCTTCCTAAATGTGGTGCAGTGCATAGAGGTGTAGGTACATTGTTGCTTTGGGTTGGTATTTCCTTAGACTCTGGCGTAGCCTGGTTGCCTCCTCCATCACTGTAGGGTTGCTTAGTCCCTTGTGATCTTCTCTTGTAGTTTCTTGTTTCATTCGCACCAGGACTCTCCTCAGTCCTCTACCTATTCTCTTTCCGGAACCTCACCCCACTTTGCAGAAAACAACACTCTTCTTGACTTCCCTCACAATCTCATTGTAACTCCCATCCATCTACTCAATATCATTTCATCCAACTCACGTCTTCGCAGTACCTGTAACCTCCACACACCAGTGATTTACTCGTCGGAGTTCATTTTTAATATACCTTTTTCACAAATGAGAATCTTAATCTACAATTGCAAAGAAAATAGAAACCTACCTCTTGGTCCTTGGAAGAAGTGACTTTTTGTGTCGCTATAGGATTTGATTGTGTCGACAACAAACTCAGTGATATATCCTTCCAAAATTCTATCAAGCCACACTTAGACAACCCTCAATGCCCTGCTGTCTACATCTTGCAGTCGCTGGATCAAATCAGGGGTCCAGTAAGTAGGTTCACCTCCTTGGAAGTTTATTTTCTGGTAGGTTAGCTGCGCCAACCACTCATACAAGAAAATTCAGAATTCGATGAAGAAATATTCATGGATATCTGAATATATATGTATTCCCAACCACTCTGTTGTTGTAAGTTTGGAACTCTAGTTTTCTTCTGCTGCAAATTATTGTAATGCCCCGGTTACATTAAAAAGGTACATGATGTATATATTGTAATTAATCGTGGTGTGGAGCTAAAGGAAAAATCCCCACCATCGATTTGGTCGTGTATGTCTCAGCAATAAGGATCATTGCCAATGGTATATCATGCTATCTGGCACATTATAGTTTTGGCATCATGTAGATATGCACATTAATTAAAATAAACCTACAGCCAACTACGACGGTGAAACTTTGAATAAAAAGGGCATGATTCCTAAGGTTAAGGGGGGGTTGTCTAAACTGTGGGAGCCATTGGGAGTTTCCATGTGTCTACCACCCACTAAACTTATGCTGTTCGATTAGTTGGAAGTAGTTATGGCTGGGGAGTGTTGGGTGGCATGACTACTAGTCTTTGCCCCACGTACACTCCACCAGCAAGCTCGCTCTTCCTCATGCGGAGGGCAGGGGGACGGTTACCACTCTCCCACTACTCAATATCATTTCATCCAACTCACGTCTTCGCAGTACCTGTAACCTCCACACACCCATTGGGAGTTTCCATGTGTCTACCACCCACTAAACTTATGCTGTTCGATTAGTTGGAAGTAGTTATGGCTGGGGAGTGTTGGGTGGCATGACTACTAGTCTTTGCCCCACGTACACTCCACCAGCAAGCTCGCTCTTCCTCATGCGGAGGGCAGGGGGACGGTTACCACTCTCCCACTCTTCCACTCACGATTTTGGGTTTTCCACTGTGGGTTTTGTATTAACCATCTCATGCAGGTGGGGGTCTGTTCAGTTCTCTCTTCTCTTGCTGATCGCTGGTTGGTGGATCTACTTTCCTCCCACAGTGAGTCATTATGTTCTTCCTCTGTTCATGCAGAGAGTCTGACCCAGTTTTATTTATGGGACTGTGAAAGGTATCCAGGGGATTTCACGGTGAGATAGGCTATGTTCTTTCCCCGACTTGGGAAGAGGATCGATTTCCCTTTTGTAGTGTCGAACTACGTGTATGTGTGTTACCCTCCTGGTTTTGTGGTCTACGTCTTCGTTTTCCCTTGTCCATGCTGGGAGTTTGGCTTCTCTCCCATTTGCGGACTGTGTAATGTTGCCATCATTTCATTGTGATATTGGGGCTGTTGTCTTCCCCTGGTTGTGGGTTGCTGTGTATGCAAGTACATTTTTGGGTTGCCGCTGAGTTGTTTTGGCCACGCTGGGGCCAAGAACAAATCTGAGTCGTCTTATTGACTGGAGCTGTGTTCACCTTTTTGTTTGGGTTTGTCACCCTGTTGTCTTCATCTTCTTCATAGAGCTGTGAAATGTTTGTTTTACTGTGGTATGCAGTGGTTGGTATTCAGAATATTGAGAGTGGGATTAGAGGCTGGGTATGCTTGAGAAAAATGGTGTTTGGAGCCACTCAGATAGAGTTAGATTGCTAGATTTTTTCTCCACAACCCTTGAAGAGTATTGGAAAGGGAAGTCAGGGCCTGAGGGACTGTGAAGCAGAGAAAGGACTGATTCCTGGTGTTGGGAGTGTGGGTGTCTTAGAAGTCAGGATAACTCTGGTGTAGGAATCCTTAGATCCCCATTGAGGCCACCAGCTTAGCATTTATCCTTTCCTAGCTCCTTGACGTCCTGATAAATCCTACTGTGTGGGCTTGGCTGATTTGTGTACCTTGGCTAGGTGCAAGCCTACTTTGACCCTGATTGCTTGAGGAATCATGCCCAGCTCGAGGGTGGAAGTGTTGTTGAGAGATTGATGAGCATACTGGCCTATGCTTGGGTGGAACATTGCAGCGACGTAGCTGGTTGTGGGACGAGATATTCATAAGATAAGCATTCCTGTCCATTTTGCTTCTACATTTGCATTACTGTCTAAATGTCTAATGTTTATGCTTCTACATTTATGCTGGAATGTTTATGTTTGCTTCCGCTATATGTTGAGTAACTATGCATCCTTGTATGTTTTACGCATCTTATCATGTTTTATGTTCTAAGCATTTTATATCAGCATTATGCATGATTGTGTTCATGGAGCTAGTTTCTCAGAGATTTATGATGGTTTGGTAGCATCCTCTTCGCCGGTCAAAAGGTCGGGGACGTTACAGTATGGTATCAGAGCTCATGTTACAGCATGGGCCTGAATGGGCCATGAAGTGTCAGCTAGCAGAGGCAGTTTGTCCTCTTCCCAACAGAAAATAGAAGAAAACCTGTGCATTACAGGGGAATTTTGGAAAATTCCTCTAAGTATTGGGATTATCGGATCATCGGAGGACTTAGTCTGAAGTCCTACCAATGCATCAGATCACCTAAGTAGAAGGCCATCCGATGGGGACCACCGAATAAAAATCTCAAAATTTTTTCTAAGTATCCAAACTGTCAGCCATCGAAAAAGTTAGGAGGATCGCTCCTCTGATGCAGTGGAAGAGCTAGTCTGAAGCTCACCCGACGAAAGCCAGTTGGAAGAAAATTGCAAAATTCATGAATGTGCTTGTCGGCCGTCGGTGAATGTTAGAAGATGGGGAAGCCGCAGTTTCGACGGACATCAGCTGAAGACCGCCGAAACCCCAAATCGATTAGTCTAAAGGTCCTCCGATATTGAACGTCAACGATTGACGAATCTTAGAGGAAGGGAGAGCCGATATGTCAGCAGAGGATAGAAGACATAAGAGCCGATGCGGAGAAAAGATAAAGGAGATAAAAAATTATGATTTTTTTTTTTGAAGTCAGACCATCGGCGATCAACGGAAGTTAGTTGATCACATCGTTGATGAATAGATGATGGAGGCATCGATACGGCCGCAGGAAAAAGGTGAAATATCGTCGAAAATTAGTTGTTTGAGGCACTGAAACATCGGTGGAAAAGAAGGGAAGCTAGTTGGTTGAGCCACCGATACGGCGTCAGGAAGAAGGAAATGTTCTGGAAGTTGGGAATGTCAATTCGTTGGAATTCGATTAGTGGTGATGAGCCGCAGTGTCGGCCGATATATCCTGAAGGACGCCAAAATGTTGGAGAGAGTTAGCGGATGGAACGGTCGATGCACCAGCGGACGAAGAAAAGAAATTTCCGAAAATTTTTCTAAGTACCAGAAACGTTGGCAAAGGATAGACGATGACAGTGCTGATACGTCGGTGGGAAATAGGAGATGAAGGTGCCGACATAGAGAAATAATAAAGGAAGTTTTCACCGAAAATTCTTAAGTATGGAAATTGGTCGGTGAAATTTAGAAGTTGAAAGTGCCGATACATCGGCGGAGATCCCTTGAAGACCGCCGAAACGATGGAGAAAAATAGATGATGGAGATGCCACAATGTCAGTGGAAACTAGAAGATTGGAGTGCCGATACGGCGGAGGAAAGAGAAGGAATTCCCCGAAAATTATCCTAAGGGTTGAGACCATTGGTGATCAGCAAAAAATAGTTGTTTTGATCGCCGATGATTAGACAACGAAAGTGCCGATGATACATCAGTGGAAATTAGACAAGGAAAACGCCAAAACGTCAGCGACGATTAGAGGAAGGTAGAGCCGACATACTCTTTTGACCGTCGATGAAGGTTTGATGAAGGATCGACGATTATTAGTTGAAGGAAGAGCTACAGTTTTGGCAGAGATCTTCTGAAGACCGCCGAAATGTCGGTGAAACCTAGTTATTTGGAGAGCTGATGCGAAGAGGGAGACTTTTCCAAAATTTTGCCTAAGTGAAGAAAACATCGAAAAATGTTAGAAGATCGAACCACCGATGAACATCATCGAAAGGATTTAGTTTTTCAGGCATCTGCCATTGTGCCTGTCATGTGAACTATCCTGTCGATGGTTAGAGGTTTTAACCGCTGACAGGGTGCATGGCCGCGGAACCCACAATTGATTGGATTGCTGCCGTTGCAGATGACTATGGAACTAACCGTCTGATGAGCAAGTGGTTAGTTGCTCCGACCACCGATTATATAGTAGTTCAGTTTCCGATCACTGACAAATCGGAGGAAAATTTATTGTTTGATCATCGTAATGTTGAAATGTTTAGTGGTTTGGGTCGCCGATACAGTGGAACCGTTCAGTTTTGGATCGTCGAAACATAGTGGATAATTACTACAATCCACCAATAGGTTTGTGAACCGCAGACACCGCAGTAATAACGCCACCCACTGTCGCAATTGTCTATGAGATTAACCATCCAATGCAGTAGTCTCTAGTCACTCAGAAATTCGACAAGGTTATGGCCACGTAAAACATAGAGAGTTCGTTGGCTACCGTTGCGGAAGCCTAGAGAACTAGCTGCTCGATGTATAGTGGAACCGATCGCCGATATGGCAATGTGGTAGTGCTTATTGGTCCCGATAGCCGATAAAGGTCTCAGGTAGTGTCGATAAATAGTTTGGAAGCTTAGGCAACTAAAGATCTGATACAACGGAAAATGTTAGTGTTAGGGCCACCGATGAGTGTCGAAATAAGTTGTCGTTTAAATCGCCGAAACGTCGGAGTTGTAGACGAGAAGAGATTAGATTGAGGGAAAGGAATTATTGAGTTTTTTGAAGTGGATTTTTCAAGCAGTTTTCAACTGTTTTTCAGCAGTTCCAGGGCTGAAAAGGAAGAAGAATTCTAGGTGGATGAAGTTGGCAATTCATACCAAAATACAGTTGTGTGTTTTGCCTAAATTTGATGAAAATCATCATGTTAGAAGTGGTGTGGTTTTCACACCCAAGGTCAGAATGAAGCATGTGGATAGGCGTTGGAAATCTTATCGAGCAGGGAACATGGGGGAATCCCTAGAGTTTGAATGTGGTGCTGTAAAGTACTAGTGGCTGTCAGTATGGACAAACCAATTGTTGTGTGGAAGAGGAGTTCCATGCAAAGATGAAGGATTTGAAAAGGGAAAATTCCTTAAACCCTGTCTTGCTAATTATAATTACATTTATAAGTTTCATACATGAAATGTATGAGGATATGCCTTGCATGCACATGATATTACATGTTGGTAAGAGTAGTGAGAATTATACATTTATAATGAACCACTAATGGTAATTATTGCATTGGTGTTGGAATTAGTGGGAAAACCAACGACAACCTAGACATGGCTGAATATGTTGCTGATGCTAATGAATGTGACCAGCAACCCTACGAAGAAAGGGATAAGGCAACAAGTCCAGAATCAAAAGTTGGTGAGCAAATTCTGCAATCTCCTGCAAAGGACCAGCCAAACTGGTAATGCCAAGGGTGTAAGTAGGAACCATGAAGGTAAGAGTTTAATTATGACAATTGCATGGAATGGTAAAAGCAATAGGTCTCCTACCATGTGGGTATTTGAGTTTTATACTGCATTCATAGAGAAATGCGTCATGCCTATATTATGTTGTTATGAGCTTAGTAGCCCAAGGAAAGTAAGCATTGATAATCTTGATTATAGTCATGCATCCTCTATGAAGTAGTCATGGTTGGGCCATGCATGGTATGATTGAATGCATAGTATTCTTTAATCAATGCAAGGTAGCATTGAGTGGGTATGCATTAAAATATTTTATTAATCTTGCAGTTATGCATTGAATGGATGCATATGAAAAGTATGAGTAAATGTTGTAGATATGCATACATAAGTATGGGTGCAAATGTTGTGATACAATTTATAATGCATAGAGATAGTGCATGAGTTATTATGAATAACTAATGGTTGAAATTATGAATTGATGACAATTTTGGAACCATTTCGAGAGCTGTTATGAATGCAGGATGATAAATGAATGAATAGGGTAGTCAGGATCAATTGGCTGCTGGAAATGCTCTATGGAAGGGCAAAGTGGTACAAATGATACGCTTGTGAAGTAAGAAGTATGTAAACCATTCATTTAAATTACATAAATGAGGGGATTGTACCTTGTAATTTAAAGTATGATAATGATTGCGTGAAGTAAACGAGTTTTGGTAGTATTGATGTGTTTAACAACTGGAAGTATTTGAATTTTATAAATTCTGAAAATGCTTCAGTGATGGTTGCAGCAATGAAAAGGTTATATGCATCCAGACTTACCAAGTGTTTGGCTAATTGAATTTCAGGTTTCAGGTAGATTGTTTGGAGCATGGAAATGAGAGTAGGACCATGAAAAATGCTGGAATATACCATGTGAAAGAGCCAAACCTCATGAGAAGAGTCTCATGGTTGTAAAAATAGTTTGTATGCAGAATGAGTTTCCAATTTGGGCTTCTAAATTTCAGAATTGAGAAATTGCTGAAAACTACTAATCAATGTTGGCTTGCATAGAATTGTGTCAGGAGGGCGTGTTGTAAGCAGATGCTCACATTATTCTAGTAAGCATAAAAGTATAATGGGCATAGTGGTGCTGCTTACAAGAGACCAACAAATGAGGATCACCTCATTTCCATGCAAATCAATTTATGTAGGAGACAGAGTTACAAATTCATATTGAATTTAATTACTAATGCCATTGCTTGGTTATGGAACAATCAAATTTGGATTGTATTAGTAGATATTGATTGACTGTTTGGTTACTTGATGAATGTTCCAGGGGTACATGCTGCAAGAAGACCATGTGTGATGGACTGCAGGAGCCAAAATTCATGGGGAAGGGTTTCCCTATCTTGGAAATGGGTTTCGGGTGAAACTCCATTGGGCATTTTGGAAATGTCCCATCTGCACTGCATGTTTGGTAAGCAACATGAGAGAGATGGTATAGATTATGTCGGTAAGACATGTGTGGATATGGAATGTGAAAGGAGTGGGGATGACAAACCGAGGGACTGTTAACTTAGAGAAGGGAGCCCCCATTCCTCCTTAACAAAGGAATATTGCATCAACAAATGGATAAGTGTTATGTGACCCTAGAAAAGAATATGCATGTCAAATTATTAAAATTCCAGATGTAGAACATGCTTTGATTTTATTATGACCGATTGCTTGAGTATGAATAGGGCCTACATGGCACACATCGGAAAAGGGTGCACACTTTTCCGATGTCGGATCATGAAAGGGTTTTCAATATTGATTACACCCTAAGGAGTGGATGCACTCCTGGTGTCTCAATAATTTATAGTGAATAAAGTGAAATATGATTACAGTTTTAGAGCAACAACGCTAACGAATATGCTTATATTGCTTGTGTTGTCAAGATAAACATATGTAGTATGGTATTGTACACTAAATGGGCAATGGCTTGAGCTCATCCTACCTTCTAGTAAAGAGCATAGAGAAGGAGACATTCCTGAGGGACTGTCAACTCAGAGAAGGGAGTGGTCTCCTGTGTGATATGGGGTAGTGGAATTAGAGCCTGATAAACCCAACTGAAGGTTGGCTTGGCTAATGATTGGTTGTTGATATAAGTGTATTGTTGAGATAAGTACAGGCGATTTGTTGATGGTTTGATAAACCCAACTGAAGGTTGGATTGACCGTGCCTGATATATATGAAAGGATGTTGTGAAACAGCCTACGCGATGACCTAAAATCCAAGTCCATAGGCGATCCCAAGGCTTGCAAAGCAAAGCAGGATCCTGTGGATCAACGAGGAAACACACAATATAGATAAGTATTGGATTATTTTGAAATTCTTGCTTATGAATATGCATGTGTACATTATTTGGTTATGATGTTTTAATCTCTTGTTTAAAAGGTCAAAACCGATGGGAATAAACTAAACATGTGAATCTATTCAATGTTTGAATATAGCTATCGCTGGAAGCGAGGACTACGAAAGCATCCTAGAGGTGCATGTGGACATGTGACTCTCCTGAAGAGCTCAGAATGAGCAGTAATGAAAAAGGTGCTAGTGAGAATGTGAAGGTCCTAGCAGCCAAGACAAACCATGTGGGGAGGCTCCATGGTTGAGATGTCTGAAATAGACTGGAGACACTAAGTGTCATGACCAAGAGGGATTGGTCTAGAATTCACGGTGAAGTGAAAGAGGTTGAGAGCATGAAAAGCCACAATGGGAGTGTGGGTTCTAGGAAGGAAAAAAACAAAGAGGGGAAAAACTTTTGCTGCTCTCTCTTTCCCTTTTGATTATATATCTATATCTATCTATATATCTATCTATCTATCTATCTATATATATATATATATATATATATATATATGCATTGTGAAAACAAAAGATTGTGTAATGCATGTATGACTGAAAATGGAATGTGTGTATTTGCTTCAAGTAAATTGTGAATGCTGGAATAGTTCATTCCCTGCCCAAGAATGGACATGAATGAGTTCATGTGCTTGTTGGGAAGGCATGAAAAGTATGAAAGTCTCCTTGACGAGACTTGGACTGTCATGCAATTTGGAAATTAATTGACTGATTTTAATGCCTACATTATGCTTGGTCTAACAAAATTTCAATGATGCATTTCACATGTGAGAAAAGTGAAATCCAGTGGTGCACATTGACCATGGTAGCAGACCAAAAGCTACTGGACTTGGCTGGAAGTCTCCTTCAAATGATTTCCAAGACCCAAGAGAATCTTGGAGAGATGCTCAAGATACAGAAAAGGCAGAATGAGATGAACCACTAGATTTTGCAAGACTCTATTGGTTTGCAAAAGGAGGTAAAAATCCTTCTGGGGGAAATTCATAAAGACAAGGAAAATGGATCAATGATGGGACATTCATCCAAGCAATCCATTAAGAAACGTTCCAGGCATGAAGACTCAAGGGAAATTGAGTAGGTAAAGATGAAGCAGCCAGTGAAATGTTGATAATGCAGAGGACATCATTTACACCGGGACTGCCCAACGAGGGAACATAAAGAGGGAAACAACCACAAAGTTCCTCGACTTGGGGATGAGCCGAAAGCTGAGAACCAATAGGAGAAGCTCGTGGAAGCCAAGGGGCTTGGTATTGAAAGTTCAAGTAAATAATTGAATGTGGGACAGATCTGCAAAATTTTGAAATTTTGGATGTGCAAACTGTATATGTGTTTTTATGTATTGGAACACCGAGGACGGTGTTATTCCAAGGGGGAGGGGATTGTAACTCCCCGGTTTTGACCCTAGTTACATTAAAAAGGTACATGATGTATATATTGTAATTAATCGTGGTGTGGATCTAAAGGCAAAATCCCCACCTTCGATTTGGTCGTTTATGTCTCAACAATAGGGATCGTTGCCAATGGTATATCATGCTATCCGACACATTATGGTTTTGGCATCATGTAAATATGCACATCAATTAAAATAAACCTACATCCATCTACGACGGTGCAACGTTGAATGAAAAGGGCATCATTCCTAAGGTTATGGGGGGGGTTGTCTAAACTGTGGGAGCCATTGGGAGTTGCCATGTGTCGACCACCCACTAAACTTTTGTTGTTCGATTAGTTGGAAGTAGTTATGGCTGGGGAGTGGTGGGTGGCAGGACTGCTAGTATTTTCCCCATGTACACTCCACTAGCAAGCTCATTCTTCCTCACGTGGAGGGCATGGGGACGATTACCACTCTCCCACTCTTCCACTCATAATTTTGGGTTCTCCATTGTGGTTTTTGTCTTGACCATCTCACGCAGGTGGGGGTCTGTTCAATTCTCTCTTCTCTTGCTGATCGTTGGTTGGTGGATCTGCTTTCCTCCCACAATGAGTCGTTCTGTTCTTCCTCCGTTCACGCAGAGAGTCTGACCCGATTTTATTTATTGTACTGTGAAAGCTATCCAGGGGATTTCACGGTGAGATAGACTATGTTCTTTCCCCGAATTGGTAAGAGGATCGATTTCCCTTTTGTAGTGTTGGACTGTGTGTATGTGTGTTACCCTCCCAGTTTTGTGGTCTACGTCTACATTTTCCCCTGTCCATGCTAGGAGTTTGGCTTCTCTCCCATTTGTGGACTATGTAATGTTGCCATCATTTTGTTGTGAGATTGGGGCTATTGTCTTCCCATGGTTGTGGGCTGCTGTGTATGCAAGTACCTTTTTGGGTTTCCGTTGAGTTGTTTTGGCCATGCTAGGGCCAATAACAACTCTGAGTCGTCTTGTTGACTGGAGTTGTGTTCACCTTTTTGTTTGGGTTTTTCACCTTGTTTTCTTCATCTTCTTCACAGAGCTGTGAACTGTTTTTTTTGCTGCGGTATGTAGTGGTTGGTCTTTAGACTATTGAGAGTGGGTTTAGAGGCTGGGTATGCTTGAGAAAACTGGTGTTTGGAGCCACTCAGACAGATTTAGACTACTGGCTTTCTTCTCCACAACCCTTGAAGAGTATTGGAAAGGGAAGTCAGGGCCTAAGGGACTGTGAAGCAGAGAAAGGACTGATTCCTGGTGTTGGGTGTGTGGGTGTCTTAGAAGTCAGGATAACTCTGGTGTAGGCGTCCTTAGCTCCCCATTGAGGCCACTAGCTTAGCATTTAGCCTTTCCTAGCTCCTTGAAGGCTTGATAAATCCTACTGTGTGGGCTTGGATGATTTATGTAAATCGGCTAGGTGTAAGCCTGCTTTGACCATTATTCCTTGAGGAATCATGCCCAGCTTGGGGGTGGCAGTGTTGCTGAGAGATTGATGAGCACGCTAGCCTATGGTTGGGTGGAATGTTGCATCGACGTAGTTGGTTGCAGGACGAGATATTCATAAGATAAGCATTCTTGTCCATTTTTCTTCTATATTTGCATTACTGTCTAAATGTCTAATGAATCATAATGATGAACATGTTGATGCTGGAATGTTTATGTTTGCTTCCGCTGTATGTTGAGTAACTATGCATCCTTGTATGTTTTACGCATCTTAGCATGTTTTATGTTCTAAGCATTTTATATCAGGATTATGCATGATTGTGTTCATGGGGCTAGTTGCCCGAAGATTTATGATGGTTTGGTAGCGTCCTCTTCGCCAGTCAGAAGGTCGGAGATGTTACAGTTCTCAAGCCTTCTGATCAAACCAATCCCGAATCTCTGGTTTTGTCAGATGTCACAACATGTCCTCTTTGTTCTCACACTAAGGTCCCAACAACGAAACCATTTGTTGACACACTTCAGTGGACAGGGGTTCACATGCTGTCGAAACCCCTTTTTTCCATGACCTCCCTGAACATTGGCCCAGGCAGGTTTTAGCCTATCCAGCAACACCTGCGAAGCAGATGAGGTCTCACCAGAGATGTTCAAGGGAGAGCAGTAGTAACCAAGTTTCCATAGAGGGAAATAGGACCTGCACACTATTATTTCTCAGTCATACTATTATCAGAGATTCAGAACAAGGTTTATCGCATCATTCATTCATTATTATAACATATCTATCATCACACCCTTCCATTACACATAAAACAGGTTGACATACAAGAATCCAATCATCATGCAAATACTTCTCATCATAAGTAAAATATTAAGACATTAGTTCATTCATTCATATCGCAACACATCATTTATTCAAATCACAACATTCACAACTAACATTTATCACAAATCACATCTAAACATAACACAAATAATTCTCAACAACATTCTAATCTTATTAAATTTCGCAGGTCAACATACTTCCTCAAAATATATCCCATGGTCGATAGCTTTAGACTGAAATAGAATATACAAAGATCGATTATCCAAATATGCCAAAAGATTATCTAAGATAAATCCAAGATATGATCTGCAAAGGATGATCTTCCTACTACATTTCTAAATCTTTTTACAGGCTTGCGCCTTTACAAAATGATCCACATCTAACTATGTTTCTAACTAACTCATACCAAAAACTACAAAAATACAACCAATCCGACCACTTGTCTACTTCTTCGCCTTGCACAATGTTCTTTGACTTCTATCGCTGTCGCACCATGCACACCAAAACCGCCTGCCAACAATACCACCATTTTTCATTTCGATCCATTTTTTTTAGATTTTCAAACTTCTTGGTCATAAAAAAACTATAATTTTTCGTTACAAGCACTTTTTTCAAATTTTACGAAAAAATATACATTTAGTACCTAGTTACAATGCAGAAACGTATACATTTTTTATTTACTTTTAACATTTAGAAGCTAATAAGAATGAAAAATACATTTTGGAAGTTTTTTCTTCGAAAATTTCTCTCAAATAAATCGTTTTTGGGCAAATTTGAAAAAAAAACCAGAAAATAAAGACATTTCAAACCATTTTAAACCTATTTTCAACTATTTTATGTCTAAAAATGATATTATTTAGCATTATTTTCCATAAAGTGATGATTCACATAAACTCAACAAAAAATATACCATACATTTGTAAATAGCATAGGAAAAAACATAATAGTTATTCTCAAAATAATATCTTAAAGTCAAAACATTACATATAAATATCTTAGCAAAAAATTATCAAGTTTGGCATTTTCCTCAACAACATGAAATTAATCAAGAATATCATGCAAACTAAAATCTAAGTTTGATAGTTTCCTCAACGTCATGAAACTAATCAAGAATATCTTGCAAACCAAAATCTTCATCGTAATCATGCATTTTCTACAGCTTGGCTCTCTTCCTGGACCTCATTGTTTTATGCCATTGGGTATTCTACTTCTGCAAAATGCCCCAAGTGATAATTTCCAAACATCCCTTTTAATGGTGTTGAGGTTCTTTTGACATCTTTTCCACAAGTGACTCACAAAATTGTCCTTTCTTCAAACCAAGTTCCTGCATTTCATGTGGAAGAACTTTCATAGCACTAATTCTTTGCTTGATATAGTTGCACTATAGTGGATCATTATCAATGGATATGCAATTTCTTCATTTTTGTAAGGAGCATGTTATTGGTGTAACTAATCACCACATGCATAAAAAATAAAGTTAAATTCATAATGAGACATAAATTTGAAAAATATATATCATAGATATAGATTAATGACACTAGTTTCATATGTAATATTAGAAATATTACCTGATTCCGAGAACAAATCTAAAACCCAATCACCGTCTTTTTTATAGAAATGTATCTATGAGATAATTACTCAATGTTTGTGGCTTCTGGTGGATGTTTACAATCTCTCCTTTCAAATATATTTCTTCGTATGTCAAATTTTTAACCACAACATTATAAGTCAATATTTGACTATATTTTTCTTCACTCCTTTCATTGATTAAAAGAGATTCACAAGTCTCACCTTTTGTCCAACATGCAATATGTATGCTTTTAGTATCACTCATAAATGGATCATTGTTGGAGCGACGAATATTAGGCTTATGCCCGTAACAAAAGTGAATAAGAATCTAATTAAATTATAGAAATTTCATTTCTAATTTCAAATGCTTAATAACGCACTGTAATTATCTTACCAATACAATTGCTTCCTTGAGTTTGCTTTATCCTTGAAGGTTGTTAGCACTTCTCCCCCTTGTACATCTGAATGGAAAAGAATAAATCTCCATAGAGGTGATGTTGTGACATCGATAAATTCGGAAACCACTTCATTGAATAATTGGTAGGTATAAGGGTCAAAATCATAAGTAATGTTTTTTATATTGTAGCCATGAGAGGTGTTTGCAATTACTAGGCAGTACTCCTTAGAAATAAGATTTTCAATGTTTGCACAATCACTTTATATTGCATAGTGTCCATCCCATTCCAAACATGATTATCAAGGGTATCATCAAGTTCAACGTTTGCAAGTTGTTTCCTTCTTTGTCCTTCTATTTTGGCTCTTCGAATATGAATTTTGAAAGACTTAGGTGTTGTGCTCTTCTTTGACACATTTTAGAAAAAAAATTATATGTATAAGTAAAAAAAATATAAATGAATTGGCTTTCAAATAAACAAAATAGAATATATCATAAATCAACATACCTTTTGTTGTGCAACAAAAAAATTTCTCAACTTTTCTATGGAGCATGAGTCTAGATAGTTGCATTTGACATCATCCCAACTCTTCTCCCCTAACATTCCAACCATATCATCTTGTATTTTCATGTAAAACTTATGACTACACAATGTAAAAATAAATTACATTTACAATCATATATAATAATATAACATAATTCTTAATTAATAAAACATACTAAACTCAAAAAAAAACTTTAAAACATAAACCAATCCACAAACTTACTTTTCAAATTCATTGCACATTTCCTCCATGGATAATTCACCTAAATTTACACGTGACAAAATTGTAGATATAAGTATTTCATCCTTCACACCTTGCATTTCTCTCCAAGGTGTTACAGTCATACCTTTTGGCAAATTATTGACGTTAGGGCCTCCTTGACCAATAATCAATTAACTGCTTTAATTTTATTTACCTTTTGATTTTTTATGCCAATATTATCCCACATGTTAAATATCTCTTTATCAAATCCCATATTGGCCCCATTCTAAATGTCAATTGAAAATAGTTATCTACAACTTTGAATGCATCACTTCCTTTCAAACCTTTATGCTTCACATCGTCCTCTTTAACCAGGAAACCTATTTCCATACACCATCATTTCCAGAAATCTGCCTCAACTTTCGATTTATCCCCACCACATATTTGTTCAAATTCATTGTGGATAAATATGACCCTTTGAAAGAATGTCATGGACATCCTATAATCACTATCCGTGTTATGATCCCATGCCAAGAGTTTTGCTTCCACATATGTTAAACCATCATAAATTATGCATTTGACTGTTTGAAAAATAGGGTTTTTGGGAAACTCTTGCATCAATTCTTTTCTGGCCTCTACAGAATGAACCCCCCCCCCCAAAATATAATAGTTTTAATTAAAACACATTGATTCATCAAATGCATCTCAAATAGGAACATGCAAGCGACATGGTTTCCTAATTTGATACTTCTCCTAACCTTTCGCAGGCCTATAAAGTTGCTTAACATTTAAATCAAATGTATGCCCATTGTGAACCAACTTATCCCTGTGCAATCGATACCGGATGGAATTTTGTGTTTTCTTGACAACAGGCCATCATCTAGAACACCGCCTGGAGTGATGACTTCCAAACTATCTCTAGAATTTTCACTTTGATTTTCAGTGATAACATTGGATTCAACATCGTCTCCTTCTTTTACGTCTTGAAGTTGATGTATCTAAATGAACAACTAGTTGATCAGGAATGGAAGCACACTCATCCATATTTATTTTAGAAGAGTGTTTCTTACTCTTACCAACATAAGTAACATCCTCAACAACAACAATTTGTTGATAAACTCCAGTTGGGTGAGATATTTTTTTAAATGTAACCTTCCTAGGTACTTCAGTTGATTTTTGGATGTCCTTTCCTTTCTATGTTTGTACTTCTTCACTTTGAACATTTTTCACTCATTTATTCCTTGGTGTTTCTCCCTTCTAAAGAGTACTAGACATCCATAGGGTTTTCTTCAGTGGAATAAATTCCATTTAGAATATGGGAAAGTGGCATGGAAAAATCCTACAAAATAAAAACCTTCAGTTGTAGTAAAACTATAAAAATATAGAAACTTCCACTCTTGCGCTCAATATCATGCACAACTCTCGCACAAAATTCAATGATTTTTTTTTGATTTTATATTTTGAAACCTTAAAAAAATATCGTATTTGACATAGGTCTTATCTTGTTTCACTAGTGCATAAACAAAATCTTTACCTGGAACCTGTTGTAGCTACAATGATTTCCCAAATCTCTAAAAAATTTGGGACCCTCCTTTTAAATTTGTCTTGCTTAGTTTTGTTGGTATTTCTTGATTTTACTACAATTTTGATTGTTGACTGTTGAATGAATATCTTTATGTTGGTGCTTCCTTTGGTTTAGAATATGTCTTACAGTGATTTCTTATCCCGCTGTCAAATTTTTTTGAAGCTATGAAATCGAAACCATAGTCAACTACGCATCCGTCGTTGCAGAGGTGCAGTAGAATGACGACCCGATCCAAAGCTCTATCTTCCACCGATACACTCTCGTTTATATTTTATTGTCGGCGTTTTGTTTGATAACCGTCAGAGCACTAGTGATTTATATTTCCATCGTTTCAGATGAGAAATTGTGAACACCATGACGGAGGTTTTGATCCTTTCCGATTGCCGTTGGTTTTGTTTTGCAAAATCCTTAGTGTATTTGCGCTTCGTCGTTGTGGCTATGTAACAGACTAAACTCCCGCGTGATGGTTTTCCCATTCGCCGATGCTTGTTTCTTCGCCAATGTTTCGCTTAAGCTTTGTTTTTATTTGTCTCTATTTTTGACTGGTCTACAAAACTTTTTTCTTTTACAGCTTCCGCCGTTGCGACGATCTAACAAACTTATAGTCCGAGGTGATAGTTTGTTTGAGCTCCGATATGAGTTGTTTTTTAGTGATTTTTTCGTCGACGTATCTCTTTGCACTGCGGACCTCACAGTTGATTCGTTTTCCGCTGTTGCAGCCCATTAGCAGTTTGGATGCCGATCCCTTAGTGGTTCCGCCGATCGATTTGGTTTGTTTTTCCTACCGAGGGTTTTATTTTCACCAGGATATATATATATATATATATATATGGGATTTGGGGTTTATTTTCTATTATTTTTCCTATGAACCCGTGCCTACGCTGTCATTATCGTATCGAACTGGGCATTGTACCTTAGCTATCAGGAGCTCATTCGTAGGTGGCATCGCTGTGGAAGCCATCAGATTCTCCTTGTCAATTGCACAGCTCCTTTCTAGGTAGGCTAACTATGTTCTACCCCTTTTAGTTGAGTTTTTAACTAGGGTTTTCGTCCTTGGTTGGGTTTTCTCCTGCCGCGGTCAATTGGGAACAAGGTTGTGGTTTTATCAGCGTATATGTGGTTCATTTTGATAGTTGGCATCCCAAGGGGGGGGGGGGTTTCTCATTCTCCTTGATGAATGTTGCGGAACCCTTACGAGTTTTCGATTATTTCTCGACTATTTAGGAAACTGGTGTAGACGAGCGTTATGCTGTCTCCACCGGATTTTTCTAGTTTGCGTATGGCCATCGAGGGGAGTTTTCCTTTCTTTTGCAGTAGGTAGACACTTACCCTGGTTTGCTCAAAATTCCAGAGGGTTTGTTTTTTGGGGTTATTTGGTTGCTCGCATGTTTGAGAATAGGGTCGCAGTTTTGAGGATATGCCTCGTTTTGATGAGATTTATTTTGACCAGGAAGTTAGGGCATATTATGCTAAGGTTGATAACGTCGAGGATGTAGTTTTGAGTAGGCCGGTTTCTTTGCCGAGAGAAATTCTACAATGTTAGCAAAGCTATGATGTTTTTGGTTGATCATGCTATTTTTTAGTCATGGGCAGGATCTAAGATTTTTTGTAAACCTATCTTGTGTAAGAGTATTTGATAGTTAGCTCTGGTTCTATATTTTACATGGATTTAGTCATTAATAATGTGGCCGAGGTAAATGCTTATGTAGTTTTGCCTTCATTCTTTGAATATTGGTTGAACATGTCATAGGACCTAAAAGACATTTTGTTGTATTATAGGGAAAATTTTCCGAAGACGAGATGTCAAAGAGACAGAAAAAGAAAGCTGCTGTAGTTGAAGAAGAACCTGAGGTAGAGGTTATCACAAAGGTTGAGTGCATTTACGAAGACACTAGATGCACCACCGAAGTAGAACCTGAATACAAGTGGGGAAAAATTTACAGACTGATTTCACACCAGGAAGTGCCTGACACTGGTTTTGAAGAAGTAACAATATATGCTAATATTGAAAAATCTGCCTTAATGAAGGTAGCTACCAGGCCTGAGATTTTCCCATGCTCAGAAGTAATTGGATGGATTTTGCCTAGGGCAGACATGACTACCATGATTCTGGCCAACATTGATAAGCAGGGCTATGCTGCTTACAGCCCTAGTTATGTATCATTAGCTTACCACTTACCAAAATCCTAGGTTTACCTAATTGAAGGTTGGCTGAAGGAGATTAACCTAGACCTAGATGAAACTGTAAAAGGAATGATGGTACCTGGTAAGAATTTCCAAACTAGACCATCAAGGGAGTATGACACAACTACTTTAAGGACCCCTTACAGGTTTATTGCATTAATGCTGAACAGAATTTTTGGGAGAGCCCATAGAAGAAGTTTTAAGATAGGATGGGTTCCTATCATCATCTATGTAGCCACCGAAGGGATTGTGTTCAACTGGGAAAATATTGTGTCTAACAGTCTCTCGGATTGCATTGCTTCAGCACTGGGAGGGGTGTCCCAGAAAAAATATGAGTTCTACATGAGCTCCATATTGATTGATTGTATACTGTGCAATCAACCATTCCCTAACCTAAGGTGCACATGGGATAGGGACAGAACCCCTGTGTACATGGCCTACTAGCCATTATGGGCACACAAATACTACAATCATTATAGAGAAGTGTGTGAACAATTTGTCATGCCCTTGTATACGTTGATTTTCTTGAAATAATGCAATTGCATGTCTGAAGAAGCACTGAAAGTCATTAAAGAGGTTGCAAATTACTACTTGACTGAGGACGGGATGTATATTAGAATGCATGGTTGCTATAGGGCACCTTTGTTGCTTCCCAAATATGCCACTGACTATGTGGCACATAAAGAAGCAGTAAAGCATGTTTTCTTGGATGGTATAGGGAGTTTTTTGTTCAAGCACAAGAAGGAAAATTATCCTCCCATACCGTTCAGATTAGGAAGTTATAAGTTTTCAAAAGTTAAAAAAGCTGATGAGTTTGTACAAGAACTGGAGAAATTTCACTTTGGAGAAATGAGCTTCCATAGGAATGATTCTCAGAGTAAGGTGGTGGAGCATTGCAAGGAAGCCAATGTGCATTTTGAATATACGAACCATTGGGATAAAGATGAGGAAACTTTCAGAAATGAAGAAAATATGTCTGCATTAAAAAGAAGATTTAAAAAGAAGATCACCACCAAAGGTGGCAAGGGCCAGGATGAGCAGAAGAAAGTAGATGAAGAGGAGTCCAGGAAAAGAGAAGAAGATGCTAGGAGACTAGCAGAGGAGGCCGAAAGTTGGCTTAGAAGTGAGGAAGAAGAAAAGAAGAAAGCTGAACAAGAAGTAGCTAAGAGTGCAGAGGAAGCTGCCAAGAGGGAAGAAGAATAAATAAAAAAGAAAGAGGATGAATAGCTTAAGAAGCAGGAAGTGGAAAGGCTGAAATTGACAGGATCCATGACAGAGCAACAAACTTCTGACTCTGCAGACACTCAAGTGCAAGATCAGGATAGTCCTGATTCTCAACACCCTGCTACAACTACTGCCAACACTTTAGGGAAGGTTGTTGTTTCTGGCTTAAGACTGATCCCTTTTGATCAAAAGAAAGGGGAAGAAATCCCAGACTTCAGTACCATTTTTTATGACAGAGAAAGGAAAAGAATTGTGAAGAGGACTGAGAATAAAGTTGAAACTGGGGGGCAGTCAGGGAGGATGATAAATGATAAAACTGTGGTCCATGGGACAGACAAGGACCCAAGACTGAAAATCTGAGCTGGATTAGCATTGATCCACGCCTCTGAAGATAATGTGGATCAAATAATGACAGACCTTGGGCAATCAAGGAAAATTGCTTCCCAATTGAGAGACACTCTGAAAAAGGAGAGAGATGAAGGAAACAAATTAAAGAGGAAGTTTGAAGACATGCAAAATGAAGCAAAGTACTCAAAGGCAGAGCTTCAGTCCCTCCAAGTAGACAAGATGTCTTTGGAAGTTGCCCAGGAAAGCTTAGCAAAATTGCAGCAGGAATATCAGGAGCTAATGACAGAAAATGATGGGATGAAAACAACATATGCGGGTCTTCATGTAGAAAAAGACCAACTGTAAAGTAATATTGGGGAGCTAGAAATACAAAGGGACACCTTGGAAGAAACAGAGAAACAATCTCAGGTGCAAGCAGTAGAGTTTAAAGAACAAATTGCTTCACTAGCAGCATCTTTGGAAGTGGCCAAACAATAGCAGACCAACATTTAGCCTTTCAAAGACCAAGTCTTAACACAAAGAAGCAAAATGCATAGGCTGCAGGTGTCCATAGAAGAAGAGAGATGCAGAGTTTTGCAGGTAGATAATAGATTAGAAGAACTATTGGAGACTTCTTCATATTTCATAGATAGGTCTCAGCACATTTTAGAAGTCCTGATGGGAAGAATAGCAAGATTGGAGGCCAATGAGGAGATCCCTGCAGACTTACCAGCAAAGGATCAACAAGGCTTAAAACAAGATTATGACTTGTTAGAGTTTTCCATAAACACAGCGGAAGAATTTAAGAATGCTGCAAATAAAATGAAAGGAGCTTGCATCGAGTTTTGTAGAAGACTCTTGATCACTTACAACCGATGTTAGGTGGCTGCTGAGCAGAGAATAGACATATTTCGAAACCATGAATTGTTCATAGAGATGTTACAGAACATATATCAAGAAGATGAACAGAGAATTCAACAGGTCAAGGTACTGGATGAGCATATCTTGAAAGATGAAGTAGCTCATTCAACAGTCAGTGTGTAGTTACTAGAAGATCAGCTACGCTTAAGTTCAGCCAGGATTGAAGTAATTAAAAATCAGGCTGCAAAGTTTGAAATTAATATTCATTTTCTCGAGCCTTCTGATTTTGAGAACATTGCATCAGAAGCCTTAGCATGGAAGAAGTTCCTGAAAAATCAAGCGGGGCCCTCCACTTAAGTGCTTTATTAGTTTGTTTAAATGTAATATATTGTAAATTGTATAAGCACTAAATATGAGACAATTGTGGGAGATGAAACGTTGGGGAAGCCCAGGGGTCATTTGGGGGCAGCCCAAAAGTTTTTGCCTTTTGAATAAGTATAGGAGAGTTAGATAGAGAAGGGGCTTTTTCCCAGTGAGACTTGTGAAAAACTTGTTGTAAGAGGAACTATTTCGTTTTGCAATAATATAATTACAATTTTGCCTGTTGGAGAAAGTTTTGGGTGGAATGTTCAAATGTTGTGCAATGAATGATGCTGAAGGGGAACTATTTCATTTTCAGCCGTATTTCATTAACTATGAGATCATTCTAACTTTCTGAACCTATGTTCTTGTACGAATGTTCTCTGGTTTATTTTATGATGATTTCCACTGTGAGTAATGAATGTATTAACAAACAATGAGCTATCTTGTTGTGCATATCTTTATTTATGTTTATGTGTTTTGATTCAAAGAGTAGCTACCTGTGATTTATCTTAATACATGAACAGTAATACATTACTCATTAAACGATAATCTCGCTCCCTAGGGACAAATTAGTTAGTTTGTTTTCTGTTGTGTGTGATTCAGATGCGAGAGAGTTTAAGACGAGAGGTAAGAACCTGCGCATCACATTGTGACCGCTCCTTGTATTCTTTATCAATTTGCATGATAGATAGGCACTTGCATATCATACTTAAGTTAAAAACACAAAAATATACATGGTGGACCGGGCCGCAACCGGTAAAACCCTTTATTTTTGTTATTTGACCTACGGTAGCCGGACCGCAAACCGGACAGATTCCCCATACCAAATAGTCACGGGCTAGTTGGGAACGTTGACTGGGGAGAATCCCTTGTTGTTGTTGCTTGCGATTTTCCAGGCCTAAACATAACCAAACAAATATCCCACAATAATATTAATGAGTGATAATCATTTTTCATATATGCAAATGTTGCACAATATGAATGAACACTATATGGGTTCCCTTGATATTTCTTTTTCAGAAACCAAGAAATCTTAGTTTATCTTCTTTTACCTTCCTCTTGTGCATGTTTCCATTCCCTAGAATCCTTGGATTTTAAATCCTCGATGTACATGACTTATTCATGGGAAACATTCTCTGGTGGCTCAATTGTTTTTTTCAACGACTACATTGTTGATCTTGATCCATACATGTTTACAAATAGATTTCTTGATGCCATTCTCCCTATAAAGAAAAACAACAAATTTTAGTTTATCTACAAATTTTTTTCTCTAAAAACAAGTAACATAACTATATAAACAAAAAAAACATTTACAAAATTTTATAAAGTTTCAATAAACTGAAAAATCCTAACATAAGTAAACAAAAAAAAAACTATAATTTTTTAAACAAATTTTGAGCTCAAGGAAGGCCCATGCATTGGGCACCCAAAGATACCTGAGGGGAAGAGCATAGCTCCTCCATCATGTTCTCAAAGGGGTTGCCCTAGGGCACTCCCTTTTGGATGCCCAATGCATATCCCATGGGCTTATACATAGCCTCCAGTCTATGTATTGGCCACCCAAAGGGGCCCGACAGGGAGGAATGAAGCTCCTCCCTCATGCGCCCAAAGGGGCATGCCCTAAGCTGCCCCTTTGGGCACACGAGGGAGGAGAGCACTCCTCTCATCGGGCCCCTTTGGGCACCCAGGGGAGTTGTCACCTTTCACACACCTGGGGGTTAAGCACATTAGATATATTCAAGCTGCTAGGTGTGTCCTTGGGGGAAAGTCTCGAGTCAAGTACTATCACTTGATCTTGACTCCTATGTTTAGGCCAAACTTCTAACAAATCCAAGGGGGTGGTCCCTAAGAAAGAGTTGTATAAGTATCTTTAACTTTTAATTATTATTTATGGAAGTAAGTTGTTTAGAAGTTATTTACTTAAATTTGCAAACACGCTCCTCCCCGCTGCCAAAAGGGGCATGCAACACGCCCCTATGGGAAGTGGGTAGGAGCTCCCTCCTCCCTTGGGCACCCAAAGGGGCCTGAGGATAGGAGCATCGAGCTCCTCCATTGTGCATCTAAAGGGGTGGCCTAGGGTACACCCCTTTGGGCGCATGAGAGAGGAGCTTCGCTCCTCCCCCTGGGGCCCCTTTGGCTGCCTAATGCATAGCCCAAAGTCTATGCATAAGACCATGGGCTATGCTTTGGGTGCACAAAGGGGATCTAGGGAAGGTTCTTATCTCCTCTCTGGTGTGACCAAAGGGTGCGATCCCTATAGCCACCCCTTTGGGAGCATGAGGGAGGAGCTATGCTCTTTCCCTCGGGCCCCTTTGGGCACCTAATGGTTATCTCAAAATATTTACAAGGGCATGTCCAAGCCCAAAAAAACATTTAAAAACAAATTGCATTAAATTTAACCCTTGTGCATCCAAAGGGCATGCCAAGCCCAAAAGAAAAAAAATTAAAACAAAATTTACATTAAATTTAACCCTTGTGCATCCAAAGGGCACACCAAGCCCAAAATAGAAAAAAAAAAAAAATTTCATTGCACAAAATATAAATTAAAGTAACCTTGAAAATCTCCTTGGTGGTCTTTAAAATCCTTATAGATTGCTCCAATGTTTGTAATCGTTGTTTGCAAGAGGTGACTGTAGAAAACAAAATCGCATTTATATTGCATAAATTAAGTTTAATTTAACCGCTACATGAATGTGGGATTAAAAAAAAGAACGATAAAAGCACAAAATAAAAATTGTCAAGATAAAAAAATATACAATCTTATTATAGGATAACTAACCTTCAAATCACGATTAAATTGTTTCAAATTCAAATTGTGAATAGAAAGAAAATGTGAATAGTAATTAGCTAATGCATTATTACTAAATTTAAATAGGATGGCACTAAATGAAATTTTACTTTGTTATGAGTGTGGGATAAAAAAAATAATGTTGATAACCAATATATTATTACAAAATTTATAGAGCACAGTTTACATGTGATTTAATTAATATTATTACAAAGTTTTTATATGAAATATTGTATTAACTTCATTAATTGTATTAATGCATTAGAAATGTGCGATTTGTTTTTGTAACAAATTTTGGAGGGAAATCTTTGGGGGCGAATTTTGGAGGGAATGTTTTGGAGGGAAAATTTTGTTCTTTTAACTATATGATTGTTGGAGTTTTACAGGTGCACCATTCTACTTCTTGTGTTAGGAGAGTGGGATTTACACCATCCTAGTTTTTAGTGAAAAGTCATGGACTCATGAAATTATATCAATTTCTGAAAAATGGTGGAAATTTTCCTTCAAGTGAGGATTTGAGAGGCATCGATGATGATTTTCCTCCTAGAGAGGATTTTAAAGTTAGTAATGATTATGATGAAGACCATCCTCCAAGTGGAGATTTTAAAGGAACTGAGCAAGATGATGACAGTTTTCCCCCAAGCGAGTATTTTAAGGCACCGATGATGATTTTCCTCCAAGCGAGGATTTTCAAGGCAGCAATGATGATTTTACTCCTAGCCAATATTTCCCTCCAAGCGAGGATTTTCAAGGCACCAAAGTTGAATTTCCTCCAAGAGAGGATTTTGATGGGACCGATGATGATTTTGGTGAGGATGAAGGCACCAATAATGGTGTATATGATTTTCCTCCAAGCAAGGATTTTAATGGCATTCATGATGATTTTCCTGCAAGTGAGGATTTTAGTGGGATTGATAAATTTTCTCCTCAACGAAAGGATTTTGATGGCAGGTCCGATGATGATTTTCCTCCAAGCAGGGATTTTAATAGGACTAAAGATGATTTTGGTGATGATGAAGGAAACAACAATGGTGAAGATGATTTTCCTCCAAGCGAGGATTTTGATGCACTGTCACGTTCCCGTCCCTCAACCAGCGAAGAGGACGCGGCGAGCACATCAAATACAACCGGGCAAAACGCCCCATGAACATAAACAAAATTCAAATGCTGAAATTGAAATTTACAAGCATACACAGATGCATTTGTCTTTGATCATACAGCGGAAGCACACATACATTCCAGCAATCACATGTTCATCATAATTCCATATACAATTGTTATAATTGCAGAGATAGACTGGCATCACTTATCTGTTAATGAAGAATTCACCCACAACCAGCTACGTCGCTGCAACGTTCCACCCAACCATAGGCCAGCTTGCTCCTCAACCTCTCAGCAACGCTGCCACCCCCGAGCTGGGCATGATTCCTCCGGAATAAGGGTCAATTGCAGGCTTGCACATAGCCAAGGGGACACAAAACAACCAAACCAACACCGCTGGGTTTCACAGGCTTTCAACAGACAAGCAAAGCCAGCACAGTCCAAGGTTCAACCACTGCATACCAGCAGCCAAACAATCCATTCACAGCTCTGTGAAGAAGTCATAAATAACAGGGGACAGCCCCAAACCATGGAGGAGCACAGCTCAAGTCCAATGGACAACCCAGAGTTGGTTTTGGCCCTAACGTGGCCAAAACAACTCAACCACAACATCCCAGACCAGGGAAACAACAACAATAGCCCAATTTCAAAGTAAAACAATGGCAACTATGCACAGTCCCAAAACACAGAAACTCAGCCCACGAATTGGAAACCCACAGTGGCTCAAAATGAAATTGAACACCACAGCCAACAAAACATAGGGGAAACAGCAGCCCCAAAACATGACAGTGAGAACGGCTCTCACAACATGGGAAAACGACCCAAACAACCTATGCGTGAGGAAGAACTTACACCCAACAGCAAAATGCACGGGAAATACATACCTGATTTCTCTGCGTGAGGATGAACAGACCACAGTACGAAAATGGCTCACTACGAATTGGGCACTACGGCCAACCAAAAACGTGGAGAAGACAAAAACGGGAAGCAATCCCTCTTCGTGAGAATGCACAGCAATGGAGAGGACGCGAATTTGCAGTCAGCGGGTGCTCAGCCACTCGTGGAGAGGAACAAAATGCCTGCGTGAGACCAAATTCGTCCAAAACCTGTGCGTGGGGAGCCAACAGACCCAAAATCGTGGTGAGTGAGTGAACTGACCAGGGAGAGTGCGTGAGGGAGAAGAATGGGCAGACATGGGTGGAGTGGGCAAATGGGTAAGGCTGACAGCCTGCCATAACCACCACCACTTCAGCAATAACTGCCCCAACCACCAGCTGAAGCATTAAAGAGGTTGACAAGGTTGGGTAAGACAAAAAGGGTGACAAATAACAAGGTGGTAAAACACATGGGTTTTTCTCCCATAACCAAGGTTTGACATCCCCCACCCCTTATCCTTTGGAACCATGCCCTTTTCATTCAACGTTGCACTGCCGTAGCTGGTTGTGGTTTATTTTTAATTGATGTGCGGGCTTACATGATGCCGAATTAAAATGTGCCGGATAGCACGACATACCATCGGCAATTATCCCCATTGCCGAAACAGACACAAAAAAATCGATGGTGGGGCTTTTGCCTTGAGCTCCTCACCACGATTAATTACAATATATACATCATGCAAACGGGGTTAGAACCGGGGACGTGACAGGCACCGATGATGATTTTCCTGCAAGTGAGGATTTTAACAGGGTAGATGATGATTTTGGTGAGGATGAACCTGCAAGTGGTGAATATACCAATATTGTTGATGATGTTGATTTAACCTCAAGTCATAAACATGATAATGATGAGGGTAATCAATATCCTACTAAATTTGGCGATGATAATCTCAATGAGAGAGATGATATTCCTCATAGTGATGAGGACACTCATTCAAATGAGGATGATGGAATGGTACATGAAACAAATAGGGAAAAATGTACCAATGAGGAATATTAAATGTAGGACTAGACCATTTTATATCTATCCAAAGCATTCTAGTTATACAAGGTCTAGAAAAGATTTGCTCACAATTCCAAGTTCTATTATTGATTTGATTTCAAGTGAGTGTTGCCGAAACATTATTTGAAACATATGCACTACAATTGTTCCTTGGAGAAAAGGCTAGCACATCTATCAATGAACAAAAATTTGCAAAATTCATATTTAGTGGGGTGCATGATTTCCTCAAATGCAGGTTATGATTATTGCATTGGAAGTATTTTTCTTTGCAGAAGGGCATTCAAAAAAAATCATTCAATTGGTAATATTTGACTATCAAGAATCCATACAAGGTTATAAAAGGACCCCACCTTTTATTCTAAAAGAATATCATGCATGAGCTAGTGGGACAATAACAAACATTACAATATCATGAATGTGCATCTTCTTTTCTAAGCATGGAGAAAGTATGCTAGATAGAGAAACCATACACATTCGAGATAATTTCTCAAGGAAGGAAATCTACAACTTGTACAAGGAATTTGTTCAAGAGGCCGAAGGAAATAATAATTTCCTCAGATATTCATATTTTACAATACTATGGAAAATAGAGTTCAAACATGTTTGTATTCCTAAGAGGTCAAGGATGGGGGTTTTCAGTATATGTGCTTCTTTTATAAAAATAAGGGATAAATCAGAAGGGATAGAAAGAGGTGCATCTCTAAAAACTTTCTTTTCTTGAATACTTATCAATTATAAAAGCTCATCAATGTTTTTTTTTTGTAGATTTTGTTATAATCAACAATCTGTTGAATTAAAAAAGTTATACAAACATCGCAAGAAGTGTTATAATGATCCACATCAATATTTTGGTTTGATAATTGATGGCATGGACAAAAAATAACACTTTTGCCACATTTTGTTTGTGTACCAAAGAATTCAAAGGAGGAAAATTTTATTTAGTTTCACTTGGTTCGTTGTATGGTTTTTAATGGTCAGATGTCTCCAAGGGTTTACTTTACAACTCCAAATATTCATAGTGATGCAAATTTTACCATCACCACAATTCACCATGTGAGTACTCATTGGTCTGAAAATCTTCCTCAAGTTATATATATGCAATTGGAAAACACCAGCTAGGAAAACAAAAATCAGATTGTGTTTGGTTATCTAAACATGCTTGTTGAATTGGGAATTTTTCAGAAGGTTAAAGTTGGTTTCCTACTTGTTGAGCATACACATGACCATATTGAACAAATGTTTATCCATTTTTCAGTGGAATTGGGGAGGGAGAATGTTGGGATCCCCCCATCATTAACTGGAATTATTAGAAAGACATACTAACGTTGGAGGAGACTATTGACAAGCGGAGATTTATTATGGGATCGCATGGTGAAGAAAGGTGCATTGAAAAATTGAATGACATTCCAACATCAATCTCGTATAAAAAATATTGATGGTAAAACACTACTATGGAGTAAGAAGTACGCAACAAGTGCAGAATGGGGGCCTACATTAGGTTTAACATTTCTGAAATTCATCCCAATTCGTCAAATTTATGCTTCAAAGTTATTGTTGTTGCAATCAATTGTTGATATTTAAAATGCACTCCAACACAATAGAGACGTTGATTCTTCTCAATGCTCGGAAGAAATAAAAAAGTCTATCAAAGATACATATGACTATTTTGATGTTGCTGGTACTGTTTGGTGGGAGTCTATTTTCATGGTGCAAACTGACATAATTCAAACTCTACAAATGGATATATATTTTTGAAGACTCCATTTCATTGGCCACAAAGTATGTCAAATGAAAACAAGGAAATAAATGTTGAGCCAGAAGTTGTTGATCCTTCTCAAGTAAAGGAAAGGGAAATGTATATTGGGTCTAGAATATCATCTACACGATGTGAGGCAATGGAATAATTTTACAAAGGCTCGGTACAAGATATTAAGAAAGGTTGTATGATTGCAGTTTTGGATACAGAAGATGAACATGGGTATCCATTCGGGATTGAAAAATTTATGAAGGTCAATAAAGAAAATGAAAAAGTTATATCCATTGAATTGCATTGGTATGAAATGGACACACACCCACTTGATGGTGTGTACAAGCCGGAGATGGTAGTTGAGAAAAAGGTTTGCAAAAGAGAAAAAGAAAGGTCAAAATTTAAATCATCGTCGCATTGACATTTTGAACTTAGAATATGTTGACATACTATTTTATGAATTCCAATTGACAAAGAAAGGCATTCTTCCTCCAAGACTACATAGATTATCAAAAGATTGTTAGCACAATAAATAGTTGCATCATGGGAGTCTGCTAAACCAAGGCATAGATCAAGAATGAATGTGTCATATGAAATGTTGGGTATACATGAAGACTCAGATGGTGCACTTATTTATAGTAGAGAAAATTACAGGTTATCTATATCTTCATCTGATCATTCATTTGAAGAAAATGTAGTTTATGATGGTGTGTCGGAATCCATGTGTTGATTTCAATATTTGCACATGAAACATTTTATATTTTTCATTATGACATTGTTTGCGTGACAACTCTAAAGGAGTGTTTAGATTTAATATGAATAGCTTCTACATCTTATGGTTTAATATATGATTTTATTATGAGTATTGTTAGAAATTCCCTTATTTTATATGGAAAGAGTGATCTAATAATTTCTTAAATAATTTTGTTTAATATAGTAGAAGTTTTATATAATGTTACTAAGTGGTTTAATAAATACAATTTTAAATTATGATAAAATGATATAATTATGCCATCTTTTGAAATATTGTGCTACTGATAACATCAATTTTCAATTTGGGGTTTTCTTTTCAGGTTATTGTAAATAACAATAAGGGTTGTTCTCCTCCATGTCCACATTTTTAGCCCAAAAAAAAGTGGTGCTACCGGTAGCACCACTTTTTGATTTGGAGGCTTTTTTTTCACAAAAATAGGAGTTCTTATTACTAGAGCTCTCATTTTGAGTATAAAATTCTCGTCAAGTTGTTAAATTACAAGGGTATTGCCATAATTTCTATACATTTCTTGGAAGGGTAAAGTGGGCCATCCCCAAATCCTACCTCCATTGTTATGCCCTTATTTTCTTAAGCATGAGTATGTTGACATGATAAAACTTAATGCTATAAAAAATGTGACTTTGAAGGATCCGACACACAATCTAATACAAAGATATTTTTAGGAGGGAAATAATAATTACATAGGTCTAATATTTATTGTTGAATTCCCAACCATTGTGGCTTGGTGTCCACTACTTTGGAGAATATATAGTTCTTGATAAAGAGCTAAATATTTATCCTTGTTATTAGTGGATGTCTATATTCCCTATGTGAAAGAATTTTTTCAATTGTTCCACTAATTCCATTAATAACCCAACTATATATCCTAAAGTATGCTAACTAGACTACATGGTAGCAGTGTTTAGGCACCTCAGAAATCAAAGACTGTTTTTGTGGTTTTATGGATAACAATATAAAAATCAAGAATATAAGGAAAAGTACATAGAAACAAATATATGAAAACATCAGACAATATATGCACAAGGACAAGATTTTATAGAAGGAATAACAATAGGGATTTTCAGGATCTAGGAGATAGGTTCAAATCATATAGACACAAAGAATAAACAAACAGAGTCATCCATAGTATCATATGTAAAAATCTAGGTTCTCAAAAATACATTTCAAATATCATTTAGCACTAATATCGACTTGCCAACACAGGAATCTGTTGCCACCTTTCACACACCTGGGTCACGTGGCAGAAATCTTCAAGCCACTCGGTGTGTCCTTGGGGGCAAGTCTCGAGTCAAGGCTGCCACCTTGTTCTTGATTACTCCATTTAGGCTCAACTCCTAACAAAGCCAAGGAGGGTAGACCCTATTAAGTTACTAAGGCTAATTAATTAGTATGGTGATGTTAAACTAAATGAATTACTTAGGAGTTTGAAATTTAACCATAAACAACCATAGATGACAAGATACAAAATGAGCGCATGAAAGCACAATGCTGAGACACAATATACATATATAGCAAGAAAATAACCAGTGCCTTAAAATGGAGTCAAAAGAAAATCAATGTACTTGCATGTGCTTTGAGTGAATGTTTTGCAATTGCCTCTTGGTACGTTTTAAATTAATATGAAATATGAATTGATTAAAATTAGGCGAAGGGGTGGACTCCAGATATACTCGAGAGTACTTAGAGTATGTCCAAAACTAAACCTTCACGGATACCCGCAAGGAATATGTGGGCTGAATGGAGTATTTGGGGATATTGTTCATAATGCACCCATTAGGGTGTGACAGAGATCGATGCCCCGAGGTCACTTTTCAAGAGTTCCCACTTCCTTTGGGTATTTTTCCACCATAATCGTTTGATCTAGGTGTTGGATTTTCACCTAATGGTTTGTTAATTTGGGAGAGTGAATCCTAATTATACTAGTCACTCAAATGATTTTGATATAGCTTGACTGATCGGATGAACCACATCCAAGTGCAGAGCATACACACCGGAGTCTTTTCAATTTTAGTAAATTTTGAGATGGATGTTCTTGTTAAAAAGAAACCCTCCAAGAACCTCTTTCGGTCCAAGTGGACCTCAATCGGGGAATCAAGGAGTGGTTTATTTTATTATGGTTACTGAAACAAATGATGATAGCAAATGAAACATAAAAATATAAGCAAACCAAAATTTTCTAATTAGACTACCACGAACCTTTCTTCACCTTTCGGCTTAAAAGGAGGTTCGTGGGGTAAGTATTAAAGTTACTTTGAAACCAATAGAAATGGAATATGGAATTGATTTTAAATCAAAGTATACTACCCTATAGATTAATACTATGCTATATTGAAAAAATATGAACGAAAAGCAAAAAATGACATGGACGCAAATCCCCCCGGGGGGATGGGGAATGGGCTCGAAAGAGCCTATTCAAAATTATTTTTATTACCAGCAGTTAAAATATCAGAAAAATGATATGATGCCTCTTGATTCTTATACATAATGAAACCAAGAGCTTACAAAGTGCAAAAATTAAAGATTTCAGTAAAAAAGGGAGACCCCTGGGGGTATTCAAAAGGCCCAAAAGTCACTTTCAAGCAAAAGATCCTCCTATTTTATGTTATACCTGATAAAAACCATCAATATTGTTAGACTTAAATATGCCCAAAATCACTCTGAAAGTACCTTTGGGTCAGCTTACTTTTAACCAAAAAAAGCTAAGTAAAAACTAGTTAAAAAAGGTAAAAAGGGAACCAAGGAAAGCAAGATTTCCTTGAGATATTGGCTTGTATTTTATGCAGCCAATATTATGTGCACTAATTTCTAGATTTATCTTTTATAACAGAAAATAGAAATCTTATGCATGCAAGCTACAAATTCTCTTTAAAATTCCATGCAAAAAGGATGATTTCCCTAAAGCTAGATCTAGAATGCTTATGAAACCTTTTAAGAACAAGATCTAGATTATGGGATTCGAGAAGATATATCTATGTTAAATTTACTTTAAGATGATAGATCTAAACAACATCAAAGCTATGAACAAAGTAACTAGGTAAAATAATTGATTTTGAAGGAGGAAGAGGAGGAGAGAAATGCTGGTAGCCTTGAAGATCCACAGTGGAGATTTAGATGGAATGTCGAGGGACTATGCCTTTGGAAGG
The DNA here is from genome assembly GCA_001517045.1 of Pseudotsuga menziesii. Lineage (NCBI taxonomy): Eukaryota > Viridiplantae > Streptophyta > Pinopsida > Pinales > Pinaceae > Pseudotsuga > Pseudotsuga menziesii. The sequence continues at coordinate 131,494 of LPNX010472380.1, read as the reverse complement.
TTTTGGAGAGAGTGAAGAAGAAAACTAGATAAGAATCCTCTCCAATCGAGGAACCTGCAGCTCAGTTGAAATAAAAAAACTTACCGAAATACTTGTGAGATCCGATTAGTACATACACAGAGGTTCAGAATAACATGCATATAAGCTTATAGAACATACTGAATCTAGATCTCTAAACATGCATCAAAGGAAATAGATGGCCAATAAACTTATTGAAAAACACCTTTCCTATCAAGATTATAATAAGCTTATTATCAATCTTAGTAATGAATCCACAAGCAATCAGCAAATTATGAACACAAATACAGGTTACCTCAGTAAAAAATGGCAATGATCATCCACACATACAATGGCACAACGTCGTCTTGCCTCCAAAGATTCTCTTTATTTAAAATGAACAATAACAACAGTACAATAGCAGCAGCACCTCAATCCCAGTTCTAACTAGCATGGAAGAGGCTGCTTGTGCTTGGATATATACAAAAAATAGGAGATCCAGTCCAGGGGGGCACAAATCCTAAGGAGACAGATCAAATCAGTCAATGGAGAGTCAATCAATGCAGATATGAAACTGAACTGAGCCTACTTGTCGACCGGGGGCCTGATTGAGCTCATCAACCCATAAACCAACACATCAGTCCACAGAGCATCCAGGAGAGTCCACACATGCAGAGGAGATATAGAGGGCACAATTCCCCATAAATACTGCTGAAGATCAACTCTAGATCTGATTTGATCACCTCCTTCAGTCAAGAATTTGTCAGATCTAATCAATCTGCTTCAAATA
>LPNX010472380.1:39040-130510 GCA_001517045.1 Pseudotsuga menziesii | reverse complement strand
GTTTATTCAACAACCAATAATAACCAAGGGAAAAAACACCTTGGGCTGATCGGATTGACAAATAAAGTCTAAGAGACCGAGTCTTTTATAGACACTATCATGCTAGAGCATTTATTACAATTCCCCCACGGGGTATGAAGATGTGATATAGTACAACAAGCACTTCCCATAAGTACTTCCAAAGGTCTTCTGAAGTCCGAACAAGTTATCCTTATCCGGTTCACAAGGCTCACTTGATAAAAACAACTAAGTACAACTTAGGTGGTAGCATAATATATATAGAAGTCATCTATATACTTAAACATGTAGACAAAGGTTCAAACATAACCACATAATATCAACACAATATATAGTTTAAACCTAGCTCTAAATAGATAACAAGTCATTCATTCAGTAAAGAAGTTCTTACACAAATATAGTATTGCAGAACTATACAAGCTACAAGCATATGTCGACCCTCATGTGTCTCTCCCTCTCCTATATGACCTCTTTTCCTTTTATAATTACAAAATATGAAAATGAAGTGGTTTTAAATCCACTTTCTTTGGCTTCGAATCTATTCAGTAATTACATACAAAAAATGAGTCTTTTAAAGTAGAACAACTAATTACTAAGAATAGGTTTTCACACTTATCAGCAAAAATGTGTTAAGGAAGTTTGTTGGACAACTGTATGTATATGTGGCGATCATAATTGTTTAACTGCCTCTGCCAAAATAGTAATTCCCTCTAACGCTTGTGACCTCTTGAGAAGAAGAACATGCTCTGCTTCCATGACCTGAACTTTGTTTAACAACTCTTCATTTTGCTTATTTAGGTATTCAATCTTCTTGGTTAACTCTTTGATATCTGAACATGCGCCATTATTATTATCTTCCTTTCTAAAAACAAACTTTTCTAAATCAACCTGATTTTGTTCTGTGACGCCACTTGCTGCAAGTGCCTTATCCAAGGAACCGACTAATTTAGCAATTGCTTCAAAGCATGGCCTCCTATCATCATCTGAATTTGATTCTTCTGACTGGTCTGCCCCTCAGAAGTAGAAGAGCCAAACCTCTTTTCAAATAAATTGAATATAAAGTCTACATCTTGATCAAAATGCATTTGTGCATTACGATGAGAGACATAAACCATTTGTTGAAAGTCAATCATTGTGAAACTTTCCTCATCATCAATCATAATATTGAACTCATTGAAAGCACAGTGAATGAGACCATGTTATGCCAATCAAACAAAGTGTGGAAGAGAGTTGTTGAAATTTAACTGATCTTCATATCCAATCCTACTGAAAAAATGTCTAGAATCTCGCAACATGCTTCTCCTTCTATTTACATTGCTGAATGACTATGAAGCCTGCGACCAGATTTGTAAATTTCATCTACTAAAGAAGTCACAATAGGAAATATCCAAGGTTTAGGGCAGATAACTTGCCTTTAGTTCACATCTATGTGGATAATAATTCTTCATCTAACTCTCACATTCCTTTTTGTAAGACATTCTAGACCATTAACTGTAGCAAGCCCTTGCATGCCACCAAATCTTCTTGCACGGGCTTTCATATTGATAGAAAATTTTGTGTTCTGGCCGATCTCACTGGATCCCATAATTGTAGAGCACACTTGTAGAAGGATCCATGCTCCAATATCATATAATTAATAACAAATTTCCGATTGCGATACTTCTCAAAGAAGCACCATTCATAGCATCAACAAAACCATTTCTTATATTTGGCTGCATGAGAGACATCTGGGAGGAACACTACAAAATCAACCCTATATAGAAATAAGATACAACGCGAAAAGTATTTTATTACCACACTATCGCTGTCTATTCATTATCCTCGTTTGCAAATTTGACAAGCCTCTCCATCAAGTGTTGGTGCGTATCAAGTTTGATACCCATAACGTTGATCTGATCATGATCAATAACACCTTTGTCATGTCCATTTGCAAGAATCACAGTTCTTAACCGGTCGTAAGTTGGGATATTTTCAATGGCCGCCCATTTGAGCGCTTCTAAGTGTTGCAACATGACTTCCCTCAACTCTACTGAAAGTAAAAGTTGGGTATGTCCGAACATGATCAAGATAGTGGAAAAAAGGCGACAGAGCATTATATGATGCCAAGGAAGCTCGACGCCATAGCATTTTCGAATTGGAAGTGCCATCAAATAAACTTTGTTGGTAGCTATTCAGTTCTTCAAGATGTTCATCCTTTGTACTGTTATAGGAGGTAATCACCAGTAAACCACCAGGATCCATGAGCTTTGAAACATAACCCCATAAATCTAGTAGAAACATTGAGAGAATGAATGATTCCCATTGCGAGGTTCAATTTAATTACAGTTATACAAAACATAATATCCATTTTCCAAAACCCCTTCTCCCAATTTCTGAACGGCCTTAGACAGATCTAGACAATAAAGCAACGATGGTGTTGGTTCTTATTCTTGTACATAATTCTTTGAAACATTTACATTCTCAGACTAGAGTTGAGGAGTTGGGCCTTCAGTTGTTTTCTAACTGTTTATCTTTGGGAGACATTTTTCTCAGAATTTTTTTACTAAAACCCTCTTTGATCTCTGCGCATTCTGAAAACCATCATCACTATTTGCATTGAATTGATAGGGTACAAAGTATTGAGTTCAAAATGATATTTGAATATGGAGCTCTTCTAGGTGTAACTAAGAGCCAATTGTCGACTTGAAAGCTGGAACAAACCCCAAAGACTGAACAACTACATTATTATTTTATAACCCTGCACATAACCATAACCTTGGAAATCTAGCAGCCCGCATGTACATGAATAATAAGATGCGCTACCAGCTTGTATTAAAACATAGGATATAAAATATTAAACCCTAACATTGCATGAAAGGACATTTATTAATATACATGAGCTTAAGTATTAAACTAAGATATTTGTAAATGCAAAAAGATATTTTAAAATGAAATCAAAGCATCCCAAACATAGGAAAATAAGAAAATAAAAAAGGGATAAAAATGTCTAAGGTAGAAAGATAGGCCTAGGGAAATAGTTACAGACCTAGGACTAACACTGGATCCATCTGGCGATGGCATTTACCTGTGATTTGCCAAGAATTGTAGACCAAGTGCCATTTATTTCTATCAACTACTAATGATACATTGGGGTATGGAGTCATTTACCAAATATCTGCAACTTTTTCTAACTCTGAACACACCTTTGAAATGAGGAAATACTGCTGCAAGCCAACACATTGAAAATAATCTATATGCCCATGTGGCGAGCTTATTCTTCCACCTACACCTAGTCCTAATAGGTAGAAACAAGATAATAATGTGTAATCATACTTCTAGTGAAGCCATGATAGCATCCAACCGATTGTAACAACTTCTTGCAGGTAGATAGAAATAAAAAAATAATTTAACATTTGAAGCAAAAATTTAATTTGCAAAGTATATTCTACTTTGATTTCAAATTCTAGAAGGCCTAAACTTTTTGAAAACTGTGAGTCCATGTAAATGGCCACTGGGTCCTGAAAAACATGATAGAGTTTTAGCTAATATAGAACACCATACGACTGATCTACAATTTCTAATTCATTCATGAACCCATAATCCTCTTGAAATAACCCATGTATATCATTTGTTTTGTTACAATCAAAGACAACCTCAAATTCTTGAACGATGATATCTAGGTTCTGCTGAAATGTTTCTTCATGCATATGATTGGTATAAATATCTTCAACTTCATTCTCTACTTGTAAATAATATCCTTGACATATATTTGAAAAAATATGTTCCCTAAGCTTATCGTAAGTAAGAAATGGGAACTGATTCCTATATCAACATTAAGATGCTAAGGAGCAGCAACTTCCTCTTCATAAAAATGATCATAAGATAATAGTAAAGCAGTGTTTGAAACACACTGATTATGATCAGCTAAGAATATGTAATTATCTAAGCAATCATCGATTACTATATACTCAACATGGTTTGAAAACTGATAATAAACTTGATATGCATACATGTCCATAGAATAATTTGCAAATGCTAAAGAGATATGATCCAACTCTGAAATTTAATTACGTCTTTGTTGTTGTTCCATATCTGATCCATACTTACTGTCTTCCTGCTCAAAATCTGAAACATACTGACAATCTTCCTACTCCTCTACATGCAGATCTTTAAAGTAAAATGGATCTTGAATTCTTCTGGAAGCACATATGTTCTCCTCCACTCCTTTTGCATCTTCAAACAACTTTCTTAAAGATGATGGTTTCCTTTCTAATAGGAAAACAACAAAATCTAAATGTTGATCCATAACATAATATGCCATGGAAGCAATCTCAGTGGGCCTGATCTCCAAGGGCATGCTATGATAAACACTGTAAGAGCTTATGTTGAAGACAACTAAATCTTCTTCCTTTCCTCTCTTCAAAGTGAACAAATCAATGAGGTACTGATCAAAAGACCTGTTCTCTCTCCAATACCTTAAAAAGAATCATATAACTCGGCCCTTGAACCAATAGAATTAGCTTCTAAGTTTCAAAACCAGAACCCAACATCTCCTGCTAAGGATTTAGAGAATATCCCCATGATGGTATCCTCGTGTACAATCTCAAAATTATCAATGATATTGTGAAAATATTCCAAGTGTTTTTTTTGCTGTGACATGGTCTTCTCTAGTAAACAGAGGGAGATATTCAACAAAGTTGGGAGGATAAGGACGTAAGGGATATGGCAGCCTAAGAGGTTTAAACATTTTCTATCTAATTTTATGCTGAAATTCGGTGGGATGAAAGTGAGTTTCAACAGGATGATTACAAATCTCTGCAGTGATTATAATAGGTGATAATATCTGAAAAGGAGATAACTCAGTTTTATCATCCTCACGGTTACAAGGCTGATCAGATTCATGAAGGACTTAAATACATACGTCAGCCTTCTGAATAAGCTGAGGTGAGAAGATATGGTCAACATCTATAACACAGACAAAATGCAAATATTCTTCTTTCAATGAGGGATATACAAATGAATGTTGATGATCATCAGAATAAACAAAGCAAAGGATAATCATCTTTATATGTAAAGGGAAATACAGGAATTAACTGATGAAGAAAATCAAAATCTCATAGAGAAAGATAACGAGTTTATACCTGGGTTTTCCCTTCAGAGTTTTCATCTTTCTTTTTTGTCAATGGGTTCCTTCCTCTAGTGGATCCTTCTAATCATGGAGCCGCATGGTGAAAAAATTGCAATCTAAAGCGTGTAACCGACCCTTGTTCACCATCAAAGATGAGATATAATCATTGTTGAACCAAGGAAGAATTTGTATGATTCCTCCCCAATATGGTTGCCAAAATATGTTTATCCTAGACTGTTTTTGTGGTTTTATGGATAACAATATAAAAGTCAGGAATATAAGGATAGGTACAAAGAAACAAATATCTAAAAACATCAGACAATATATGCATAAGGACAACATTTTACAAAAGGAATAACAATACAACTTTTCAGGATCCAGGAGATAGGTTCAAATAATATCGAAACAAAGAATAAATAAATAGTTCATCCACTGTATCATATGTAAAAATCTAGGCACTCAAAAATACATTTCAAACATCATTTAGCAGTAATACCAACTTTCCAACACATACATCTATATAAATAAAGATGTAGACAAGGGTTCAACAGAACCACAAAATATCAACACAATATATAGTTTAAACCTAGCTCCAAATAGATAATAATTCCTTCATTCAATAAAGAAGTTCTTACACAGATATAGTATTGCAAAGCTGTACAAGCTTCTGACATATGTCGACCCTCATGTGTCTATCCCTCTCATATCTGTCCTATTTTCCTTTTATAATTACAAAATATGAAAGTGAAGTGGTTTGAAATCCACTCTCTTAGGCTTCGAATCTATTCAGTAATTACATACAAAAGATGAGTCTTTTAAAGTATAACAACTAATTACTAAGAACGGGTCTTCACACTTACGAACAAAAATGTGCTATGGAAGTTTGTTGGACAACTATATGTATATGTGGCGATTAGAATTATTTAATTGCCTCTGCCCAAATAGTCATTCCCTCCAGCGCTTGTGACCTCTTGAGAAGAAGAACCTACTCTGCTTCCATGACCTGAACTTTCTTTAACAACTCTTCATTTTTATTGTTTAGGTCTTCAATCTACTTGGTTAACTCTTTGATATCTGAACTTGTGCCATTATTATTATCTACCTTTCCAAAAACAAACGTTTCTAAATCATACTGATTCTATTCTGTGAACCCACTTGCTGCAAGTGCCTTATCCAAGGAACCGACTAATTTAGCAATTACTTCAAAGCATGCCCTCCTATCATCATCTGAATATGATTCTTCTGACTGGTCTACCCATCAGTAGTAGAAGAGCCAAGCATATTTTCAAAGAACTTGAATATACAGTCTACATCTTGGTCAAAATGCATTTGTGCATTACGATGGGAGACAGAAACCATTTGTGGAAAATCAATCATTGTGACACTTTCCTCATCATCAATCATAATATTGAACTCATTGAAATCACAGTGAATGAGACCATGCTTTGCCAATCAAACAAAGTGTGGAAGAGAGCTGTTGACATTTGACTGATATCCATATCCACTCCTACCAAAAAAATGTCTAGAATCTCGCAGCATGCTTCTCCTTCTATTTGCATTGTTGAATGACTATGAATCCTGCAACCATATTTGTAAATTTCATCTGCTAAAGAAGGCACAATATGCAATCTTTGAGGTTAATGGAAGATAACTTATCTATGGTTCACATATATTTGGATACCACTTCTTTGTCTAACTCTCACATTCCTTTATGCAAGACATTCTAGAAAATTAACTATAGCAAGCCCTTGCATGCCACTAGATCTTCTTGCATGAGCTTTCATATTGATAGAAAATTTTGTGTTCTGGTCGATCTCACTGGATCCCATAATTGTAGAGTACACTTGTAGAAGGATCCATGCTTCAATATTATATAATTAATAACAAATTTCCAATTGTGAGACTTCTCAAAGAAGCACCATTCATAGCACCAACACAACCATTTCTTGGATTTGGCTGCATGAGAGACATCTGGGAGGAACACTCCATACTCAACCCTATATAGAACCAAGATACAACGTGAAAACTATTTTAGTACCACACTATTGTCGGTTGTTCATTCTTTTTGTCTACAACTTTGACAAGCCTCTCCATCAACTGTTGGCGGGTCTCAAGTTCGATATCCCTAACGTTAATACGATCATGATCGATAACACCTTTGTCATGTCCATTTGCAAGAATCACAGTTCTTAACAGGTCGTAAGTTGGTAGCTTTTCAATGGCCGCCCATTTGAGCGCTTCCAACTGTTGCAACATGACTTCCCTCAACTCCACTGAAAGTAAAAGTTGGGTATGTCCAAACATGATCAAGATAGTGGAACAAAGGTGACAGAGCATTATCTAATGCCAAGGAAGCTGAATGCCCTAAAATTTATGAATTGGAAGTGCCATTAATTAAAATTTGTTGGTAGCTATTCAGTTCTTCAAGAATTTCATCCTTTGTACTGTTACAGGAGGTAGTCACCAGTAAACCACCAGGAGCCACGAGCTTTAAAAAAAATCCCCATAAATCTGGCATAAACATTGAGAAAGGAATGATTCCCATTGTGAGGTTCAATTTTATTACAATTATACAAAACATAATATCCATTGTCCAGAACCCCTTCTCCCAATTTCTCAATAGCCTTAGACAGAGCTCAATAATAAAGCAACGACGGTGTTGGTTCTTATTCTTGTACATAAGTCTCTGAAACATTTACATTCTCAGACTGGAGTTGAAGGAGTTGGGCCTTCAATCTCTTTGTAACTGTTTCTCTTCAGGAGACATTTTTCTCAGCAATTCTTTACTAAAACCCTCTTTGCTCTCTGTGCATTCTGAAAATGGTCATCAATGTTTGCATTGAACTGATAGGTTAGAGAGCATTGAGTTCGAAACGATATTTGAATATTGAGCTCTTCCACGTGTAACTCAGAGCCAATTGTTGGCTTGTAAGCTGTAACAAACCCTAAATACTGGACAACTTCATTATTATTTAATAACCCTGCACATAACCCTAACCTTGGCAAGCTGGCATCCCACATGTACATGAATAATGAGATGCATTACCAGCTTGTGTTAAAACATAGGATATAAAATATAAAACCCTAACATTGCATGAAAATACATTTATTAATCTACAGGAGCTTAAGTCTTAAACTAAGATATTTGTAAATGCAAAAATATATTTTAAAACGAAATCAAAGTAGGCCAAACATAGGAAAATAAGAAAATAAAAAAGAGATAAAAATGTCTAAGGTAGAAATATAGGCCTGGGAAAATAGTTGACAACCCTAGGACTAACACCAACCCACTCATGCCACCCCTCTATTGTTAACACACTTTTCACACCATGAATTTCATGTTATTGGCAAATATAACCCAATGCTAGCTTAATGAAATGATTGATTTCGAAGTATAAATAAAATGGAAAAGTATCATCTCCTTGGACAATTTATGCCATTGGACTCAACTTTATTTTGGTATATGTTTCACTTGAAATTTGTCACTATTTAGTTCAATAAGGGTTGTATAAAATAAAATGGATATTCTTTGCTTACAAACTTGGTTATGAATAATGAACCTTACACAACAAGGAGTTGAAGTATTGAATATGGTTATTAGCAATATGATATTTTTTTGGAACGTTCATTATGATTATTTATAAGGTTAATTAGGAAATTCCATTGTTATGCATGTGGTATATTATTACAAGTCTAACTGTCACTAACCTTTGTGTGATAATTATAATGATTTTTTGTATGAATTGAGAACATAATGGTGCATGGACATTCAAAATGATCACAATATAGTAGCCTTGAGTTTTGATGGTACTTGCAACCATTGGATTACCCTCCATTTGTGTCCTCATATCATGCACCCTCAATGGAATTTAACGTAACATACATTTGTTTTTTGGGGGGGCATTGAATCTGGTCCATTGATTTGCATCAAATGATTATGGATCAATTAGGTTATTTCATCAACTATCTCGTCCTCGTGCAATCTTTCATTTGGCTATTCAATTTTCTTGAAAGCTTGGCTCCAAGTTTTTTTTTCAGTTTCACCATCCCCGTGCTTTGGCAACTAACTTTAGTCCATATTTAGACCCTTTTATTTTTACGAAAAATATCATCTAGGGTTTTTGTTTTCCTTGTGACTATCATCTAGGATTTTTGGAAGAAGATATAGGTGACTATCATTGAGCTTAGAGCTAGGATTGGTTTGTTACACAACACTCTTGAGTTAGGTTCCTATAATTATTAGCATTGGTTTGAATAATTGATTGTTTTAGTGGGTTTTGTTTTCATACTAATTTCGTAATGAATGCTTACACCATAACTTGCATTATCCTCCTATATGCCATTGACTAATTTTTTTTATCTCTTGAACTTTCCTAGGTCAATTTTGCTTGTATGATTGTTTGAACTTTTCTTTAATTGCTAGGGAAAGGGTATACTATAAAGTCTATAAATCCCTTTCTCAATTAGGCATAGGTCAATTTTCCTTGTATGATTGTGTAAGCTTTTCTTTAATGGCTAGGGAGAGGATATATTCTAGAGCCTACCAAGCCCTTGGTTAGTCATTTTCACTCATGCTTAATCTTATCCCATTAAAAGGGCATTGTTCGTTAGATTATTGGTATAATTCACAAGTTTTATGGTTTGAATTATATAAATGAGTGTTGGCCCATGCATGGCTCAACCCTTGAATATATTAACTTTGCTTATAACCTTTTATGTTGTCTTTGTATGGATTTATTAGCTATACCTTTTACATATTGCTTCAATCGTTCATTTGATATGGTATTTAGAGGGAACCTAGTGGTGTGACCTCATTTCTTTACATGGGAAATTATGTCCTTTATGTTAAATTTCCCACTTGATAAATCGCGGTGAAATAATTCCTTGCAATATACACATGTTTTGAGCTAGTTTTTTTTTTGTAAGTAAGAGAGCGATCCTTGTATTAAAATCATAAAAATTTACAATCATAGATCCGTAAGTCATCCTAGCACTACAAGCATTACATTGAGTTTCTCAGCCAAAATATGTCCAAGGAACCTTCCAAAAATAGTCCCACAATATCAGCCTTACATTGTGGGCATCCAAAAATAAGTCTGACCAACTTTCACTATCCCTATCTAGCCCTAAACAAGCTTTTCTATAGGCTAACCAAAGTCTAATTTCTACTAAAAACATAACAGTCCACCAAGGAGAAAATAAAACCACAGGAAGGCCTATGTCGATATACAACATACTAAAAACCACAGAGCTTACACAATCAAAGCAAGAAATAAGGGATGTCCCCCCTTCTACCCGGGTGGGATTCCTCCTCCGACGGATGAACGATCGATCGCATAGGGGGATCTGGAGGAATCAACACACCAAACCGCTTCAGAAGGAGATCCACTTTGAGTTTCAGTTGTTTAAGCTTGGTGTCGACATCTACACGCCATTGATGCATCTAACTGAGAGTCTCCTCCCTCGCTGCTTTGTCCCAAGAGGCCCGGATGATGAGGTTCTTCATAATCCAAAACAACGCCACCATTTTTTCGTATTAGATCACTTGACCAACAAAATGTCTTAGGTTGAGAATCCAATTGTATACCTTGAGGCATTTTTCCTGCAGAATCTCCTTGTCGAATTCTTCCCACAGGTTCTGCTCGGATTCATTTACTTGTTGTTGTATTTCCCCAGGATGTTCCAGCTCATACATATGGGATTCCCACAACGCTTTGTGTTGGGCTCATGTCCCCAACCAACTTCATCCTCCTAGTTGGCCATGCACTTTTCCTTCCGCTTTTGGTTTTCCATACTCATATTTCTTTGGCCACTCAGAAAATTTCTAGAAAAACAGACAATCCTAGCTCCAAGAAATCCGATTATAGAAATATCATCGTTCGGACAGTTAGTGTGGGAAACATCCATAAACATTGCCTTCATAAATAGAAGTTTCCCATACACTAAAATAATTTCCTCATTGAATTTCATGATAGCACACGTACATTCCTTGGTACGGGTATCATAAATCCTACACAGAACTCCCAGCTCACCTCTTTACACTTTCATGCCTGCTCTTCCTTGAAAATATAGTGAGTGAAGTTTGGCATGGTGTGGGATTAAATGCCAACCATTGTTCACATGGCCACCCGGTCTCTTCTACATAAACCACGTTCCCTTAAGTGAATTCTGGGCCCACCTGTTGTGCCATTTGGTTTCGATCATGATTTACCTTGCATGTCCTGGGTTGTGAAGGTTTCACATCTGGCACGTACCATTGCATCCGTCACCTCCCACCAGTCCTTTTCCTTGACACCTTGTCGGGTCTCTATACCCAAATTTACCAGCTGATCTGCCACCTTATTTATGTGGTAGCAAACATGGATGAACTTTGTTGCCATTCCTTCACGACTCACTGTAGGGATTCCACCATTTCCTGCAATCACCATGACCAAGCCACCTTGGTACTCTAAGAATCGTTTTGAAGTTTGATATCCATTTGGATAACCATTTTCGAATGCCTTCGATGATATTTGGAACCCATCCATTTTCCTTGAGAATATCCATGCCTTGAATAATGCCTTCGATTTCAGTCGCATTGTTTGTCTCACAACCAATGAATCCATTCCCAAATCCCTTCATCTCTCCTTTGTTATCCCCGACGATAAATCCATAACCCGCCAGGCCATGATTTCCATTTGAAGCACCATCAAAATTGAGTTTAAACACACCCTCACAGGGAGGCAGCCACTGGTCAAAACTTTGTATCTATTTGGTTCATCTATTCCTAATAGAATTTGTTTGCATTGTGCAATTTAGATCCCATTTTTGGAGGATAATTGTTTCTAAAGCGTTGGTTTCTGAATCCTTATCACTCTAGGCCTCTGTCTGGATGGTTTCATAGAGTTTAGCCGATATGGTTCCCAAATTTGTTGGTAGGTGCATATTTTCCTTGGAACATCCTCAAGTTCCTCTCCCTCCATACTTCCCATATCACAAAGTGAGGAAACATGTCCAAAACACGATTCAAGATGGAATTGGAGAATGGGTTGTTATACCATTCACTAATAGTCCTATTCGGGTGATGTCAAATCCTATCATATTTTCAAAAGGTTTCTGCTCCTAGATCCCAGATGGACACGGTGAATTTGTAGGAGTCTAGAAGATGGTTGGTCGTCTCATCTTCACTCTCACACAGACAACAACGGTAAGAACCCATCATTCCTTGTTTCATGAGGTTTTATCCAGTTAAAATTCTATTCTTCATGACCAGCCAATTGCAATTTTCCATTTTAAGCCACAATTTCTTCTTTCAGATATTTTCCCATTTTTTTTGTGGGAGGATCATTATCATTAATCAGGATATCATAGGCCTATTAGATTGTGAAGGAACCAGATGGGATATATCCCCATATTAGCTTGTAATTTCCATGGTAATTTATTATCCTTCTGTTATACAGGCTTTCTACTAGTTTGTCAACCTCCTCTCTCGGGCCAAGTCGTTCCCACCACTCTTTGTCATCCCAAATCCGAAAGTCCTGATACCCAGTATGTTGCTTCCAAATGTCACTAACCAATATTAGACTTTAAGTAATGCATACGTCCTTAATATGTTGGATTTGTCCCTCCAAACCTAGTGGTGGAAGCTATTGCCAAGAGTCCTCCCAGACCCTTGCAGTCTGTCCATCCCTGATCTCCCAAAAGATACAAGAATGGACTAAATGTCTCCCCTACCAGACAGTTTTCCAGATATGCGAACCCGGTTTGTATTCAGAGAAGTGTATGAGGTCCTTTTTTTCCCACCCCTCGGCATATTTTTTATGCCATATTTCTATCCGTGGATCTTTGTCCTAGTTAACCCAATTCCACCAAAGCTTGGATCCACTAACAATGCATGCTTTCTCTGGATCTCTTAGTCCAAGACCACCTTGGGGCTTGTGGGTGCAAATTGTTTCCCAACTAACCAGGGCCCACCTCTATTTGTCATTATTCTTGCTCCACAGGAAATACCTTTGAAGATGCCAAATCTCTTTCAGAATCATTTTCAGGGCCACCAGGGTAGATAAAATGTAAGAAGGCATTGCTTGGAGCACTGGCTTCACCAGCACCAATCTACTTGCAAAATTAAGGGGCCTTAGGGTCCGGCTTGTCAAGCACTTTTTCATGTTATCCAGGAGGTTTGTCCAAGGGCCTTTTTTATCCAGCGAATTCACAAGGGGAGTGCCCATATATTTGGATGGAAGGGAGCTCTCTTGGAATCCCCAGATCCTACAAAATTCCGTCTTGAGAACCTATAAGTATTGAATAAAAATACCTTATATTTCTGGTCATTGATCTCCAAACCTAATGCTAGGCCAAAGTCCATCAAGCACTTCTTAAACCCCTGGGCCTCCTGTACTGAAGGGTATCCTGTGAGCATCGTTTCATCCAAAAAAATTTGGTGAGTATGCTTGGATGCCTCAGGGTGGATTTTAAGCCCTCTTATTTCATCATTATCCTCGAGAACACAATAGACCTACCCAATTCCTCCGCCATTAGGATAAAGAGAAAAGAGGATAAAGGACCCCCCTTCCTAATTCCACTTGAGGGTCTGAAGGTGCCAGAGGGGACCCCATTAACAAGGATTGAAAATAAAGTACAAGTCACTAGGTTCATTATCCATTCATTCCAATCCCCTTGAGAACCAAAAGCTCCAAGCATACTCCCTATGAATTTCCAATTGAGCTTATCATAAGCCTTGGTTATATCGAGCTTTACCAACATACCAGACATTTTTTGAGACCTTATGGAGTGGAGTAATTCATGAACCAAGATTATTCCATCAGTTATATTTCATACTTCCACAAAACCCAATTTCTCAGGAGAAATAAGCCCTGACAAAAGGGGTTTAAGTTGATTTTCTATCACTTTGGTGATAATATTATAAATCACATTACAAATACTGATGGGCCTGAATTTATCTGGGGAATCACATCCTTCACATTTTGATGAAGGTGGCATTATATTTTGGAAGCATCCTTTTTTCTATCCTAGAGTCTTCCACAATTCTCCATCTTATTTGTTGAACACTTGGTTTCCTGAAGGAAAAAAGTTACCGGATTTTGTCTCTTAATATTTTTACTTAGTATTCTTACCTTTCGTGGGTTGTTCAGACCCTGAATATTCCAGGATAAAATCTTCATTGCGGAACTATAGGCCTAAATATACCTTTATTGTAAGGTAATGTCCTGACTCAACTAACCTCCTACATGCCTCTTCAACTCTCTTTTTGTTCGATTTTCGTCCAACTTTCTTGGAAGGTTCCTCCAACTTCCTTTTCGTCTCCTTATGGAATCCCAAAATTATCCCCAGTTGATTTGAGGGTCTAGCATGAATAATGGATTCCTTCAACAACATCACTTTTTCTTTTGGAACATAACCCTTCTCTACGTCTGCATAGGCCTTCTCAATCCCCTCGAGATCTAGGTCTCCAATATCCATAAATGTTGTTTCTTCACCTATCTCACGATCTTCTTCCATATGATTTCCTTGAGTCAATTCCTCTTCCATATGGGTAGCCTTTTCCAGTGTCTCATGGGGGGATTTGTTTTGTTGTTCCTCCCCTTTCGTTTTCCCTTCATTATCCTCCATGATATATTCCAAGATCTCAAATTTGTTGGAGACCATTGGATTCTTGTGGATGTCCTTGTTTTCCTACTTCTTGCCTCCTCTTTTTCTCAATGGGACCCTGGTAAATCCATTATCCTTTTGTTCCTCCTCCTTCCCCACATCATCCTTTGGATTATTCATGGGGTGTTCCATAAATAGGTGCCCATATTCATGACATCTTTGGCATCGAAAGAGGATCTGCTCATAGTCTAGGGTTTGAAACCAATCTTCATCCTCCCATGTTATTCAGATTTCTTTTGCAAGTTATTTGGAAAAAACCATGTAAACGCAGATCCTTGCATATGTTGTATACCACTAAGCCTGGGTTTGTTCTAAAATTTTGATGAATTTACCCAGTGCATTCCCCATATATTCCAATATTTCTGGGTCTCAATACTCGTCAAGCAAGGAATACAGTATGATCCACACATGCGCCACCTTCATGTCTTCCTTGTCTAGATAGAAATTATCCTTTCAGGGTCATAAGAAGAGGCCTGTAGAATAGTAAAAATATGACCCCCCATCCAGGATCATGTTCTTGTCTCAACATTTATAAAAGAAATTGAAAAAAAAACTTTTGGATCCCAACTGGAGGTCGTAATGCCCCTTTGGTTTCCATGACGAGTTGATCCACCAAACTGGGGTTTTTTCTCACAGCTGTAAACCCACAAACTTCTCGAGAAGCGTGTTATCCTGCATGAACTGGATTTTTTCTCGGATCTTGGACGATCTAACTTGCATGGTTGGAATCAAGGCCTCTTTAGGCATGCACTACTATGGATTCCTAACCACTGGTTTCCCAATCCTATTCAAATCCACGTCAATTGAGAAATATCTGATCCTTAATTCGACTGATTTAGGGACTCGGGAGGCTCCCTCGCCTCCCTTCCTACCCTCTGCCATGCTTTTGTCAGGCCTCCTCCCTCCAACAAACCCCAACTAAACCTTTCAGCTTTGAGTTCTCTGTTAGAATATTCTCTCCCAACTATGGTCCTACAACATTCTGTCCAAATGAGGTAAGCTAATTATCATTCCCTTCCAACCATTTCCTCATCAGGTTACGAAATTAACTTACCCTTGATTCTATTTTAAATTATATTCATGAATTATCTTGCTGTGAAGCATTTTGACTTGTGGTTCTAACCATAGACTTTACCATGTGTTCTTTTTAGCTAGCTCTTACTTGGAATATCCTAGGTATTTTGTCTTGAGCACGAAATGTCCAATCTCGAGTTATCTTTGGATGTTGGACTATTTTAAATCCCTTCATTAAAGTTTATGGTCAAAATTATGGTTGCATTCCCTTTTTGCTAAGATAATCACTAAACAATTATGGTTGCTTTCCCTTTATTCACCATAACCTCAATTTTCTCGGTCTAGCTTGTTGGCCTAACTTTTAGGTGCATGCATACCTATACATTAATATTGTAATTTTGTGATAAGCCACTCTTCTGTTTTTCATTTTTTTAAGCTTCATTTGATGGTTTCAACTAATATTTGATGAAATAAATGCGGTCTTTGACACATTTCATGATATTATTGGGTGTTCAAAATTTGTCGTAGCCTTTTCGTATTCTACTACAACATTGCTCCTATAAGCTATGGTTTGAATGTAAACGTGTAGCATATGTATGTACTTTAAGGGCTACTCCAAACCATTCAAAATTTGACACAATTGATTTAGATTAGTTAATGTTACACCATGTTTCATTCTTAATGATAATGCAATCCCATTATTTCAAATGTTTTTTTCCATAAGTAATCATGTCCATTCAAATGTCCATAGCTTGCATGCCACCAATGTCTCTCTCCCCACTTTCATTCTTATTTTCCCTCCAAGCATTGTACAATTTAACTGAGAGTAATATCCAATGGTGGAGTAAGTTGTTCTAGTTTTGTGGCATGATTTAGTTAATGATTTCTTTGTTCCATGTTTAATGGAAAAATGAGATTTTGGAGCTTATGATCTCGTGGCTAAATAATAGGTGATGGAAACATGGGTGATAATGAATGGAGAGGTGGTCAGAGAATTTGTTTCTTTGGTAATTTTTATGTTGACTAACAATGTTTCACTATTATTTTTGACTGGTCATTTGTATTAGGAGGTTATCCCAATGTTAATCTTCCTTGTTTCCATTTATGTCAAATTTGTAACTACATCCAAACGCCTCTTAAATTCATCCCACATTCCCTAGTGTTGTTAACACATGGACATTTTAGGTAAATGTTTTAGGATTCATAAAAAAAAATTAAGTGTAGAAACCTTGGAAATTCCCACTAATTATTAAAATTCTAGTATACAACGCTTCTCAAGATTTTGGAAACATTCATTTCTAAGTATTTTATATAGTTTCTAGAGAATTTTGACAATTTTAGTGTAAAATAATTTATCCTATGGAATTTGGGTGTATCATTTTTAGAAAAAAAAGAAATTGGGGAATATTTTCTAGGAAAAAAGAAGAAAAGAAAATTAGTCCAATGGTAAAATTTATCCCCTAAAATTTCCATGAATGATGGATGGGTACATCCAAATCCTAGTCCTCTTCAAACAAAGTTGGGAAGGAAATTATTTGATTATGATTATAACTTTGTACTACCTTCCCTTAAAGACCCTATAATCCCACAACCTATGCTTGAATTCATTATTGCTAAGGTTAGGCCTTCCAAAAACAAACAATTGATGGACATGAAAACTACAACCATTTGGCCTCCTCAAGCCTCCACCCTGGGACCTTGTTGTAAATCCCATTGTTATTGATTTAACTTAAGTTTCACTTATGTTAGAAAAACATGATCTCAAAGCAACAACAATTATATAATTAAATAATAAAACAAGACGTAAATCTTAAACACTATTGAAATATTTTAACTTTGAAGAATATTCTATATGTACTTTTTTGTGGTCCCCAATGGTCCTACCAGGAGAACCACTTGTATTACTTTGTACCCCGATGCTTCTAATCGGAAGAACTAATAAGAGTCATGAGGTAGTCCCCTCAAATTGTAAAGGTGGGTCATTAGCACCCCAGTTGTGGTTACTTAAGCCTACATGTTTAACTCGAGCCTACATGATTAACTCAAGCCTACATGTCGGAATTAATTATTAAAGTGAATGGATGAATATAAATAGAGGTGTGGTGCTCCTCATTTGGAACACACTCACTTGTGTAGCGCATGAGAGAGAGAGAGAAAGAGATGTGGCTGGAGAAGAAGGAGGATAAGTCTTTTGGGTTTTACCTCTTATCTTTTTGGGGCATCTATATTGAGGAAGCTTTTGCTGGGTTTTTCCCTTTAGGGTTTTCCCAAGATAAATATTTGTGTTCTTTTTTTATGGTTGTGCTTGTATATCTTTCGATGATCTTTTGGCTTATGGTTATGCTATTATGATGATAAATGTTTTAAGATCTGATATAACCATTAAAAATTTAACATGGTATCAGAGCCACCCTGAAAGAATACATTGTGCAGCTACAGAAGCTAGGGATTCTTAATTTTTGGGTCTCTCTCCACAATCTATCAGCAAAATAAGGCTATGATGACTCTCCATTGAAGGGCGCATCTTTCTGTCGAAGTAGACTTCGATTCCAAGCATTTTCAGTTTTTGGTGCAGGAAATTAGGGATTCTTACAGAAGAGAAATTTTTGAGTGAGCCTGGAATAGGATTTATCTACTCATCAAAATCTAATTTTATATACTTGGATCAAGATTTTTGATTGGGTGAAACTTCGGGAAAGTCAAACCCTAGTTTGACCCTGAGCTGGAAAAACCCTAAATACTAAAATTGATAAGTTTTGGTACATTCACTATATCTCAGGATTGGCGAAGGACCAGTAGCTGAAAATGGAAAATTTAGAATATAAAATCATGATGTACACTTTATCCAAAATTCAGCCTTAAATGCTCTATATTCTGGGAGATATGATCCCTCCAAGTTAGGGTTCCGGCCTCTTCCAGGATTCATCCCTAAACAAGACACCTGGGGAGAATTGCTATATCTTGGACTAAAAAGGTCCAAATGAAATTTTGGAAGATGTTACAGAAAGGGAACGGACTTTAATTTTTGTGGTCCTAGTTTCAGACTCAGAAGATGAAACAATGACACGTGGAAGTCCGTACAACTTCGATGTTCTGAATAGTCCTGTAACAGGTCACCTTGGGAAAATGATCATAAGTCCCAATTGGTGAAACCAATTCCGATGAAACTTATGGTGTTGAAACAGGGACATGTGAGGTTACCTCAGTGAGAATTTTTAGACACATGGGATCAGTAATTTCAGAGATAGCGCAGAAACAATATCAGGAATTTCTGCAGGAGAAATTGGAAAACTAGGGCTTCCTGTTCCGGGAGATTCCCTCCATTGTTTTCAGAAAAGGAGTACGTTGGATAGCTCAAATTGAAGAGATATATATTTATATCCAATCAGATTTGAAAGATTCCAATTTTTGAAAATAAGGTTTTCTCTGACAAACCCTAGATCAGCCAGCTCCGGAACTAGGATGGACACCTTAAATCGGTAAGATCTAATCTTTTGCTATTTCCATTTGAGGTTCTCATCAGATTGATGATAAGCTTGGTTGAAAAATTCCAAGCATGGAGGTATTTTATCTCTATAAATAAAATGAATTGGACACCTACATGAGTAAAGAGGTTCCAGTTCTAGAGGGAGATGAGGCTCAAAGCCTTACACCAGAAGAACTTGGTCAAGGCCAAGAAGATCATTGTTGATTCAGTCACGGTTCAACTTGTACCACAAGTGTCTTCCCTAAAGACACCGAAAGAGATGTTTGATTCCTTAAAAAAGCTATTTGAAGGAAGGAACATACATTGGAAGATGACCTTAAGAAACAAATTGAAGAGGCAAAAGAAGAAGTGAAGAATGCAGAAGTGGTGATATCCACCTTGAATGGCCTCCCAGGATCATGGGATTCATTCATGTGAGGAATGTGTGCCAGAAGGAAGTGATTACTTTCAGCTGACTCTGGGAAGAAAAATAAGCTCTAATCATAATAAGAGAAGAATAATACGGGAGCAATTGAAGATCAAGCTCTCACCATTCAAAGAATATCCCTCAAGCGATGAGGAATATGGAGAACTCAATTCTTGAAGAACCTCTTATCCATCTATTGAGGCCTAGAAATTCGCAGGAAACAAAAGCAATGAATTCTCCCCAGTCAACGTTCCCAACTATCCCGTGACTGTTTGGTGTAGGAAATCCATCCGGTTTGCGGTCCAGCTACCGTAGGTCAAGTAACAAAAATAAAAGGTTTTACCAGTTTCGGCCCGGTCCACCGTGTATGTTTTGTGTTTTTTAGTTTTAGTATGATATGCAAGTGCCTATCTAAAATGCAAATTGATAAAGAATGAAATGGGCAGTCACAATGTGATACACAACTTCTTACCTCTCGTCTTAGACTCTCTTGCATCTAAATCACACACAACTAGAAAATACACACTAACTAAGCTGTCTCTAGAGAGCAAGATATAAATTCATGAGTAATGTAATACTATTCACATGTTAAGGTAAATCATAGATAGTTGTTCTTATAATCAAAACACATAAACATGAATAAAGATATACATGACAAGATAGCTCATCAACCGTTAAACTCTCCATTACTCATAGTGGAAATTATCATAGAATAAACTGGAGAACATTCAGATAAGAACATAGGTTTAGAAAGTTAGAACGCTCTCACAGTTAACGAAACAAAGTTGAAAAGGAAATAGTTCCCCTTCAACATTGTTCATTTTATCACATTCGAACATTCCACACATCACCTTCTCCAATAGGCAAAATTTGTAATTTATTATTGTAAAACGAAGTAGTTCCTCTTACAACCAATCGCTCACAATTTTTTCCAGGGAAAAAGCCCTCATTCCCTCTCACTTTCCTATATTTATACAAAAACCACAAAACCTTTGGGTTTCCCTGCCTCCTGACCTTCCAGCTTCCCCGACTGTTTCAATCTCACAACTTTTTCAGTTTGTGAGTGCTCATGATTCAGGCAATACATTACATTTCAGATTTAGTCTCATGAGTACTTCATATAATGGGACCAGTTCAGTAACTGCTGAAGTTTTTCCAAGCTCGGGCCTCTGTTGCTATAGATTCCACTTTGTCTTTTATTTGTCCCTTTTAAGATCCTGTTGATCTTAGAACATCTCTGCCTATCACTTTTTAGCCAGCTTCCTTCTTCTTTGTTCTTTAGCTATGTCTTCTTTGCATCAGTAATCGGAAGAATCTTCTGAGTCCATCTGCAGTCAAAACAAAAATTCATCATTAATTCAGACTACAATCTTTTCAACAAATGTAAACCATACTAACAATAAACTGATCATCAAATGAATCCCTGTACTGCGCTCTCGTCGCGAAAACCTTCAAAATTATAGAAAATGAAACCTCCGCCACCCATAAACAGGGTAAAAACACATACAGAACAGGCGAGAAAAAAACTTCACCGGTGAGAAAAATTATTAAAGCATCGGCAGGATAGTTTAATCAACAGCCGTGACAGCGGGTTTCAGATGGACAACGAGTTCCACGAAACCATTAATTCTAACTGCATCGGAAAGACTAAACACTAAAGCATCGGGCAGAAACTCCTTGTCGGTGAACGGAAAGACATAACGTCAGGAGGTTAGCGCATTACACAGCCGCAATGGTGGAAGATGGAAAGACTACGGGCTCCGTAAAAAATAAACATATCAACAAAAACTGTAACAAAACATCGACGAGTGGAGTAGTTACAATGGTGGACACTTAGTTTTCTCGGGAGCCACAATCGCGGAAGGCAATCAGACTACCACTTTCGATCAAAGTTATAAAACCTTTCGATATGGCGCAGAAAAATCATGAAAACGTTAAGTGCTCGGAAAATATTAAGGTTGTACATCGGTCTAAAAAGCATGTCTCGTCTCCAAAACAGTGGCTCCATAAAGATCAAAAACCCCTGACTCAAACTTCAACCAACCTCCGACAGCGCAAAGCAAGTCGAAAAAAAATTAACATCACAGCATCGAAACAGTCAAAGCTATCCGTCAGAAAAATCATCGTTCAGCTTTCGCAACGGCGGCTCCGTAGGGAAATATGGCTCCGATGCATGGTTAAATGACTTCCAAACAACCAAACTAAAACGTTACGTTCCAACAGACTTTCAACTGGGCAACAACGAAAAAGCTTGTTTCACCTCCGAAACAATGGCGAAAACAAGAAATAGACTTCTGATATCAAAGAAAGAAATTGCAGATCAAAGGGAAACATTTTAAATCCAATCTTTAAACTCCACAACTCAAACAGATTCAGACATAAGCAATTTTCCGAAAACCATGAAAACAGTTGACCTCAAAACAATCCAAACTTGTAGCAGAGGGAAAACAAAAACAGAGTTCATGGATCCAAACAATTCTAGGCAAGATAAAAATTAAGAGGAGGGTCCAAAATTTCAAAAATTTGGGAAAACAATTACAGCTGCAACAATTTGCAACTGCCTGGTGAACATAGATCTCTGGACAATTTATTCCTTAAGCATCAGACTGTTTAACAATAAAACGAACATGTTGAATTCTTCTAGATGTTTGGATTTCCCAAATGGAAAATATATGTACTTTTAATCATTGATGATAGTCCAATTTAGGAGAATGGAAACCAAGATTTCCAAGTCAAGATAACTCTTTCAAGGCCAAGAAGATGAGTTTCATTTATTACCTCTGTCTTCAGGTAGCTTCCAACTTGGACACCAAAGGATTGTAACATATGGTAAACAGAAATATTCATTTGTTCCTCATTCCCATGCCATTTTGCACTTTTGTGCTTTTGGACTTTTGTCCTTTTCATATGAGTCCTCCTGCATGCCTTTCTTTCTAAATTTTTATTCAGGCTCCTCTATCCATAGTGTCCTTTTGCGTGAGAGATGTATTTAACTTTTAGCTCAAGGACGGAGAAGAAATTTTGGCAATTTAGTACTTATATGGTTCAGTACTTTGTTTCAATACATATTTCTTTCATAGGAGCTTTTGACTCTTATCTGCCTTTTTGCATTCAATTCCTAGAATGGGATCATTTATATATAATAAACTATTTACCCTGCTTCCTTTCCATGGGCCTTTTGTTGTCACCCCCTAGGAAATTTTTAAACGTGAGATGGATGGAGCCTCAAAATAGTATTCCAAACCTTTGATCCTGGTTTATTTTACAATGACTAAGTAGGACTTCAATGTGTTCATAGCCATTCGGGAAAACTACTAAACTAGAAGAAATTCTTTTAGATAAAACAATAGTACACAGTCTTACACTCAAGGACTTTAATCACTCCAGCATTCTGAAGCTCTCCGTGCAACCAAAATTTTACCTCCTTTTTATTGAAATCAATCAAAATCTAAACTAAAACAAAACAGAAATAAAATAAATAAAAAATAAATAGCCAAAACAATTTATTTACGTACAAGATAAAATAACAAAAACAAAACTCAAGAAAAATAAGGTTTGAGAACTAAACCATTTACTAGTAAGTTCTCTTCCCACCCCTATAAATATTGCAATTTATAGGTTGAGGGGCCAAGCTTTGCCGTAATCTGGAAATGGCCTACCCATAACTGTTGAAATTTTGTGTGTTTTTCTTTCTCATCATGGGGGTGGTCCCATTTGAGAACCAAATCTCCCACCTCGAATTCTTTTGTTCCAGCTTTGTGTTTATCAAACCATCTCTTTAATACCTCATGTTGTTTTTTAAAACGTTCTCTGGCCTTGGATCTAGATTCCTCTGCCTTCCAAAGATTATGTAGCCTTACCTACAAAACTTCATTATCTGATCCTTTGGATTCCTGAGCTATTATGGAAGAGGGTAGCATGATATTGGGGGGTAGAATGGCCTCTTTTCCATAAACAAGGGTATATGGGGACACACCTAACGAAGTCTTGGGGGTGACCCTATCAGCCCAAATCTCATTTGGTAATGCTAAGTGCCAACTCCTCTGATTTTCTATCACCATCTTTTTCAAAATCCTAATCAGATTCTTCTTCTTAGATTCAGCCAAACCATTTCCCTGTGGATAGTAATTAGCAGAGTAATGCAACTTAATTCCTTTCTCATGAGCAAATGCAGTTAATCTAATCGAGGAAAAGTAAGTAGCATTATCAAAAACTAAAGAAATTGGAATTCCAAACCTGGTCATAATATGATCTTGCAAGAAGTCCATGACCACATCTTCATTTACTTTACGCAACGGAATGGCTTCGACCCAACGAGTGAAGTAATCGGTTGCTGTCAGAATATATTTGTGTTGCAAGGAGGAATTAAACTTTATCTACCCAATGATATCCATTCCCCATTGCTCAAAAGGTTCTGTTATCATCACGAGCTTTAACGGTCCTGCTGCTTTAACCTATCTTCCACTACACCTTTGACAAATGTCGCACTTTCTGACATGGGCATGTGCATCTTTGAACAGTGTAGGCCAATAGTATCCAGCTCTGAGAATTTTGTGTGTTGTTGTATCTCCGGAGAAATGTCCTCCAACAGGCCCATCATGTAAGTCTATCATTACCTTCTTCGCATCTTCTTTCTCTAAGCATCTAAGAAGAACTCCATCATAATTCTTTCTGAATAATATTCCTTCAATAATATGATATGAGGCTGATTTAATACACAGTGCTCTTCTTTGCTTAGAATTCCAATGTTCTGGTAACAATCCCACCTGAAGGTAATGCACAAAGTCTCGATACCAGGATTTCGGAGCTGTGAAAAGAGGACATGCATCCATCAAATGTAACTTAGCTTCTTCTTCCTAGTCACGTTCTTCATTGTCTTTACTTTCAGCCATCAGTTTGCACAATCCTTGCCCTTTAACTATGGAGGTTGGATTGAATTCGAGGTCATACTCCTGTAGAGCTGTTACCCAGTTGCCTCTTCTTTCCCCTAACTCCTTTTGTACGAATAGAGACCTCACAGCTGGGTGTGGAACTATTACCTTTGTCTGATTCTTAAGTATATATGGTCTGAATTGTTTCACCGCTTTGAACACTGCGTAAGCTTGTTTATCCACAGCTGGGTAATTCAATTCGGCCCCTTACAGACCAGTGCTCATAAATGATATAGGGAACTCATCTCCCCCATCTTCCTTCTGGGTAAGCACAGCTGCTAGTGAATCATCAGATGCGAAAGTGTACAAAATAAAATCTTTCTCAAAATCTGGACTTTTGAGGGAGGGTGTGTGTGCAATAGCTGTTTTAATTTTACTAAACGCATTCTTCTATACATCAGTCCACTTGAATTGTACACTTTGCTTTACCATTTGCTGCAAAGGTTTAACAATTTGAGTGAAATCTGGCACAAACATTTGCACAAAATTTATTGTCCCCATAAATGACTGCATGCCCTTTTTACTATGGGGTAAGGGAATCTGTTCGATGGCTTTGATCCTTTCTGGGTCTATGGAGATCCCCTTCTTAGAAACCACGTGACCCAACAACTTACCTCCTTTAACAGCAAACACACACTTCTTGGGGTTTAGCGAGATACCATATTTTTGGCAGCGTTCAAAAATATGCTTTAGATGTAATGCATGTTCCTCTCTTTTCTTTGAGAATATCATGATGTCATCGAGGTACACTACAGCACTGCAGCCAATTAGACCGTGGAAAGCTATGTCCATAGCCCTCTAGAAAGTAGCTCTAGTGTTTATGAGTCCAAAGGGCATCCATCTGTAAGCAAAAGTTCACCACTTCGTCCTGAATGTCGTTTTTAGTCTGTCTTCTTTGGCTACTAATACTTGATTGTAGCCTGAGAATCCATCTAATAAAGAGAATAGTTCAGAACCTAAAACCATTTGCAATATCTGCTCCATGTGTGGAACAGGATAATTGTCTTTATCTGAGGTGCGATTTAAGTTTCTAAAATCGACACATAGCCTAATTTATCCAGATTTCTTCCTTACCGGTACCAGATTTGAGACCCATTCTGAGTGTCTAACCTTGAAGACAATTCTAGCATCCAATAGTTTCTTAACTTCATTCTGGATTAAAGGTTCTAATTTTGGATGCATTTTCCTTAAAGGCTGCTGATAAGGTTTGATTCCGGATTTGATGGGGATAACATGTTGGATTATGTTGGTGTCATATGTCTTTAGATCTTCATACGTCTAGGAAAAAACATCTTTTTATTGTTTGAAAAGACCGATCAACTTATTCCTTTCAACTAGGGAGCAACACTTTCCCAAATTCACATATTTAGGCACAATTTCAGTCCCCAAATTAATCAAATCGAACTGTAGAGACGAGCTGTGAGTCTTTACAGTCATTGGTCTTCTAAATTTTTCATTTAAATCGAACATCCGTTCTAAAGTCCTGACTCCTTTAGGAATAAAATTATCAAATTTTAGCTCGGCTTGATGTTCTTCGTCATCAATAATCGCCCCTTTGAAGGTCTCGTCATTTGTCAAGTATTCTATAATCTGTTGATCATCATAGAACACTCGTAGATTGGTAATCATATCTGGAATTGAAGGCCTAAAATAATTCAACAGAGCACCGATTATTAGAGGGCGCAAGCCTCGCAGCTAAGGTGGCCAACAAGTCAGCTGTTGCATTCTTAATTCTGGGAATCGATACAATGTTAAATGCACTAAAACATTTAAGCAAATCCCATACTTCATTTTGATAAGCTTTTAAATGAGGAGAAATGCAATGTATTTGATTTCGAATTTGTTTTACAATTATTTTAGAATCTCCAAACACTTTCAGATTTTTTGCCTTTAATTCAATTGATTTCCTTAATTCCTGAACTAATGCTTCATATTCAGTTGTGTTATTGGTACATTCAAACTCTAACCTACATGAAAGAAAATTTTTGTTTTTGTAGGGTCAATCAGGACACAGCCAGCTCCCAACCCCTCTAAAGTTTTAGAACCATCAAAGAAAAGCATCCAAAAGTCGCTAACCACTACTGTGCGAGAATTAACATCTATATCTACAGCTAAGTCTACTATTTTACAATCGATTTCATCAGCCTGTGAAAACCGAAGGAGATCAGGTTGAGAATCTGATGTATCATTGGCTTCTTCCTCTTGATAGTTTCTTGGCTCCAACTCAATAAAGTAATTTCCCAAAACAGAATCCACTGGTTCATTTTTACCTTTGAATTGAGTAACATTGTGTTTCATGTGGGGCTCCCTCAAAACCTTAATTTGATTTGGGCTTCCTTTATATGGTAGCCACAGGTGTGACCAATCCGAGGCAAAATATCTGTTCAGCTTTGCCGACCAATCTCTGCTAAAAACAAGTCCATAAGCTTCCGATATGTCAGCCACCACAATATCGATGACTTGACACACCTTATCATTTGAAGATAAGCGAATGAGAACATCCTCCATTTCCCCAATTACCTTCACATTCGTTCTATCCAACTGAAAAACCCTCTAGGTAGATGGTTTAGGTTGTCCATTTATCCTTCTGCAGACCGATAGCGGCATGACGTTGACTGATGCTCCCGAGTCTACTAGGAAGTTATGCACATTGTGGTTGAAAATTTCAAAAGTAAGGAGAAAAGGTGGATTCTTGATTTTAGGCTTACCTCCCATACTTGCTTCACCAATTTCTTCTTCTTGGGGCTGATTGCCAGTGGGCAGCCTCTCCTCTGATACTTCAAGTGCTTTTCTTTCTGTTGCGGCACATTGCACATTTCAAATAATGAGATGTTTTCCCTTACCTTTTTTATATCCTCCACAATGTCATAATCCATCATATGTTCTGTGAGATTCGATTTAACATTATTTATTTTTTCTTCATTGGGCTTAGTAGGCATGTTGATCTGTCTAGGATTTTGACTGGTGATGGTAAATTCTGGAATATTATTAGCTGATGAACTATTTTGAAATTTCTTAACATTCTTTTGAAGTCTTTTGATCTTTGGGATCATAAGACTGTTTTCCTTAATAAACCCCCGACTTCTTGTCGTTACATTTGTTTCCAAGATGCCCTCATGGCTCAGATCCTTTTCTTCCTCGGCATCAAACAACGATACACAATCCCATAAAACCATGGCTTCATCCTCCTGTTTTTTTGTTGATTTATTGTTGTCTTTCCCTTCTTCATCGTGGTCTTCAGTTAATTTGGAATCCAACAGCTGATTCATGACCAACGTCATTGAATTTATCCATTGAGGACAATTCTTTTCAGAATGGGGTTGTTGGTGGAAAGTGCAAAAGTTATCCATTCCTACCTCTGTTAAGTTCATAGATGCAGGGTTGTGCGGAGGGGGTTGGGATTGATTGTTATCTTCCCTTTTCTTGTAATAAGGCTTGTATAACTTTTGGGATTCCTTTTCCTTTTCCAAGTCTATGATTCTGTTAGAGAGCTTCTGCATCATCTTTTCCATTCCTTCGAAATCTGGTGATTGCTCCTCTTTTGGATTAGTAAATAACAAAGCTTTCCTCCCAACGTTTTTTTCTCCTAACCGTTCAAGATAATATTCAATGCTTTCCCTTTCAGCCTCCACTCTTTCTGATTCTTCATAAGTCTTTTCTAGTGTAGGTTTGGCCTTTATTTTGGAAAACATGGACAACTCAGGTCCTAGAGCTGAGGTATAATATTCAATCAGGACTTTATCCAAGGGTCTGTCAGCTTTAGAAAAATTCTTAAGATAGGCTGCGAATCTTTGGGTAAAAAAATGCACCTTCTCTTTTCTTTCTTTCTTTAAGGCACATAATCCTTTCATGAGAGCTGCATGAGTTTTTTGGGTTGCATACTTGCTTCTAAAAATCCTTTCAAAGGTATCCTAATATGGGATAGAGTTTGCAGGAAAACCAAAGTACCACGATGCTGTTGTTCCTTTAAGGGTGTGTGGAAAAAGTCTACAAACTACATCCTCATATTCCACAGCCCTTAATCCTTCTATTTCCAAATAGAAACTTTGCAAATGGTCATCTACTAACATCTTCTCATTTGGATCAAACTTGGGCAACATATTTTCGAAAGCTTGAGGTAAATCATGCAAAGTGGGTGTTAGGTTTAAAGGTGATCTACCTTTCCAAGTAGGTGGTCGATTTGGTGGGTTGGGTGGCTGATTTGCATTTACGCCTGCCATGAGTCTGGGTGGAGAGTGAGGTGGTGAATGAATAGGAGTATGAACAGGAGAACTGTAAGGGGCATTTGGGCCTACATGATTCAAAGGCTGTACAACTTCCTGCAAGGTTGTTTCTACAAGTTCTTCCAAATCTCCAACCAACACTGAGTCTTCCAATATAGGACGATCTTTCTTTTTATACTGTCTTCTGGGAAAGTCAGGATAATCGATAATCCTCTAATATTCTTCACGTATGCCCTAGTGTGTCTTCTCAGATCATTAAAAAATTCTTTATTGACAGAATACAAGTGCTCTCTACCCTTCTCTTCAGAAATCAGATTGGGAAACAAACTGATTTTTGAACTGTCACCGGTGGAATAATTTCAAGAAAATGGGTTTCCTCGGCTAGCCATGCACTAGCGGCTCTCCTTCTAGCGCCAAAAACTGTTGAGGCATGGAAATTCACAGGAAGTAACAACAAGGGATTCTCCCCAGTCAACGTTCCCAACTAGCCCGTGACTGTTTGGTGTAGGGAATCCGTCCGGTTTGCAGTCCGGCTACTGTAGGTCAAGTAACAAAAATAAAAGGTTTTACCGGTTGCGGCCTGATCCACCGTGTATGTTTTGTGTTTTTTAGTTTTAGTATGATATGCAAGTGCCTATCTAAAATGCAGATTGATAAAGAATGCAAGGGGTGGTCACAATGTGATGCACAGGTTCTTACATCTCATCTTAGACTCTCTTGCATCTAAATCACACACAACTAGAAAATACACATCAACTAAGCTCTCTCTAGAGAGAAAGATATAAATTCATGAGTAATGTAATACTGTTCACATGTTAAGGTAAATCACAGATAGTTGTTCTTATAATCAAAACACATAAACATGAATAAAGATATACATGACAAGATAGCTCATCAACCATTAAACTCTCCATTAGTCATAGTGGAAATTATCATAGAATAAACCGGAGAACATTCAGATAAGAACACAGGTTTAGAAAGTTAGAACGCTCTCACAGTTAACGAAACATAGTTGAAAATGAAATAGTTCCCCTTCAACATTGTTCATTTTATCACATTCAAACATTCCACACAACACCTTCTCCAACAGGAAAAATTTGTAATTTATTATTGTAAAACGAAGTAGTTCCTCTTACAACCAATTACTCACAAGTTTTTCCAGGGAAAAAGCCCTCATTCCCTCTCACTTTCCTATCTTTATACAAATATTACAAAACCTTTGGGTTGCCCCACCCCCTGACCTTTCGGCTTCCCCGACCATTTCAATCTCACAATTTTGTCAATTTGTGAGTGCTCATGATTCAAGCAATACATTACATTTCGGATTTAGTCTCATGAGTACTTCATATAACGGGACCAGCTCAGTAACTGCTGAACTTTTTCCAAGCCCGGGCCTCTGCTGCTATCGATTCCACTTTGTCTTTTATTTGTCCCTTTTAAGATCCCGTTGATCTCATAACATCTTTTCCTATCACTTTTCAGCCAACTTCCTTCTGCTTTGTTCTTCAGCTATGTCTTCTTTGCAGTAGTAATCTGAAGAATCTTCTGAGTCCATCTGCAGTCAAAACAAAAATTCATCATTAATTCGGACTACAATATTTTCAACAAATGTAAACCATACTAACAATAAACCAATCATCAAATGAGGCCCTGCACTGTGCTCTCGTCGGGAAAACCTTCAAAATGATAGAAAATGAAACCTCTGCCGCCCATAAACAGGGTAAAAAAACATACATAACAGGTGGGAAAAAACCTTCACCGGCGGGAAAAATTCTTAAAGCATTGGTAGGATAGTTTAATCAACAGCCGCGACAATGGGCTTCAGATGGAAAATGAGTTCCACGAAACCATTAATTCTAACGGCGTTGGAAAGACTAAACACTAAAGCATCGAGTGGAAACTCCTTATTGGCGAATGGAAAGACATAACGTCGGGAGGTTAGCGCATTACACAGCCGCAATGGTGGAAGATGGAAAGACTACGGGCTCCGCAGCAAATAAACATATCAGCAAAAACCATAACAAAACATCAGCGAGTGGAGCAGTTATAATGGCGGACACTTAGTTTGCTCGGGAGCCACAATGGCGGAAGGCGATCAGACTACCACCTTTGATCAAAGTTATAAAACTTTCCTATATGGTGCAGAAAAATCGTGAAAAGGTTAAGTGCTCAGAAAATCTTAAGGTTGTACAGTGGTCTAAAAAGCCTATCTCATCTCCAAAATAGTGGCTCCATAAAGATCAAAAACCCCTGAATCAAACTTCAACCAACCTCCGACAGTGCAAAGCAAGTAAAAAAAAAAATAACATCACAGCATCGGAACATTCAAAGCTATCCGTCAGAAAAATCATCATTCAGCTTCTGCAATGGCGGCCCCGTAGCGAAATATAGCTCCGATGCATGGTTAAATGACTTCCAAACAACCAAACTAAAACGTTACGTTCTAACAGACTTTCGACTGGGCAACGACGAAAAAGCTTGTTTCACTTCCAAAACAGTGACGAAAATAAGAAATAGACTTATGTTATCAAAGAAAGAAATCACAGATCAAAGGGAAACATTTTAAATCCAATCTTTAAATCCCACAACTCAAACAGTTTCAGACATAAGCAATTTTCCGAAAAGCACGAAAACAGTTGACCTCAAAACAATCCAAACTTGTAGCAGAGGGAAAACAAAAATAGAGTTCATGGATCCAAACGATTCTAGGCAAGATAAAAATTAAGAGGGTCCAAAATTTCAAAAATTTGGGAAAACAGTTGCAGCTGCAACACCAACTTATCATTTGGATAAGAAATAATGATTTCATGAATGAAGAAAATGATGAAGCATAACGATCAAGAAGGAGTCTACCCACGAAACAAATAAAAGATAAGTATTCAATTATCATTTCATGATATTGTTTTGTATTCAGTTGATGTGTTATGCGTGATACAATGTTTGCATTAATAACAGTATGCATGGTGCTATACACCTCTCCTTTGCTACTTATCTAGAATGAAACCTCCTTACTGACATGTTGGATTAGCACACAATATCAATGATGTCATCTAAAAAGTTACCGTGAGATATTGTATTGGCTAAATAGTTGCATGATGCATAAGAATTTGTCGTTATGTATATGTTCTATGAAATGGTTCTAACCATGCTACTAGTGCATTTGAATTGTAGGAAAGGTCCTGTACAACCCACTACAAGAAAAGAAGGATGAGACTTGTTCCGAAGAACAAGTGATGACATTTCAAGATTCACTCCAATAAATCTGAAGCTCTGAGGGTCAGAGACATTGTGACGGAAGAAAGAGCTTCAGAGAGTGGTAGATCCACCTCAAAGGATGAAGACCACCATGGGTATGAGAGATAACTCAAGATGAAGAAAATAATGGTGAGACTTCCAAACCAAAGTAAGAGACCTCAGACACACTCTAGTTTTGAAACACAGTTGGGTGACATCATTGATGCTAACCTTTTCGGCTATGAAAGAAGTTATGATCAAAGAGTAATAGCCAATCATGGGGAATGATGTATATGATATGGTTTTGAGACCTGAAGGGAAGTCTATAGTATCTTCCATATGGATCCACCAGAACAAGTGTACAAAGCAAGGTTCATGGTTTACCTCAGAAAGAATAGACTATGACATGACATACTCTATTGACCAGACCCACTAGAAGTATATATCAAGAATAGAACCACCTGTATAGAATGAAGAGGGAAGATGATACTCCACTTCAAGGGGAGTGACTACAGAAGATATCTAAGTTCGACATAATACGACATGATGGACAGCTTCCTGATGGATCGATACTTTACCAAGAGTAAAGTGGGTTCCAACCTTCAAGGTTGAATGCAGAAGACTAGGATATGTTGATGACTTGACAAGATGAACTCATAGAAGATGTTATGATGAAGGAATACTAGAATGATGTTTGGGATATAGTACTCAAACCAAAAAGAAAGAATGTGGTATCTTCCAAATGGATTTGCAAGATAAAATATGTTGCTGATAGAAGGAAAGACTTGTGGCTAGAGGTTTCTATCAGAAAGAGGGAATTAATTCTGAAAAGACAATTAGTCCAGGAAGTAACGTACACTTCCTTCAGAACTATCATGGTAGTTTCTTCCATGATGAAGTAAAGACAAGAATTCCTTAATGATATGATTGAGGAAGATTTTTATATCAAATAGTCACGAGGATTTGAAGTTGAAGACAGATGGACTCATGTATGCAAGTTTAAGAAGGCCCTCTATGTCCTGAAGCAAGCTCCCAGAGCTTGGTATGGAAGAATAGATAGTTTCCTGATGAGCATGGGATTTTCCAAGAGTAAAGTCAATCCTAACCTTTACTACAAGGTTGTAGAAGATGAACCTATCATACTATTACTATATGTGGATGATCTATTTCTAACAAGGAATGAGAAACAAATTTTAGAATGCAAGAAGAAGTTCGCTGAAGAATTTAGACCTTGGTCTAATACTTTATTTCCTAGGTCTGGAAGTATGAAGGAATCTTTCTCAATCAGGGAAAGTATGCAGTAGAGATATTGAAAAGATTCAATATGTTGGAATGCAAATCCATGGCCACACCCATGGATTCCAACCTGAAGTTGTTAGCTGATGACTCATCAGAGTTAGTGGATGTGACTCAATACAGACAGATCATTGGGTCATTGATGTACTTAACAAACAACAGACCTAAAATTAGTTTTGTTGTGAACACCTTAAGTCAATATCTAGTTCAACCTAGACGGGTTCACTTGGTGGCTGTAAAACATATGATGAGATATCTGAAAGGGACTATAGAATTTGGTCTATACTATGATGGTAGCCATGAGTATATATTGTATGGCTATATAGATGCAAATTGGGCTGGAAGTATCTCAGAAAGGAAAAGCACATCAGGAGGATGTTATAGTTTGGGATCTGCTATGATTTCATGGTTTAGCAGAAAGCAGTCCAGTGTTGCTCTAAGCACAGCCGAAGCAGAATATATAGCAGCTTGCTCTGCTAGTTGTGAAGCCATATGGATTCGAAAGCCGATGTTAGGATTATTCAACCTAGAGTTGGACACTACCGTGATTCTATGTGACAATCAAAGTTGTATAAAGATGACAGAGAACCCAGTATTCCACGATAGATCAAATCACATAGAAATCATGTATTTCTACATTCAAGATGTGATGCAGAAGGGAGCCATAAAGCTCCAGTATGTGAGTACTGATGAACAAGTTGTTGATGTGCTGACAAAGCCTCTGTCCCGAGTAAAGTTCAAAAACTTTCGAGACAAGCTTGGTGTTGTTCGGAAAGACCTTCCTCAAAAGGGGGAGTAGTAATGTTGCAGTGGGATTGTATCATCCCTGGGCACTTTCCCTAAAGTGATCTGGTGACCTCGGTCCTTGAGAATGAAGAGGGATTGTATCATCCTGGGACATCTTTCCAAAATAGATATGGTGACTTCGGTCCTCAATAATGTAGTGGGATTGCATCATCCTTAAACTTCAGTTCAGAAAGGTATCTAGAGGCTTCAGTCCCTGAGAGTGTGGCAGGATTGCATCATCCTTGAACTTCAGTTCAAAAAGGTATCTGAAGGCTTCGGTCCCTGAGAGTGTGGCAGGATTGCATCATCCTTGAACTTCGGTTTAGAAAGGTATCTAGAGGCTTCGGTCCCCAAGAGTGTGGTAGGATTGCATCATCCTTGGACCTAGTCCTAAAGTGATAGGGACTGATTATCCCATAATCAATACAGTGGCTTCGGTCCCCAAGAATGTGGTAGGATTGCATCATCCTTGGACCTAGTCCTAAAGTGATAGGGACTGATTATCCCGTAATCAATCCGGTGACTTCAGTTGTCGAGAATGTGGTAGGATTGTATCATCCTTGGACTTAGGTCCAAAAGTGATATGAATACTTTCATCTTCGTGTTGTGGATTGCAGGTTGTTGATGACGATGACGTACTGATCGAAAGATTCGAATGTGATGATGATGATGGTACTGATCGAAAGGTCAAAAAGCTGAAGATGTTGTTGCTGATCGAAATTTCAAAGAGCTGAAGATGTTGTTGCTGATCGAAAGATCAAAGAGCTGAAGATGTTGTTGCTAATCGAAGCGGTCAAATTTGTTGCTGATCGAAGAGGTCAAAGTGTTGATATTGCTAAAGAATGAAGATTGAAGATGAAGACTACATGATGTTGAAAATATTCCAATGATTTATAGATGTGTTACCCTGATGATGTTGATGATGTCCTCTATCTCTCTTCTACTATTTTTGTTGTTGATGTTGTAAAATACCCTTCTCATTAAGGGGGAGTATTGAAATATTTCAACTTCAAAGAATATTCTATATGTAATTTTTTGTGGTCCCCGATGGTCCTACCGGGAGAACCACTTGTATTAATTTGTACCCCGATGCTTCTAGTCATGAGGTAGTCCCCTCAAATTTTAAAGGTGGGTCATTAGCACCCCATTTGTGGTTACTTGAGCCTACATGTTTAACTTGAGCCTACATGATTAACTCAAGCATACATGTCGGAATTAATTATTAAAGTGAACGAATGAATATAAATAAAGGTGTGGCGCT
Source organism: Pseudotsuga menziesii (assembly GCA_001517045.1). Classification (NCBI taxonomy): domain Eukaryota; kingdom Viridiplantae; phylum Streptophyta; class Pinopsida; order Pinales; family Pinaceae; genus Pseudotsuga; species Pseudotsuga menziesii. Next base: position 95,099 of record LPNX010472380.1, on the reverse strand, counting down.
CCTCATTTGGAACACACTCACTTGTGTAGCACATGAGAGAGAGAGAGAGAAAGAGCTGTGGCTGGAAAAGGAGGATCAGTCTTTTGGGTTTTACCTCTTATCTTTTTGGGGCATCTATATTGAGGAAGCTTTTGCTGGGTTTTTCCCTTTAGAGTTTTCCCAGGATAAATATTTGTGTTCTTTTTGTATGGTTGTGCTTGTCTATCTTTTAGTGATATTTTGGCTTATGGTTATGCTATTATGATGATAAATGTTTTAAGATCTGATATAACGATTAAAAATTTAACAAACACATTACAAGAGAGACATGAATATAACATGGTTTACACAAGATGGGCTACGCCCACACAGAAATTGCCAGTCCTTTATTACTATGCCATCCAAAAAAATCAAGGGATACAACCTACAACAACCTCGTTGCAGTTACTCTTCACACTCTCATTGTGTCTCTCACACAATAATAGAGATTGTTTACAATGCTACAATACAATACACAACTATATTACAATGCTTTCCTTTTATAAGGGAGTTACCATGGGAAAATACTACGGGTCACCCAATACCATGGGTCCAAAAACTGTTGGCCAACAAATGTCCCAAAAATTTCTTTAAGGGGACTGTTGGCCTCCACACCCCCCAGTTGGGACAAGTGTATAGTAAAACTGGGGTACAAACACAACTGAACAATAACATCTCTGAATCTAGAATATCATGCTCCACAACCAAAATCTCCCACTTGGAGACTGATCACAACAACTCCACCGATGATACACTTGTTGGAATATGCTCTAGACCTTGGAATTGAAACATTTCTCATTTTAACCTTCATGCTTTAAGGCCAATAGAAACTGAACATGAACTCAGTTTTTCTCTGGTTACTACCTTTGTCAACATGTCTGCAGGATTCTGGCTAGTACGTATCTTTTCCAACTTTAGCAGTTCATATTCTAGAATGGATCTTAAGAAATGGTAATTTAGTTGTATATATATAGTATTAGAATGAAACAATTAGTTGTATATATCTAGTATTCTCCTGCTTCTTACCCAATTCCTCCATGAACCTCTGCAACCAAATCATCTCTTTACTAGCTGCTAGATTTTTATCATTTAAGCAATATGATCTAGGATCTTATCTGAGAGAATAACATGCACAACAATAATCACAAGAGACAAGAGACACAAATATTTTCCTTGGGAAAACCATAAAGGAGAAAACCCCGCAACTTCCTTAGAGATAGAATGAGCACCAATAGTAAAATTAAAACCCAAACACACAAAGATGATCTCCGACATCTGTTGTCTTTCTCACTTGTGCGAGCTCCTCTTCTCTCACTCATGCGCTCCCATTGAGTGAGTGTTTGTTTCAAATAGAGAGTCTCAGTCTCTATTTATACTAGTTTTTCACTTGACAATTACATACCAGGTCCGACTTCACTAGGAGAGTCTAATAACCCTAGTAGCCCTCAACTCTAGGGACTATTTCCCCAACTTACAATAGAGGGTTAGCCTCTATGAATTTACATGAATTTATTATATTAATGATTCTGCCAATAGGAACATCGAGGTACAATGAAATACAATATAAGATATACAAGTGAATATATTCCAAAGTTACAAATACATCAACACTCCCTCTTAAATAGGAAGGTATTCTCTTGAAACAGTTCATCAGTACAAGTCTTCATCATAGGATCATCATAAAAACTAGATCGTCATCATCATCACTACTCTCATTATCTCGAGCAAATGGTGCTATCTCTCAATTCTACTCGTTGTAGGAAGTTCTACCGAGCCAACCCTTTTTCATGTTGGTTGTAGGCCTATCCTCCATGTAGGTCTTCATCTTCTACAAAACTTATATCTGACCATGGGAGGAACATATCCCACAACCATGTCAGAAAGGCTCTGCACTTACATCTTACCATGTGGGGAACACATCCCGCAACCATGTCATAAGGGCTCTACACTTACATCTGACCATGTGGGGAACACATCCCGCAACCATGTCAGAAGGGCTCTGGACTTACATCTAACCATGCAGGGAAAACATCCCGCAACCATGTCAGAAGGGCTCTGCACTTACATCTGACCATCCAGAGAACACATCCCACAACCATGTCAGAAGGGCTCTGCACTAACATCTGACCATGTGGGGAACACATCCCGTAACCATGTCAAAAGGGAACACTGACTCATCACTTCCCCTCGGAAGGAACCTCGATCTGTAGAACATCAAGCTTCTCCCTGAAGTATTCAAAATTCACTCTGGCTAATGGATTGGTCAACACATAAGCTATCTGCTCATCCGTCGCAACATGCTGGAGCTTCACTGCTCCTCTCTACACCATATTCCTGATATAGTGATATTTGATCTCGATATGCTTCGATTTATCATGGAACACCGGGTTCTTTGAAAAATTCACACAACTCTGGTTGTCGCAATATATACAAGTAGCATCCAACTAGAGATCAAACAAATCAGACAGTAGCTTCCTCAGCCACACTGCCTCACAATTAGCCGAACAAGCTGTGACATAATCTCCTTCAGTTCTACTCAGTGCCACGCAGGACTGCTTCCTACTAAACCAAGAGATCACACTTGATCCCATACTAAAGCAGCACCCCAAAGTGCTCTTCCTATAAATGGCACTGCCTGCCCAATATGAATCCACATAACCTTCCAGGTTAATATTCTGATTCACCTCATACTTGAGCCCATAGTCAACTATACCCTTTAGGTACCTTAGAATATGCTTTGCAGCAATCAGGTGAACATGTCTTGGATCCGTCAGGAACTGGCTCAATGTGTTCACAGTAAATAAAATATCTGGTCTCGTATTCGTCAGGTACATCAATGATCCAATCATCTGATGATACATCGTAGCATCAATTGACTTTGATGAAGCATCACTCAATAGCTTTAGGTTCTATTCCATAGGTGTGTCCATGGCCTTACATTCCATCATCCCGAACCTCTTTAGGATCTCCAATGCATACTTCCCTTGTCCAAGGGAGATTCCATCTGCACTCTGCCACACCTTCATGCCTAGAAAGTAATGCATCATACCCAAGTCCTTCATCTCGAACTCGGCAGCAAGGCTCCTTCTTGCATCTTTAATTAGTTCCTATTTTCCTATCAGAACAGGTCATCGACATATAACAAGAGCATCACTAGTCTTATGCCTTCAACCTTGAACTAACGGTTGGGATCTGTTTTACTCTTAGTAAATCCTAGAGCCATCATTAATCTGTCCATCCTGTTGTACCATGTCAAACCTTGGGATCTTCTGCAGTCAATCCCTCTGAAGCAAAGCATCATTCTCCCTCTACCTTTCATACTCTATGTATTATGTACTGGAGTGACAAGTAGCTTCCTATGCTACTAATATTCTATGTATCCATCTAGGGTTACTAGATACCAATATCCTCTATCTTGAACCTTTTCAAAATTTATTCTTGCACCCATCTGTGAGCTTGTCATCCTCTATAGGATTTCATCTCAAACTTGTAGAAAAGGTTAAGATCTTCATCACTCTAGGTGATCTTCAAGATCCTCATGTATGTGTTATCCCATGGGTTCCTTCTGAGCTCGTACAAGGCCTTCTTTAATTTGCACACATGTCATGTGTCTTAATTCCTTGTGGCCACAAATGTCTCTTTGTAGTCTATGCCTTCTTTCTTTGAAATCCTTGTGCTATGAATCTTGCCTTGTATCCCATGATGTTTCCATCTACTGCATGTTGGATCTTGTAGATTCATTTGGAAGGAACTACAAACTTCCCTTCAGGTCTCGATATTGCATCCTAAACATCATTCTTCTTGAACTATTGCTCTCCTTCCCTTTCTTCTTGGCTACTTCTTCATAGCTGGAAGGTTCTGCATCAATGATGTCGCTCAACAGTGTCACATAACTGCATTGTGTCTGAGACCTCTTTCTTTCTTTGAAAGTATCGTCATATTGTTCTTCATCTCAGAGTTTTTTCTCAAACTGTCCTCACTTGTTCTTGTTAGAATAATCAACCCATAGTTAGCTACCTTAGACATTAATTAATCCAATTTTTATCTTATTTTCCTAGCTTCCATATTCCACCTTATGCAAGTTGTCCTCCACACATCCATAGTGGTCAAACTTGCTAAATTTGAGTCATGGAGCACTTGGGAAACCACTTGGAATCAAATCTACTTTATTCCTGGCCTCCCTAGCGCATGTCTACTTTTTCTGTTTTATTGCCTGCTTTTTCTGAGTTTTAAGAAAATTGGGAAAGTTTGACTAGGTGAAGTTAACTTGTTTTTTGTCCTCGTCATCCTCCACTCTTTTCTCCTATGAAAATCATGTATGAGTTGTCCTTCCACCACCTATTAGATTTCCTAATTGATTTTGCCAATTCGTGGGCTCCTAGACAGATTTGGAAAGTGCTTTATGCACCTATGGGGGATTTGCTTAGAATTAGTAAGCCTACTTTTGACTAAATTCGAATAGCATCCTTATGCATTCGAATCTCTCATGTAATTATTTATTGTGGCAGCCTGTGAATTCACATGGTTGGCTATTGTACACTTATTCAATACAGATTAGTGTTCTGCTCCATATTCAGTCTCTTTTTGTGAGTAATTTGCATGTGTAATTGGCAATTGTTGTGAGTGTAATTGTTCTAACACCTGGGTTCAATTTCCACAGTTCTTTGGAACAAGTCTCATCCTTCTTTTCTTGTAGGTGATTGTACGCAATCTTTCCTACAAGTCAAATGCATTAGTTGCATGGTTAGAAACATTTCATAATGGAAAATTCTTATGCATACATATATAATCATGCAACTATTTTAGCCAATACAACATTCATCCATATCTCACAAAAAATTTCTAGATGCCTTCCATCTCTACCATGACATCATTGAGATTGTGCACTAATCCAATATGTCAACAAAGATGTTTCATTCTATATAAGTAGCAATGGAGAGTTGTATAGCACCATGGGATACTTACCCATCATATGCATATTAGTAGTATACTGTCATTAATGCAAACATTCTATCATGCAAAACACATCAATGGAATATAAACAAATGCATAACAAAATAATATCATGAAATGAAAATTGAATACTTATCTTTATTCGTTTCATGGGTAGACTCTTTCTTGAGCCTTCAGCTTCATCACCTTCTTCATTCATAATAGCATCATTTCTTATCCAAATGCTAAGATGGATAGAAGGTTATTCAAGAATTGAATTCTTCATATTCCTCATTGATTGAGGGATCTCTTTTAATCATGAGAGATTGATCTTCAGTTGCTCCCATCTTCTCTTCTTTTATTATGAGTCAAGCTTCTTCTTGTGTGCACTCTTCCCAGAGTCTACTGAAGGTAATCACTTCCTTCTAGCACACATCAGGGATGATTTTAGGGCCGAATTATAGCCCATAGGTGAATTTTAAGGGGTGCCCAAAAAAAGGTGGGCGAATTTTTAATATTAAAATGTTTTTTTTTTTAATTTAATAAATTATCCCATATTTTATTTTATATATAATTTCCCTTGACTAAACAGCCAGCGCGATTAAACTGTGAAAATTCATAAAATCTAATTTAGCCAACCTGTTGATGGGGAAAATCGTGACATTCGCCCCGATTTCTTCCATAATGGAGGTGAAATCGCCAAAAATTTACAGTTTTGGAGGATAAATGGAGATGATTCGCCCAAATTTATGGTAGATAGGTTAAAAATTTGGTATTTCGCCCCTATTTATGGATCTTTGGGTAAATTTGTTTTAGTTCATCCCTTATTTGCAGGCCCTAGATGTTCATCCATTGGGTATGGAGCATCACAATATTTTGGTCTGCTTCAGTTGAAAACGGATGGCATAGGTCTGCTACATCGATTTACTTCGAGAGTTTTCCTTACAAGGTCAGCGAGGAGACTGGGTTCATTGATTATGACAAGCTAGAGGAGAAATCCTTGGATTTTAGACCTAATCTTATTATCTGTGGAGGTAGTGCTTATCCCTGTTGGGAAATAGGGCAGACACGGGTTTTATACCTTTAACTTCGCACCAAAAAAAGACCCACAGTGTTGGCCCTTTCGGCAACAACCTGCGAACAGGTTGCAGTCTCACCCGAAACAGCTATGGGGTGCCGCAGAACCAGGTTTCTGCAAGTAGAAGAGGGATATTAATGTACCTTTATCTTTTAATAGATTATAAATATAAATCACAGAGCTTAACATTCACTTATTTAGCTTCGCGGTTAGATAAACAAACAGTGCCTTGCGCAGCCCTTTACTGGGAATTCACAACGAAGTTATTATCTAGCAGTGATCTTTACTTATCAGATATATAGATATTAATGCATGAAAGAACATAACAAAACACAACACAAAAGAACCACAACACCAGATATAACGTGGTTCACCCCCAGTGTAGGGGTTACGTCCACAGAACTGCGTTTTATTCAAATTTCTACAAAAACCACAGTTCTGATCTGCGCACTCAGCTGCAGATCCCTTCAAGTCCTCAAAGCCGTGCACACAGCTGCAGGCCTCTGCGCACTCAGCTGCAAATTTCCTTAATCACCCAAAACCCTCTGCGTACACAGCTGCAGAGGTCATCCACACACACAGCTGGGACTTAACCTTTCTTACAAAATAAGCCTTAGCTTCGCATCAGTTCCTTTTACATCAAAAGCCTAACCTTACTTCTTTACAAAAGTGCTTGTTTATAGTGCACATATTACAAAACCATGGTCTTAAACCATGGGCGCCCCGAACCCTAAACCCTGGACTTAAACCATGGGTTTATTACAAACAGAGGACTTTTACTCAACCCCGACACTCCTAAGACTATTTTGAGTCGTAACTCCGCTTACAAACTCCAAAACCCCATGGAGTTACTCGCCTTAAGGACCGTTGGGGTGCGCTCCCCAACAGGCCCCTAAGACTCACTAGTGGCCCGTCCTGGGACACTCTGCTGCTTTTCTGGTGGTAGACTCTCGTTGGCGAAACCTGGTGCGCTGCTTGCTGAAACCCTACATGCAGTTGTTTGCGGCTTGTTCCTTTTCTTCATAAAATGTTGCTTAAGGATTTCTAGATCTATCAGTGACCCCATCCCTCGATCTGCTTGTCGAACATCTGACCATCCACAACTTAGGGGCTCCAGAATTGTGTGTCAAGGTGCATAAGACAAACAACCGCCTTGGTTTTGCCAAACCAAGAGGATACATCTTGGGATGCCTCAAAGTCTTCACGTGAGGCCTGGTGCCTTTCATCGCTCCACATTAGAGCGAACTTCTGCGTGCCTTCATCCAGTTTAGAGCGAACTTCTTCCTGCCTTCGTCATGGTCAAGCCTTTCTGCATAGGTGGATTGCTCAGAAGGTTCTGCAGATGCCTCTCCTTGAACTCACGTACTAACTCCTGGGCTTCGCGATCATTTGACATGGTCCTAACTAAAGAAACTTCAAAGAAATGCATAATGCAGGAGACGCAGGCCGGTGTAGCTTCTTATAGAATCCCGCAACAAAATCTGTCATCATGGTGCATTAATGACACCAAATCTGGTGGAGTGGCAGAAATCCTGTCCACACGGTGCGATATTTTCCCAAAATATCATTATTACAGGCAATTAAGGTAGTGCTCGTGCCCGCGCCGCCAAGTCTGGTTTGTCCCATCCGTCAGATTTTAAACTGCGACACACCTTTAATCTTTGACATAACTACTAACTCCAGCTTCACCTTGACAAGAACCTTCGAACTTTTCCAGTCTTCCACACGTCATAACTTTGAGGACAACTTCATTATAGTCTAGCACCCAATTTCAACTGTTCTTGGTACTTAGACTTTCCTTCCTGGTGTTACTTCTGATTAGGAGGTCCTGGCCTGTCCCTATACTTCTTTAAATGACTGCCATTTACCATAGAAGGTAAAATTTCTCCATTCAACTTAGCCAACTAGACTGCACCACCATCAGTAACTTTCTGCACTATATATGGGCCTTTCCAATGTGTCTTGAACTTACCCGTGAACTTCATGAATTTGCTGTCATATAAGAGCACAAGATCACCCTGCTGGAACTGCTTCTTCTTGATGTGTCTATCATGCCATGATTTTTCTCGAGCTTTCTGCACTTGCTGCTAGAACCCTGCGATAAATCTATCCTCTTCAAGTTCTAGTATCTTTGTCAGCCTTTCTGTTATTATCACTGGGTCATCCATCTTTGTGAAAGCAGATATTCGAAGGCTAGGAACAATATATTCCATGGGCATCACTGCTTCTTGCCCATAGACTAGCCTAAAAGGTGTATGGCCTGTCAATTTCTTGCAGGTAGTCCTATAATCCCAGAGTACTGCTGGAATTCTAAGATCCCAGTCATTTCTAGTAACGTTGCAAACCTTCGTCAGAGCCTGTTCGAGGATCTTATTAAAAGCTTCGACAGTTCCATTAGCTTGTGGATGATAGGCAGTACTCTTCTGATGATATACCTAAAATTCTTCAGTCAATACTTCAATAGTCTTATTTAGAAAATGTGAGCCCTGATCACTCATAAGGACTCTAGGACATCCAAATCTGGACAATATGTTATCGAAGATGAACTTTGCAGCTGTAGCAGCGCTACAATTCTTCACTGGTTGAGCTTCGGCCCAAACGGTGAGGTAATCCATTGCTGTAATAATGTATCTTGATCCTAACTTCTTCGTAGGGGGATTGATAGGTCCGACAAAATCAATAGCCCATTTGTCAAAGGGTTGTAAAGTTACTTGCGGAACTAGAGGCATCTCATCCCTCCTGGATGGTTTTCCCATCCTTTAACAGATGTCGCAGCTGTGACAATATTCTTTTGCATCCTTGTGAATTGTGGGCCACCACAATCCGGCTGTCAGAATCTTCTGTGCTGTAGCTTTTCCTGCGTAATGACCTCCTGCTGCCCCAGAATGTGCTTCATCCAATATTAACGGCTTTTCGTGCTCTAGGACACATCTGTGCAGTATTTCATCTGGTCCCATCTTATATAATTGTCCTGCTATTAACTTAAAGTCAGCTGCGTGAACCACCAGTTGCTTCTTCTGTTGTGTTGTCATCTCGGCGGGTGGAAAACTTGTAGACAAATACTGAACAATATCATGAAAATATTCTTCAACCATCTGGATGGCAAACAACTGGGCATCAGGAAGACCTTCATCCAAGCTGGTAGGTTCTTCTCCTGACTCGAGCCTCGACAAGTGGTCAAGACCTAGATTCAATCTTCCTGGTTTGACTATGATCTCAAAATCATACTCCTAAAATAGAATCAGCCATCTGCATATCCTTCCACCTAGCACAGGTTTGTTAACCAAATACTTCAAAGCAGAATGGTCAATAAACATCTTAAAATGAGATCCTAACAGGTAATGTCGAAACTTCTGCAATGCATAAACCATAGCAAGACCTTCACATTCTGTTGTAGTATAATTTTTCTCTGCGGTGGACAATTTCCTACTTGCAAAAGAAATGGGGTGATCAATATTACCTTCACCTGACTGGGCCAATACTATACCTAGAGAAATGGAGGATGCATCGACATGCACATGAAATTCCTTATTCCAGTCAGGGAATACTAAGATAGGGGCAGTTACCATCTTTTCCTTCAAAATATCCAAGCTGGCTTGACACTCAGGGGTCCATTCGAACTTAATATCTTTCTTCAACTTCTTTTCCATTGGAGCAGTAATATGAGCATACCCTTTAATAAATTTCCTGTAATATCCAGTATGACCAAGCGTAGTGCGAAGTTGTTTAACAGACGTTGGAGGTGGCAGGTTCACAATAATAGCTATCTTCGCAGGGTCCATCATCAATCCTTGTTTACATACAATGTGACCTAGCAGAATTCCAAAAGGTGCACAAAATATACACTTCTTCAAGTTCAAGGAAATCTGGTGCTGTCTACATTTATCCAGCATAAGTCTTAAACTAGTTATATGGTCTTTTAGCAGCCCAAATATAGTACAATCATCAAAATACACTTCTAATAATTTATGTATATATTCCTTAAAGGCAGAGATGACTACTCTAGAAAATATAGCAGGTGCATTCTTCAATCCAAAAGGCATAACTGTATACTGAAAGGATCCCATTTCTATAGCAAAGGTAGTCTTATGGCGATCCTTTGGAGCAATTCGGATCTGATGGTAACCTGAAAATCCATCAGTAAAAGAGTACACTTCTTGACCTCCGACATTGTCTAATACTTCATCTGTGAAGGGTGTGGGGAAGGGATCATGTAGACAAGCATCATTCAACTTCCTTAGGTCGATGCCGATTCGGATTTCACCTTTAGTCTTCTTCTCTTGTACCACCATAGGACTAACCCACTCGGATTCTTCAACAGGTTCAATAATTCCTGCAACAAGCATCTTATCCAACTCCATCCTAACTTTTTCCTTATACTTAGGGTTCAACCTATAAGGACGCTGTTTCACCGGCTTCACATAAGGTTTCAAGGGGATCTTCCTAACTCCTATATCACCCAGGATACCTTTCATCTCTGAGAATTTTGTCGGAAAGAGGTCCTGATATTCATGGAGAAGTTGGGTCACTTTGCTTACCATTTCTTCATCCCAATAATCTCCAATGGTATCATGCTTAGGCTGTTCTTCTGAACCAATGTTTACGGTCCGCATCTTCAGGGGTTGTGTCACTTCAGGTGCTGCGATTGCTGGTCCATCTACTTCGCAGTGGCCTTTTGACTCCGGAATAGCAATGTTGCATGGATCGTCATCCTCGTCAATTGCGAGGTTATAACATTCGACTGCATTAGCTTCTTGTGCCTTCCAATCTGGTTGGTATTCTGCTATCTCTTGATCATCAAACACCTTAGTGTGGATCACCCTAATAGCTACGTCTAAAGCAGGGAAAACCTCATTTATAGAAAAGGTCAATACAAAACTATCGACAAGAGTATCCCAACTTACAGTACCCTGGCGAAGCTCGACGTCTGCATACCAATTCTTTGTAGTAGGTTCCAAAGTATGCACAAACCTATGTACCCACTATGTCCAAGGTATATGCTTCCAGGCTTCGTAGCATTGTTCCAAATGCTTCTGAGGATTAGTCTTGCCGTTAAATCTGCTCCAGACCTCCTGTGGTTGATCCGTGAATCTCAGGCGAAGGGACTATTGGCAAACTTCCCAACTATGAATGTACTGTTTGTGGCCATTCCACCATCTGGTTGCTGTAGCTCTGAATGCTGAGTCCAAAGCCTCCATTTTCTGTGAGTCTGGTATCTGGGCTAATAATTGCTCAATAAACTCTTCTGGGTCTGTCGAACCATCAAAAATAGGTAAGGGTCTTGTTTGCGAGCCAAGCCATCTAAGAGACTTGGTAATTCTTGCACAACGGTGACCATGTAGCTCATACAATCTGTTCTGCCAATTCTCTAGACCATCATCTGAATCCATCATGCAGGAGCTTTCACACTGCCAATCCATAATACCTTTGGCATTAGGATTAACATAATATTCTTCCTTCACTGTGATATTGTAGATATGGTCCAACACATCTTGATCTTCGTCTCGGAGGGGTTCTGTGTACCTTTCTCCTTGAGAAGGATCCAGTGGGACTATGACTCTCAAATCGTTCCCTTCGAAAGTCATCTGTCTCTTCTTAAGGTTAATAACTGTAGCATTTGCCATTGCCCACTCAATACCTAACAAGGCTGGATAGGGATTGCTGTCGTTAATGATCTCAATAACTTCGAAGTCTGCTATAGTACAGACGCCATCAATATCTACTAGAACATTAGGGAGTCGTCCTAAGGGAACAATCTTCTATTGATTGGATAATCTCAATTGGATAGGGGACCAGTCAAGGGTAGGTTTTCCCATTTGTTCCCAGGTCTGCTTGGTTAGGACATTGACTTCTGACCCTAAGTCCAAGATCAGATCAGTCATCTCATACTCTCCTATCTAAGAATTCAACCTCATTTCTCTACCAGTTCTTCTAACTCTGTGCACAGCTTTTGCCGGACCAGAACCTTGCGGAGTTTCGTAGGAAGCAATAAATTTCTGCAACTCACTTAAAGCATTTTGATTTCTTAAAAGTTTCAGACAACTCTGTAAAAAGGAGGACAGTGTACTTACTTTATCCGTCGAAGCTTCTTGCAGCTACGACTGCTACTGATCTGGCTGCGCAGGTGCTACTGCTGTGCTAGAATCCACAAAATCTTTCTTGGCTTCCATGAATGTCTCCTTTTCTCTTTCGATATCAAAGGCAGGGACTTTCACAGGGGCCTTACGAACCCAATCCTCATCAGGCTGTTTCGCGGCAGGATGTATATGCGTCGTATCTCCACTTCTGGTAACAACATTAATAGCTGGGGCAGGTCTTTGCTCGACAGAAATCATCTGAAGATTCTGAGTAGGGGCACTGTTTCTTTCCTGAATCTTAGCTATCAACTACGGGCACTGCTCAATCACATGATCTACTGCTTGGAAATACCGACATGTCATAGTGGGGTTTCGACAGTCGCGAGCCAGATGTCCAGCCTGGTTATAGTTATAACACACCACCTGACTGCGTCCTCTGCCAACCATACCACCACGACCACGACCTCCAAAAGCACCGCTACCTAATGCACCGTCACGGTAGCCATAGCCATCATTGCTCGGTACCTCATTTTGTACCCGATAGGCATCGTAGGTGCGCTCTCTTATGAGGTCAAAACTACGACACTCATCTTCATTATGTCCTACGGACTTACAAAATTTACAATAGGAGTTCTTAGGTACTTGTCCATACCTTTGTAGCAGATAGCAGTCTTCAGGTCGATGCTGCCCTATTGTTCTGCAAAGCTCACAATATAGAACTTGCAGGTTAAACAGGTTTGGCGCACCAGTATTCAGGTAATTCCTTGCCACAGGACACTATTCCTTAGCATGCACTTCTGTGCGACATTGTGTACACCAAACCTCTTCGCGACTGGTTTTTCCTTGTTTCATATCGCGAAGCTCCGGAGACATCGCTGCCAACTGCGCTTGGATTTGAGCAATACCAAAATTATCTGTGGCAGGGGCGGTTTCAAGCTTCATCGCGATTTCCAGAGCCTCCTGCTGGTCAGCAACCTTCTGTTGCATGAGTGGAGTCCGGATATGCGGCAGCAACGCGGCAATCAACCATTCCTTGTGCTGCACAGGTCCAATGGTAAAAATGACTTGGTCTAGCAAAACTTTGAACCTCTGATCAAAGTCCCACACTGATTCACCACACTTCTGCTGAATCTCTTTCAACTTCGTAATACACTGCGACTCTGATTTTGGCTTCTTAAATTCCTTTATCATTGCTGCTTTTATATCAGGAAATGCATGGTTCTGAGTGCTAGAGAACTTCATGAACCAGGTCAGAGCATAATCTCTGAAAGAAGTAACCAGCTGCATTCTTTTTGTATCTTGTTCCGTAATGGACTTAGCAGTCCACACTGCTTCACATAAAAACCAGAACTGTTCTGGATCCTTTGATCCAGTTCCTTTGAAAACAGGTAACTTAATGTCATCATGCATGTGGGCCATAGTGGATCTAGGGGGGGTTGGCGGGGGACTGGGAGTAGCCGTGGGGTAACTTACTGGGGTAGACTGACCTGCGACAGGGGTACTCGGGCTAGGGTGACTTCCAGACTGCGACAGATTCTTAGGGATAATAGGTCTTCGCTGCGGGGTTACCGGGGGGTTTCCAACAGAAGGGGTTTCTTCAGGTTCGGACTCTGCGGGATTTACAGGGGAATACTCAGTATGCTAACCCTGGGAATAGTATCCAAAATCTCTCTTGTACCTTTTTCCACTTCGTAGCAAACCACTTTGCTCGTCGAAGGTATTTACACTTGCAACCATAGGTTAGTAATACAAAATCTAACAGTCTGATTCAATGAGCAATATTCCTTTTTCAGCTAATAGCATTTTAATTCTCAAACTAAATGAATTCAAAAACTTACCCCTTGGTCCTTTGAAAAACTGCCGCTCGGATTCACTAAAGGAAGTACTCGTGTCGATGGCGAACTCCGTCACAAACGCTTCAAGGGTTCGTGTTGTCCAGAAATCAACAGTGCGAGATATCTCGTTGTTCACCCTTTTCAGTATATTAATTCTTGCGGGAGTCCACACAGGAAACTGACGTTCTTGGAAGTTCGTCCTTCTCTCTGTTAACCTAGATAACCACTGGTGCAACTCTATGTGGATACTACCAAAGAAAATTTCATAAACGTCACAAAAAACATACCTTTGTAAAAAGTCATTTTCACTACGACGCGGATCTTTGTTCTCTTTCTCAGTGAATTTCAGATAAGTCTCATCAAGCCAATCACCGATTTCCTTCACAGAGGGTCTCCAGAACATAGCCCTCGAGGTACGACGTAAACCCCTCTTGAGCAGATATTGAGTTCAACCGGAAATGGAACCAATTTGTTGGGAAATAGGGCAGACCCGGGTTTTATACCTTTAACTTCGCACCAACAAAAGACCCACAGTGTTGGCCCTTTCGGCAACAACCTGCGAACAGGTTGCAGTCTCACCCGAAACAACTATGGGGTGCCGCAGAACCAGGTTTCTGCAAGCAGAAGAGGGATATTACTGTACCTTTAGCTTTTAACAGATTATAAATATAAATCATAGAGCTTAACATTCACTTATTTAGCTTCGCGGTTAGATAAACAAACAGTGCCTTGCGCAGCCCTTTATTGGGAATTCACAGCGAAGTTATTATCTAGAAGTGATCTTTACTTATCAGATATATAGATATTAATGCATGAAAGAACATAACAAAACACAACACAAAAGAACCACAACACCAGATATAACGTGGTTCACCCCCAGTGTAGGGGTTACGTCCACAGAACTGCGTTTTATTCAACTTTCTACAAAAACCACAGCTCTGATCTGCACACTCAGTTGCAAATCCCTTCAAGTCCTCAAAGCCGCGCACACAGCTGTAGGCCTCTGTGCACTCAGCTGCAGATTTCCTTAATCACCCAAAACCCTCTGCGCACACAGCTGCAGAGGTCATCCACGCACACAGCTGGGACTTAACCTTTCTTACAAAATAAGCCTTAGCTTTGCATCAGTTCCTTTTACATCAAAATCCTAACCTTACTTCTTTACAAAAGTGCTTATTTATAGTGCACATATTACAAAACCATGGTCTTAAACCATGGGCGCCCCGAACCCTAAACCCTGGACTTAAACCATGGGTTTATTACAAATAGAGGACTTTTACTCAACCCCAACACCCCTAAGACTATTTTGAGTCGTAACTCCACTTACAAAATCCAAAACCCCACGGAGTTACCCGCCTTAAGGACCATTGGGGTGCACGCCCCAACAATCCCAGGGTCTGGGATTATGCTAGGTTTCATGCTATTGCTGATAAATTTGGTGCCATGCTCTTATGTGACATGGCTAGCATCAGTGGCCTTGTCGCTGCCCAGGTACCTTTGCTATTTTCGTTGACTTTCTTTGGAACAGTTACCAAGGAGTTGCTTCAACACTCCCACTTTCTGTAATGGTTGGCTTCAAATTTTGGTTAATTTTGCAAAATACCTAATCTGAAAAAAACCAATAAGGTTACCATATTTTTCAAAAGAAGGCTCTGGAACAAACAATTTCAAAACGGTGATTCGTTGCAAACTTCCATATAGCATTTCGAAGCATTAGACTGGTATGTAGTTCACATGGTAGATCTCTCGCTTTGTAAGCGTATGTTTCAGATTACTAACTTTTTTTACCTTGCGAGGTTCCCTGCCTAAAGATTTGCATGTTTTCACCATATATTTGAATAACAGGTTCTCATATTACCTTAAATCATTTTTCTATGAGGCAAATCTTCTACCTTGATCATTCTAGCACTTTGGAGGTCTCATATAGGGCAAAGGTTTCCAGCTTTCAGGATGGAAGAACCATTGTGTCTTTTTGTACTCTCCAGTGAGGAGAGGTTTGGTTGATTCCACCTGTACTACCCCTGGATTACCCATGTAGGTACTCTCAGCCTTGAGCATTCCTTGTTGGACATTATCGGAGTTTGTATTAGGACTTTAATACTGATTGATGATGATGGAGATAGGTCCTCCACCTTCACATCTACATGTGGGGTGAATTAGTGGTTCTCTTTTATATTTTTGCAGAATGTAATCATCTTTAGTTCTTGCCAAGGTTTACCCCTTTCTATTCACTACTATTTTGATTTACATATGTATTTATTTTGTCACCTAGGAGTTTCCTTGGCTTTCACTATTGTGGCTTGTCATACTCTCTAGTCCCATTGACCTATTTTGATCACCTATGGACATCAACAAAATTATCTCATCTTTATCTAACCGAAGTTTGATGCTATAATAGTTACCATGTCATTAGGTCTTGTAGGGAAGAAGAATAGACACCAGTATAGAAAGTATCTATGCATTCATCCATACAATAACAATTGCATTGTTCTATATCAAATGCAAATCACACAGCATACAGTAATTTACTGGATTCTACTATAGCTTCAAAGTTCATACTAGTACATGGAAGCAACACGGATACTCTATCTCATCTGTCACACTTTAAGGAATTATGTATATACATTCCATATAAAATATTTACAGAATATCAGTTACAAAGAAACAAATTGACTGTCTGTTTGTCTTCCAAAGCCACTTCAACATTGTAACGTCCCCGACCCTCTGACCGGCAAAGAGGACGCTACCATGGCGTTAACCATCCGGGCTACCAGCCCCATGAACATGTGCATTCATATAAATTACTGAAATGCTGAGACGGAATGATTGAACTAAAACATGCATACATAGTTATTTATCATACACAGCAGAAGTAACATACATTCATACAAGCATTCAACATATTCGTCATGATCATTAATAGTAAATAGGATTGCAGAAGTAGAATAGACAAGATTACTTATCTTTATAAATAAATCGTTCCGCAACCAGCTATGTCGCTGCAACGTTCCACTCAACCATAGGCGAGCACGCTCCTAGATCTCACAGCAATGCTGCCACCCCCAAGCCGGGCATGATTCCCCAAGGAATAAGGAACTAACAGGCTTACACATAGCAAGGGATAATAACACCACAAAGGTACATAGTTCACCCAAGCCAACACGGTTGGGTTTATCAGGTGAACAACAGATCAACCAAGCCAACAGAGTTGGGTTTATCAGGCCATCCAGGAGTTGGGAAAAGCTAATGCTAAGCTGGTGAACTCACTGAAGAGCTGTAGACACCAACACCAGAACCAACCTAGACTCTAGAACACCCAACACAAGGAAGTCAGCCCCTTCTCTGCAACGCAGTCCCTCAGACCCTGATCTTCCCTCCAGTGCTCTTCAGGGGTTGTGGAGAAGAAATCCAGCTCAATATCTCTGTCCGTGTGGTTCTCAACCCACCTGGTTTGTCAAGCACCTCAAGCCATCATTCACCAACCCAAAACTAGTCCAGGGACAAATCTGATGAACCCACAACGATCCAACCTTCAATACTATCGCTGGGAAACTTACACAGATCGGAAAATGATCAAAATTCACGGCCAACATGCACAGTTCAACACGGATTCACAGGAAGAATCCCCCTGATCTCATCAATCTGTGGAAAGGAAATTCTAATCCTTTCCACTGCGATCCGAAAGGTGGATGAAAACAATCCACAGTCCAATGCGTGGAGACGAAAATTGGTTCTCTGCGTGGATGGTAAGAAGTGAATTACAGACCAAAAATCAGCGTGAGGGAGTGAAGGTGAAACCCCTACAATGGTTGGTAAAACGTTTTTATTCCCTGTCCTGCATGAGGAAGACGAACGGCCAAGATCCGAGGGAGTGGGGAAAATGGTTCCTACGTCGTGGAGAGGAGAGCAAGCGTGGCATGGAAACGGTCTTCTTGCCAGCCAATCGCTGACTCAACCAACAAAAGAAAAAATAACCAAGGGAGGTGGCGACACACAATTTTCTCTCGTGACTCCACGTTCCACATTCACGTCCCCCCCCCCTTCCTTATCCTTTGGAATCATGCCCCTTCTCAATTTAGTTGCTGCGAACATAGCTGGTTGATTTGTTTTAATTAAAAAGCATGTTTACATGATGTCGTAATTAAATATATGCCGCATGTCCCGATATACCATCGATGACCATTCCTAATCAAAAAACACAACATAACCAAATCTTATGGTGGGGCCTTGGCCTTGAGCTCCGCACCAAGATTATTTACAACATATGTATCTTATTTATTTTAATGCAAGCAGGGATCAAAACTAGGGTATTACATTCCCCTCCCCCTTAAATAGCATTGTCCTCAGTGCTTTACAAAACAAAAAGCTACACTGGTACTGCCTCAGTGTTCCATAGGATTGAACAAAAATGGATGTGCCAATCGCATGGCATCCTCCAGCTCCCACGTAGCCTCTTCAGGTCCGTAATGCTCCCACTGCACCTTTACCTGCCCGATGGCTCGGTTCCGGAGCATTGTGACCTTCCTGTCGAGGATGCGCATTGGCTCGATTTGGAATTCTCCCTCGTGTTCCACCTGAATCACATCCCAATTTATTACATGGTTAGGATCATGTACATATTTCTTAAGCAAAGAAACATGAAAAACATTATGAGCTCTAGTATTAGCAGGCAATGCAAGTCTATATGCAACATGCCCTATTCTCTCAAGCACTTCAAATGGCCCACAACATCTAGCTGACAACTTGGCACAACTTCCAAGCTTCAAGGAAATTTTCTTTGCCCTCACTCTGAGGTAAACATGATCCCCAACACTGAACTCCCTGTTCACCCTATGCTTATCTGCATAGCTTTTCTATCGGTCCTATGCTGCTTTCAGATTCTGCCTAATCTTTACAACTTCTTGCTCCATTTCCTTGAGCAATTCTGGTCCAAGCACAATTTTGTTTACCGGGTTGTCCCAAGTCACTGGTGTCCTGCACCGTCTTCCATACAAAGCTTCATACGAACTCACCCCCAAGGATGCTTGTTGTCCATTGTTGTAAGCAAACTCTACCAAGTGTAAGTAATATTCCCACTTGGTTGGTTTTTCCATCACATACATGTGAAGCATATCTTCAAGCACCTGATTCACTCTCTCTATCTGCCCATCTGTCTGAGGATGGTATGCAGTGCTGAAGTTTAACTTTGTACCCAAATCTGCAAACAATCCCTTCCAAAAATTGGAAGTGAACTTGACATCCCTGTCAGAGACTGTTGCCTTAGGAAATCCATGTAATTTGAAAATCTCCTTCATGAAGATCTTTGCAATGTCATCCGTCTTATGCGTAGACTTAACTGGTATAAAATGTGCTGCCTTTGTCAACTTGTCTACCACAACCATGATGGAATCATGTTGTCTCCAAGTCATCGACAATCCTGTAATAAAATCCATGGAAATAAATTCCCATTTCCACTCCGGAACTGGCAAAGGCTGCAACAAGCTTGTTGGATGTTGATGCTCAACCTTTACCTGTTGACATTTCATGCACCTTGAAATGTACTCAGCCATATCCCTTTTCATTCCTGGCCAAAAATACTGCTTCCTAGCTGTAGCAATTGTCTTCTGATATCCTGGGTGACCAGAATACGGAGCTTGATGGATTTCATCCATAACAACTCTCCTCAAATCTGCTACATCTGGAATATAAATTCTACCTTTAAAAGTGAGAAGCCCATCTTCTTCCAATTTATATCCCTCATACCTCTTCTCAAGCCCTTTCTGCTGCAATTTGTCTTTTACTTGTTCATACAATTCATCTCCAACAACTTGATTAACAATCTTCTGCCTCAAATCTGATTGGCAAATACTAAGGGATGCCACATGCATTTCCTGTACCTTCCTGCTGAGCGCATCAACTACCTTGTTTTCCTTTCCCTTTATGTGCTTGATTTTGTAACATCCCCAGTTTTGACCCCGTTTGCATGATGTATATAATGTAATTAATCGTGGTGGGGAGCTAAAGGCAAAAGCCCCACCATCGATTTGGTTGTGTATGTTTCGGCAATGGGGATAGTTGTCGATGGTATGTCATGCTATTTGGCACATTATAATTCAGCATCATGTAAACACGCACATCAAATAAAACTAAAACCACAACCAGCTACGATAGTGCAACGTTGAATGAAAAGGACGTGATTCCAAAGGATAAGGGGTGGGGGATGTCAAACCTTGGTTTATGGGGGAAAACCCATGTGTTGCCACCTTGTTTGTTTTGCCACCTTTCTTGTTTCACCAACCTCTTCAATGGCTTGGTTTTGTTGTTGGGGGGTAGTTATGGCTGGTGGTTGAGGCAGTTATTGCCTTTGGGAGTGGGGTGGCAGGACTGTCAGTCCCTTGCCCACATGCCCACTCCATCCATGACTGCCTTCACTCCACTCTCATGGACCTTCCATTCTCCCCACTACGCGTTCTCGTCTCGGTCTATTCATTTTTCTCATGGTGGTCAGTTCATTCCTCACGCAGATACGTGTCTGTTCATCTTCCTCACGCAGAGGTCAATTCCGTTCATCCTTTCCATTCGCGCAGAGACCAGCGAGTTGTTCTCTCACAGCCTTACCTTCTCACGCAGCCAGGAGAGGAGCTGCGTATCGGTGGACATTTACGTTTTCCCACATAGTGGAATTGGGTACATTTTTCCCTGTATTTTGTGCTCACTGATTATGTTTTGGGGCTGCTATCTTCCCCACGTTTTGTTGGCTATGGTGTCCAATTACGTTTTGGGGGCCATTGTGCATTCGTAGTGAGCCGTTGTCTATATGTGCCATCTCCTTCTGCAAATGCATTGAGGAGCAATGTGTTGTGGGATTTTAGATGTTGGATGGTTGTTGACTTCCATGTTTGTTGGTTGAGTCTTTCCCTGGTTTGGGGCTGTGGATTGCTGCTATCATCCACTGTGTGTTTGTGGCTGCGGAAGTACCCTAGTTTTGGGTTGCAGTTGAGTTGTTTTGGCCACGTTAGGGCCAAGAACAACTCTGAGTGGCCTTGTGGGCTTGAGCTGTGTCTCACCTTTTGTTTGGGATGGTCACCTGCCGGTTGTCTTTGCCTTCTTCACAAGGCTGTGAAGGGATTGTTTTGCTGCGTGTATGCAGTGGTTAGTCCTTGGACTGCGCTGGCTTGGCCAGTTTGTTGATGGCCTAGTACACCCAGCAGTGTTGGTTTGGCTGATTGTGTCCCCTTGGCTATGTGTAAGCATGCAATTGACCCTTGTCCTTGGAGGAATCATGCCCAGCTCGGGGGTGGCAGCGTTGCCGAGAGATTAATGAGCACGCTGGCCTATGGTTGGGTGGAACGTTGCAGCGACGTAGCTGGTTGTGGGTGAGTTCTTCATTGACAGATAAGTGCTGCTGGTTACTTCATCTCTGCAATTTATATACTGCTTCATGAGAAATGATGAACATGATTAATGCTGGAACGTATGTTTGCTTCCGTTGTATGAGTAAAGAATTATGCATTGAGTAACTGTGCATGTAAAATGATGGATTGTGCACCCTATTATGCATCATGTTAAGCTTGTAATTTCTACATTGATCTCTTTGTTTATGTTCATGGGGCTGTTTGCCCATCGTGTTGGTGTTCGTCGCGTCGTCTTTTCCGGTCAGAGGGATGGGGATGTGACAGATTTCAAAATCAAACTCACATAAAAATTCCAGCCACCTTGCTTGCCTAGCATTCAGAGTAGGCTGGTCAAATAGATACTTCAATCCACAGTGATATGTTCTGAGCTCAAATCTTCTACCCATCAAGTAATGTCTCCACATCTTGAGAGCATGTACTATGGCTGCAAGCTCTAGATCATGAGTGGCATAGTTCTTCTCATGCTTCTTCAGCTTTCTTAACTCATAACATATCACGTGGTTCTTGCATAAGGACTCCTCCAAGCCCTTGTCCGCATGCATCGGTACACACCACAAAATCTTTCTCTGGATATGCAACCTTCAACACTGGTGCACTGGTGAGAAGACTCTTCAACTGCTGGAAGCTTTCTTCACACCTTGATGTCCATTCGAATTTCATCCCCTTCTTTTACAAAGAAGTGATAGCATGTGCAACTTTGGAGAATCCTTCAATGAATCTCCGATAGTATCCTGCAAGTCCCATAAAATATCTCACATCTGTCACATTTCTTGGAGTAGGCCAACTCATAATGGTTTCAATCTTTTCAGGGTCCACAGATATACCCTCCTCTGAGATAATGTGACCCAAGTACTGAATTCTATCTCTATAGAAGTCACACTTGCTCAGTTTTGCATACAACTGGTGCTCCCTGAGCAATTGTAATGTCAATCTCAAATGCTCTTCATGTTCTTCCTCATTCTTAGAGTAAACAAGAATGTCATCAAGGAAAACAAGAACAAACCTATCCAAATACTTGTTGAATACACTATTCATAAGGCACATAAATGTAGCTGGTGCATTTGTGAGCCCAAATGGTACCACTACAAACTCATAATGCCCATACCTTGTCCTGAAGGCTGTCTTATGAATGTCTTCATCCTTGATTCTTACCTGATGGTAACTAGAACTCAAGTCAATCTTGGAAAATACCTTTGCTCCCCTCATTTGATCAAAGAGATCATCAATCCTAGGAAAAGGATATTTATTCTTTACAGTAACCTTGTTCAATTGTCTGTAGTCAATACATAACCTGAGTGTACCATCTTTATTCTTTACAAACAGAACTGGTGCTCCCCAAGGAGACACACTCGATCGGATATACTTCTTTTCCAACAGCTCTTGCAGTTGCATTTTCAATTCTATCATCTCGGGTGTACTCATCCTGTAGGGTGCCTTGGACACCGGTGTTGATCCTAGAAAAAGTTCAATAGTGAAATCAATGTCCCTCTTTGGAGGAAACCCTGGAATTTCATCAGGAAACACATCCTTGAATTCCTGTAACACCTGATAGTCCTCCAACTGTTATACACTAGAATGGCACCTCTCCGGCTGAGTGTCAACTTTCCTTATGTTGGCACACAAAAGGACACATATGGATTGAGGTTTGCCTAGAATCCTATAGCTTGGCTTATTATGAAATACATTCTGCCTCTATCCAGCTAATTACTTTACCACATTTTCCATGTTAGGATGTATGCACGACTCTCTATATTGACAACTCGCGCATCACTCGTGAGTCTCCCTTGTAGCAGGTCATGAATCCTTGTATTCGCGGGTTGCTCTTCTATATAGTCGCGCATCATTCGCGGGTTGCTCTACTACAGACCCGCGAATGTGTTTCTTAACATTTAAATATTAAAACATGGGTTAACTGGAGATTAGTTATGTCATGTAATTGGATTTCCTTAACTGTTGTAACTTCTTTAACCTTCGAACTACCTTATTTCACCCATATAAATAGAGGTAGGAAAGGCCATGAGAGGGGACTTGGAATTTTATGCATTGTTATGCTGGAGAAATTGGGACTCCCTTTGCCTACACCTTTGCCCTAGGAGCTTTCCCTTGTGTTGCAGAGCTTGGAGGCTGAGTTCTTTGGAGAAGAGAAACAGCAGATCTAGATCAAGGTTTCGTGAGGTGCCTAACTTGAAGAGAAGGTATACTTGTACTTGTTTTCAAGATTAATAAAGATGTGATGTCCTTATTTTTCCCAAATCATTGTTCAATGTGTGATTGAATCTCTGTTTATGATCATATTATAATGTTATTCAGATCATTGGTTTATGTTTATTTGATTATCATTGTCTTATATGTGGTCATAATGGTTTGAGGAAGGTATAACTTGTTTTGCAGGTCTCTTGGAGCAAGAGGAGCAAGAAGATGATTGAAGAGAAAGCTTGGAACAGCTTTCAGTTTATCAGGTGTGGACCTTTCTCATTTCTGAACTTGCTGAACGTTGTGCATCTCTCTTTCAACCCCAGTACGTTGATGGCCTCTTAAACCCTAGCCATAGGACTCTTTCCTTTACAACAGAACTGGTGACTCCACTGGGGACTAGCCTTGTCTGTTTGGGGTTTTTCTCTTGATTTCTTTCAGCTTTTGCATTGTTTCAGGTCTTTCTTGCCACTTAGGAACACGTTGTAAGTCTGATAGCAAACCTTCCCTGCCTTCCTAAGGCATTTTGTTGATCTTTTTTAAGATTTTCCTCCCCATTCGCGACTTGCTCTTTTGAACAGTCGCGAATGCAAGCTTGCATTCGCGGGTTGCTGCTTTGAACAGTCACGTGTCATTCGCGACCTGCCCTTATAGACAGTCGCGTATATATCTGGAAGTTAGGATTTTTAAGTTTAAGTCTGTTTTCTCCTTCTTTTGGGTAATCCTTGTTTGTGAGTGGATGTTCTTTCTGAATGCTGTAGCTTGTCTGAGGACCTTTGCTGATCACTTTTCCTGCTTTTTCAAAAGCCTTTGAGTCTTGTTGCTTGGAGGAATTCTCGCTTGTCTGCTTTATTAGATCCAAGTTTGCTCAAAGCACAGTGCATTTCTTGGTGCATGGTAGGTCTGTTAGGGTCTTATGTGGGTGCATGAATCCAAGGAGTTTGTGTCATTCTGTTTGTTGTTCTTTATCTATGTGGTGAGCCCCTTTATAGCATTAGGATTTTCTCTTTGCTCTTTCACCTGTCTCCTTTGCTTGGTTTGTTTTTTGGCTTATGTTTCTGATCAGCCTCTGTTAGTGACCTTTGTTTGATTTCAGAAGCTTGTGGGTATTGTTTTCCTCCTTCTTTTGTTGGTTTACTTTACCTTGCCAAAGTTGTTGACTTGTCTCTTATACAAGCCTTCCCCCCAAGTAGAGTTTATGCTGACTTTAGTTCTTTCTAGAGTTTGTTGGGTGGTTGCATAGCAAAGTTCTTTTTTCTTTGTTCTTTTTATCTGCTTGCTTTGCTTTGTAGGTAGTTTTTCTTTTGCATTTTATAAAAGAAAATTAAAAAGAACTTCTTTTGTTGCTCTTCCCCCTACCTCTTTCTTTGGTTTGACCTTGTTGGACAAGGTGCTGAGCAGCCTTTGGCTGTAGGTTTAGATTGACTCTTAGGAATTATTGACCTTTGTTTATGTCAGTCTTTTATGCTTAGTCTTTTCATTCCAAAGTTGTTGGCTTGTTTACTTTTGTAAGCTTTCCTTTTAAAAGAGGTTTATATTCAACTTTAGGGAAACCTAGGGTTTGTTTTCGGGGTATAAAGTAGTTGTCTATTTGCTTTGCTTACAGTAATTGCTTGCATTACTTGATAGGCTATTTTTTCTTTTGCATTTTATAAAAGAAAAAGACAAAAACATATGTTTGCTTTATGTGCATGTAGATTAGGCTGTTAGTCTAGATTGCATAGCATAGCATTGTTTTTGAAAAATTTAAAAAATATAAAGAGATTTGATCTTTTTTGGCTTTCAAGTTATTTGAAAATATAAAGAGAATAGCTATTTGCTTCTTTGCATTTCATTTCTCTTTGCTTAGTCATTTTGTTTCTTTTTGAGTCAAAACATCACATCAGTTTCATGCCATTTACCCTCTGAGTAAGAAACAACCCATAAAATAAACGACATAATTTTAAAAACTATTAGCAAGTTTTATTTTATAGGGTCATACACCAACTAGCTTAGGCTATACTTGTGGGTTAGGGAGTTTTAACTCCCCACAAGTGTTAAATTTCATACGTAGAGTGGCCTATCACTAGGTAAATCCTTGGTTCTACCGCTGTATCTGGGAAGCTCCTCTCAAACGGGAGTTAAGCACGAGGCCGCGTGGAGGCTTGGACAGAGGAGATAACCCTCCGAATCCTTGTCAAAGTGTAACTCAGGACTTTTACGCATCTGGGGATTCTGTCTAGGCAGGATTTCGGGCTCAGCTACCCTGCCCATGCATACGAGTTCGGCTTGCGACTGTCCCCCCAGACAGTAGGTATTATCAAGGTAGCCTTTAGTCTCTTGTCTTTTAGGGCTCATACACAGGTAAACCGGAAAGTTATTTCTTGTTCACCTCGGACGGACTTGGAAGGTAACCCTTGTGGAAAGTGCAGGAGGGTGGCGGGTGATTCCTCCGCTTGTGCCTGAGAACCCCTCAAGGACGCCAAGTAACTGTTCATCAGCCTTCTTCTGGAAGGTATATCTTTATAGCCTATTTAGATTGCTTGAGACTCTAGGATCTTTTTAGTGAGTGCTGTGTGGTTTGTCTGTACTTAGTGGGCCTTTAGGTGTCTGCTTTGTAATTTTGGTTGATCATCAACCTCGGACTTTGTCTCTTGTTTTGAAACTATGGCTAGCACCCCTTCGAACACCAACCAAGAGATCCCCTCGATGGGAGCTCCTTTCTCTATTCCTCTCACGGGGAATGTTGGTGTTCCCTTGATGGCCACCTTGAATCTTCCGGGATTCACCCTAGGGCTACCGGTGTGGTTGTTTTCCACTCCAACTGTCCTAAATGCTCCTGATGCTTCTCAAGTAAGCTCCTTATATCAAGGGCATCAAAACACTGCTACCCCTTCACCTGTAGTTAGTTCTCCTCCTCCTTCTACCTCATGCGGTGAAAGTACTGATACTAGTAACCGGCAGTCTAAAAGGAGTAAAAGAAGGAGGAATAGGAAGAAAGCACATAAGCAAGGGGGCACCCATTCAACCTCTGGTTTTCAATTTGAACCATCCTATCCAACCTCTGTTGTTCAAGTTGGATCCATCCATCCAACCTCTGTTGTTCACGCTGGTGGGATCCTTCCAACCTTTTCAGGTCATGTCGGATCCTGTCACTCAGCCTCTGGTGTTCACATTGAGTGCACTCATTCAACCTCTGGTTTTCAAGTTGAACCTTCCCATCCAACCTCTGTTGTTCAAGTTGGATCTATCCACCCAGCCTCTGGTGTTCAAGCTGGGGGAACACACTCAATTGCTGCAAAGCATGTTGATCCTTACCATTCAGCCTTTGTTATTCATGTTGATGGTGCCCATCCTACCTCTGCAAGTCAAGTTGGACCTAGTCTCTCGGCCTCTACACGTCAAGCTGGGGGCAGTCTTTCAGCCTCTGTGTTTCAAGCTGAAGACAACCCGTCAACCACTGCGAGTCAAGTTGACACTATTGACAAGTCTACCCGTTCAAAACACAAGCTCAAGTTTCCTTGTAAGCTTTGTGAGGGAGACCACCTTACTTATAAATGCCCTTCTATTGAGGAGGTGCGAAGAGTTTGGATTCATGGTCATCCCATTTTTGAACATTATGGAGTCTCTCAACAACCAGCCTCTCTCAGTGAGGTTGGACCCAATCACCCAGCCTCTATTGTTCACACTGGGGGAAAAATCTTAGCCTCTGTGGTTCATGCTAAGAGCAAACAGTCAGCCACTGCTCGTCATGTTGACACCGTTGAGAAAACTGGTCGTTTGAAGCATCATCTTAAGTTCCCTTGTGTGCTATGCAAGGGAGATCATCTTACTCATCTGTGCCCTGCTATCCCAGAGGTACGAAGAGTGTGGTCCGAGACTCATGGATTTCATTCTTCTGAACACCCTATAGTTTCTCAACATCTTATTCAACCTTTGGTTGATCAAGTGGTCGACCCAATCTCAGATTTGGTCGATCCCACTCTTCTTTCGGAGAGTGTTCCTCATGTGATTGAACCAATGTCATCTTTGGTCAATCCCATTCTCCCTACGGAGAATGACTTTGATGAAGCGGTTGAATCGATTTCAGTATCGATCAATCCCACTCTTCCCTTGGAGAGTGAAGTGTCTACTAGTCACATTTTCTTTACTTCCAGTTCAGATCTTACTGAACAAGGGGGCACTGAACTTGTTTCGGATCAACACCCACCAAGCTCTCGGATTGCTTCCTTTGATTGGGATAGCCTAGTTGAGCCGCGCCTTCCTTCCCATGCACCTTTCCAGATAAAGGTCAAAGTTGAACCCTATACAATTGCTCATTGCATTGTTGATGAAGGAGCCTCAGTTAGTATTTTGTCTGCTCATGCTTGGTGAGGTATGGGATCTCCCAACCTTGTGTCGACTGCTAGTCAGCTACTGGCGTTTGATAGAAGAACTTGTGTAGCCTTGGGAATTCTTGCTCAAACTCCTGTTACTTTGGGTGGGAAGACCGTCTTAGTTGACTTCATGGTAATAGAAGAACCTTTGGACTTTAATATGCTCCTTGGACGTGATTATGTCTATGCCATGCAAGCTGTGGTGTCAACATTCTTTCATGTGATGTACTTTAATCATGGCGAAGAAATTGTCACTATCGATCAATTGGATTTTCTTGATCCGTATCCTGACCCAACTAGAGACTAAGTCTTTCCTTTATTGATTCCCAGTGTTTCTGTAGACACTACCCCACCACAGGTGAACTATGTGGCCTCTTGTTCTTTGTGTTCAATTGCTTCTGAGAAGCAGCCTCTATTGTCATGCTTACCTTCTCGGGACTTGGTCCCAGCAGTTGATCGAGTGAGTCATCCTATACAGATTCTAGAGTCTTCTCTCCACTCTGTCAATCCATTTGAAAGTCTAGATATGTGTCCTATCTCGGATGATTTCTTTCCTTTGGATGAAGTCTTCTTTGAGTCTTTGATACAATCTGACCTTCTTTGTCAGTTATGACTCGTTTTTAGAGCATTCTTTCTGCTTTCCTTCGAGCTTGTTAAAAACAGTAAGGAGGCCGCGAGTTGACTTTTCCGGACTCGTTAAAACTTCACGGGAAAGATTATGAGTTTCTTTAGGCCCAAGTCTGACTCCTCAAAATATACTTGACTGCCGAGTAAACTTGTCCGTTCAGGCTCGTTAAGAATATGTGAATGGGCATCCACATTGGTGGTAGGTTATCTCTTTCTCGGACCATGTGGAATAATACGAGAAAGGATCACTCTCTTTTCTACTGAATTGAGAAGAGTATTCTCAGGCATAGGTTTATCTCTTTTCCGGACCTGAGGGACTAAACTTACGGAAAAGGAACCCCCGGTATGAGCTTAGTTTTCTCTTTTTCGTGCTCTGGACCAAAACATGAAAAATATTTCGAGTGTACTTTATGTCTTTGTCATGCTCGTTAAACCCTAAAGAACAAAGCATCGAGTTTATTGTTGTAAGCTCCATTTCTCGTAATCAAATGGATATTTCCGAGTGATCTTGCCTTCCTTCACACTCGTAAAACTCAGGCTATATGCTATTTTTGAAGGAGCGTTGGGTAGGTGGTAATTTAACCTTTTTCGGACCTTCCCGACTAAGTACGAAAAAGGTGCGCCTTTTCTTCTTCGGAAGTTAAGAGAGTTCTTCTTTGGTTTGTTTTATACTTTTTTGGCCTCAGGAGACTAAATTGTACGAAAAAGGACCCCCCTGGAGTCTTCTTTGGAGTTTTCAGACTCTCTAAACTATGAAAACACCGTTGAGCATGTACTAATTCGGGCTCGTAAAATCCACGAATTAGTGCTTTATCAAGCATTCTTCTTTCTTTTCTTCGAGCTTGTCAAAAAATGAAGATGGTCCCGAGTTTGCTTTCTTGGACTCGTTAAACCTTTACAAGAAAGAAGGGAAGGAGAAGGTTATTTCCATGTCTTTTTACATTATGGCAGCAAGTCTTGTTTCCTTGAACAAAGCACCAGTTTTGAGTCTATCAACAGTTGGGTCCTAGTATTTTGACCTTATCCTGATTCAGAGTTTCTTACTCCTCCAGTTGGTCTCTTTTCCAATTATATGGGGAATCTGTCAATGTCTCCTACATTGCAGATTTGTTTCGTTGGTCCTATTTTGTGTCAAAAGCTTCCTAAGTCACTTTTGTGTCGTGCTCACTGTTCAAGGATTAAACCTTTGTCGGCCATTCTATAGTTGCTTTGACCTTTTGTGTCGGCCATTCCCTGGTATCAATTCATTACATCATGTCTTCAGTGGTCCTTTTTGTGAAATTCAGTACCAATTCCAGATCCAATTAGTCTTTGATTTACCTCATGTTGGATGATGAAGGATGCCTTAATGCCTTCCTTTCAACGTATCTCTTCCTATCTACTGCAACACATCTTGCTCTGGGGACGAGATTTAGAGTTTTATGACAATACCTTGGGAATTGTTGTCCTCAATGGCAATTTCCCTCGCTATTGGGTAGTGGGGATACCTTAATGTCTCCTACTCGATGGATTCTTCAAGTGTTCGACTTCAAGTCCTTGTAATCACACTTGTTAGAATGTACTAGGTACCTTGGGGACCATTTTCATTAATAGTGGTTTCCCTCGCATTTGTTAACGGTTTTCATTATTGACCGGTAATCAAATGGCTTCCTCCATGTTCGACTTCAGCTCTTTTATTCGCATGTTTAGGATTCGTACCTTTTTTGGGCGGTTTGGATTGAAGACCTTGGGGCCGATAGTAGCATTGTCATTTTTGCTATTGCCCAAGTTGCGCAAGACCGTGTTATAATTTATATGACTTTTTGCTGAGACATATATCCACCTTGTATTTTTGTGGCTATGATCGATTGTTGAGCATGGATCCACCTTGTTCATTTGTGGCCATGGCTCCTTTAGATTTGATATGGCGCCTTTTTGCATATTGAGCAACCATGATAGTTTCATCAGTTATACATATGTTGGATCTGCCTATATCTTTATGGCGATGTTTTGTATATGGACGTGTATGTTCCAGAGATCAGTTTTCTGACATTTATCTCTCTTACAGGTAACTTCACTCGAGCCTTTCGATCTTGGATTCCCTGCTCTCTATCCATACTCAACTCTTTCCTTTATAATGTATTTCAGCTATCGTCTTCCCCTCTAACCTCACACATTAGGGGGCATCTGTTATACACCAGAATGGCACCTCTCCGTCCGAGTGTCAACTTTCCTTATGTTGGCACACAAAAGGACACATATGGATTGAGGTTTGCCTAGAATACTATAGCTTGGCTTATTATGAAATACATTCTGCCTCTATCCAGCTAATTACTTTGCCACATTTTCCATGTTAGGATGTATGCGCGAATCTCTATATTGACAACTCGCGCATCACTCGTAAGTCTCCCTTGTAGCAGGTCGCGAATCCTTGTATTCGCGGGTTGCTCTTCTATATAGTCGTGCATCATTCGCGGGTTGCTCTACTGCAGACCCGTGAATGTGTTTTTTAACATTTAAATATTAAAACATGCGTTAACTGGAGATTAGTTATGTCATGTAACTGGATTTCCTTAACTGCTGTAACTTCTCTAACCTTCGAACTACCTTATTTCACCCATATAAATAGAGGTAGGAAAG
The DNA here is from genome assembly GCA_001517045.1 of Pseudotsuga menziesii. NCBI lineage: Eukaryota > Viridiplantae > Streptophyta > Pinopsida > Pinales > Pinaceae > Pseudotsuga > Pseudotsuga menziesii. The sequence goes on along the minus strand of LPNX010472380.1, from coordinate 63,971 downwards.
GCCATGAGAGGGGACTTGGAATTTTATGCATTGTTATGCTGGAGAAATTGGGACTCCCTTTGCCTACACCTTTGCCCTAGGAGATTTCCCTTGTGTTGCAGAGCTTGGAGGCTGAGTTCTTTGGAGAAGAGAAACAGCAGATCTAGATCAAGGTTTCGTGAGGTGCCTAACTTGAAGAGAAGGTATACTTGTACTTGTTTTCAAGATTAATAAAGATGTGATGTCCTTCTTCTTCCCAAATCATTGTTCAATGTGTGATTGAATCTCTGTTTATGATCATATTATAATGTTATTCAGATCATTGGTTTATGTTTATTTGATTATCATTGTCTTATATGTGGTCATAATGGTTTGAGGAAGGTATAACTTGTTTTGCAGGTCTCTTGGAGCGAGAGGAGCAAGAAGAGGATTGAAGAGAAATCTTGGACCAGCCTTTAGTTTATCAAGTGTGGAACTTTCTCATCTCTGAACTTGCTTGTATTTACTTGCTAAACGTTGTGCATCTCTCTTTCAACCCCAATACGTTGATGGCCTCTTAAACCCTAGCCATAGGACACTTTCCTTTACAACACCAACCTCTGAGTTTCATCTCCTGATGTCTCCAAAATGTGAGCTGCATACAACTGGAAACCCTTCCTACAGAAATTCTTTAACTGCATTGCTGAAACCTGCCGCACTGAAATCACCTTTGGAATGCCTTTCACAACTACTCGGTTCCCTTCTTCATTCATGCATTCGAAATTCTTATTGTAACAGTCAAGCTTCACCCTGTGAGCTTTTAACCAATCCATTCCAATGAGAACATCATAGGAACCAAGCGGTAGAATATTCATATCTACACAGGTGACTAACCCATCCATGACCAATGGAAATTTCTCTACCACTTCACTGACTTTTCTCTTAGTTCCAGTGGCTAGTTGAACTAACCAAGACTTCCTATGCTTTACCTTCTTAAAAGCACAAATCTCCACTACTCTAGGGGTAATGTAACTATGCGTAGAACCAGGGTCAATCAAAATAGAAACAGATTGCTCAACAATCTTAGCTGCTACTTCTACCACAATGGACTGGTGATCTGCCTGGCGGTCCTCCAGTGCTGCATAAATCCTAGGGATTTCCCTTGCTACTTGACCCACTGTTTTTGCTTCTTGAATATTGTAAGTTGGCCTTGCATTCTCATTCTCGAGTGGACAATTTCTACGCAAGTGGGGTCCTTCACATTTCCAACATTTGAGTGGACCTTTATTCGGATGTGGCTCTTTAGGATTTCCACCTGTCACTCCAACTGGATCATTCACGGCTTGGGATGGCTGCTTCTGCTGATTCCTGAAATTAGAAGGTTTGAAACCTTTCTTCCTTTGGTCAAACTTCTCATTCTTCTTGTCCTTCCATGCCTTATGGTAATCTGGCTTACCTTTGCTTTGCTCATAGCAATACTTAGCTTTCCTTATTGCTTCTTCAAGAGTTCTAGGTTCATAAAACTCAATCCTATCTTTGTAAGACTGAGGTAATCCACTTAGAAAACACTGGACCTTTACTTTTTCATCTCTGATGTACCGGACATACCTCAACAGCTCCAAGAACTTATTTGCATACTCATCCATGGTTTGCTGTCCCAATCTCAACTCATGGAACTCCTTGATCTTGTCATCATAGTACCTGTCAGAGAGGTATTTCTGCCTAAAATACTTCTTGAACTGTTTCCACTTAAGTTTCCTTTCACTGATCCTTTTTACCTGCTTGAAGTGTTCCCACCAAATGGATGCCCTTCCATTCATATTGAATATGGCAACTCGTGCCTTCATGTTTCCTGAATAATCCTGCACCTGAAAGTACTTCTTTATCCCAAGAAGCCAAGCCTCAGCTTCTTGTCCCATCTTTATCTCACCATCAAATGTAGGAGGTTTAGCTTTCCTAAACTCATCTCGAGAACGATCCCTAAGGTGCCTCCTTCTTTTCCTTTTATGAGGAGAAGAGCTTGTATCTCCACTGGATTCTTCAGAGTAAGATGATCCACTGGAAGTCCTTCTCCTTCTCCTAGTGCTGCTCTTACTGCCTTCTGGTCTTGATGTACCTCGTCCAGAATCTATCTTTTTCTGCAAGTCTGTCAAACTTTCCAATATGGCAGCATTCAACTGATGCTGCTCTTCCTGGGATTTTATTAAGCTTCTCATGGTGGCTGCAACATCTAACGGTGTCTCTTGGAATCTCCTTCCATTGGACTCAATGTCATCATTCCTAGTATGGACATTTTCTCCCATGGCATCTTCTACTTGCTCATAAGAATCCCGAGCATCATACCCATCTTGGGATCTCATGACTGAACCACCACTTACTTATCAAACTGCACTACCTGGAATGCTGCTCTTGGAAGTGACTATGATTCTGCAAACGTGTTAATAACACAAATGTTAGATGCATAATATTGACATAAACCAGCATTACTTACCTTTTCTTGGAAAAATTATAAAATTACAATTTCCCAAATACTAGATATTTTCTTCCTCACGGAACAACTGTCTAAGGGGGACGACGGGGGTCAAGGGGGCAGCGCCCTCGTTTTTTTTTGTAAATAATTGATTTTCACGCAATCTGGTGCATAAGATCGCTGCCTCTTTTCTCATTTTCAGCCCTGAAAATCCACTGAAAAATAGCCAAAAATCCCACTGAAAAACAGTCAAAATCTGTGGGAAAATCCCACTTGAAAATCTCAAAATTTTCCCTGCACAGAATCGGCTCTCTTTCAACTATCTATCCGGCATTTTGGCGGTTGAAACCACTAATTCCTCCGTTGTACATCGTCTATCCGATCCATTAATCCTTCAGAACAATATTCCTTCAGCAGCCGCAATGGTAGAACACGATCTTCATTCTTCTTCCGATTGGCGGCACAACCAGATCGACGTCGGTAGACTTCTTACATCGGAAGACTAGTTCTTTTGGCTTCCGCAATGGCGGCACACCAAACATTAACTTCTTCCGATCGGTGGCTGTTTACTTGGAAAATTTCAACTCCCAGCATCGGCAGTCTTTCAACATCGGAATGGCGACACACCAAACAACTATTTCTTCCGATTGGCGCCCTTTACTTAGAAAATTGTGAACTCCGGCATCGGTTGTCTTTCTCATCGGAAGACTTACTGATTTGGACTTCTGCAACAGTGGCACATGAACCACTTCTTCTTCTTATTGGCGAACTAGCTTTTGACTGGCATCGGCATCGGAAGTCTTTCTCGTCGGAAGACTTAATGCTTTTCACTTTCGCAACGGCGGCACATGAACCACTTCCTCTTCCAATTGGTGAACTAACTTTTGACTGGCATCGGCATCGGCAGTCTTTCTCATCATAAGACTTATTGCTTTTCACTTCTGCAACAACGGCACATGAACCACTTTCTCTTCCGATTTCGGGCCACTGTTTACTTAGAAAAATTTTAAACTTTCTTTCTTTACGGAGGCCTTACCCATCGGCCGTGAAGTTGTTTCTCCTTCTGCAACGGCAGATGCTCGATCACTATATTCTTCCGACGAACATCAAATCACTTAGAAAAATTTTCCTCGATTTCTTCCAACGGCTCTCCATCGGCACGCTCCCACCTAGCGCTTCCGCTACAGTGGAAGTCTTTTCCTCTAGTGGCCCGACTGTTCAACACTTTAGACCATTTTTTTGGATTTTTTTGAATTTTTGAATTTCACTGACTTCTGTTGGGCAGAAATAAATACCGCTTCTGTCATTGTCACTGCACCCTTCATGGCTCATGCAAGCCCACACTACAACATGAGCTCCGATACCACGTTGTGACATCCCCGACCCTCCGAACGGCGAAGAGGATGCTACCATGGCGTTAACCATCTGGGCTACCATCCCCATGAACATGTGCATTCATATAAATGATTGAAATGCTGAAACAGAATGCTTGAACTAAAACATGCATACATAGTTATTTATCATACACAGCGGAAGTAACATACATTCATACAAGCATTCAACATATTCGTCATGATCATTAACAGTAAATAGGATTGCAGAAGTAGAATAGAAAAGATTACTTATCTTTATAAAGAAATCATTCTGCAACCAGCTATGTCGCTGCAACGTTCCACCCAACCATAGGCGAGCACGCTCCTAGATCTATCAACAATGATGCCACCCCCAAGCCGGGCATGATTCCCCAAGGAATAAGGAACTAACAGGCTTACACATAGCAAGGGATAACAACACCACAAAGGTACACAGTTCAGCCAATCCAACACGGTTGGGTTTATCAAGCGAACAACAGATCAACCAAGCCAACAGAGTTGGGTTTATCAGGCCATCCAGGAGCTGGGAAAGGCTAATTCTAAGCTGGTGAGCTCACTGAAGAGCTGTAGACACCAACACCAGAACCAGCCTGGATTCTAGAACACCCACACACACCCAACACAAGGAAGTCAGCCCCTTCTCTGCAACGCAGTCCCTCAGACCCTGATCTTCCCTCCAGTGCTCTTCAGGGGTTGTGGACAAGAAATCCAGCTCAATAGCTCTGTCCGTGTGGTTCTCAACCCGCCAAGTTTTTCAAGCACCTCAGGCCATCATTCACCAACCCAAAACTAGTCCAGGGACAAATCTGATGAACCCACAACGATCCAACCTTCAATACTATCGCTGGGAAACTTACACAGATCGGAAAATGATCAAAATTCACGGCCAACATGCACAGTTCAACGTGGATTCACAGGAAGAATCCCCCCCGATCTCATCAATCCGTGGAAAGGCAATTCTAATCATTTCCACTGCAATCCGAAAGGTGGATGAAAACAATCCACAGTCCAATGTGTGGAGATGAAAATTGGTTCTCTGCGTGGATGGTAAGAACCAAATTACAGACCGGCAATCAGCGCGAGGGAGAGAAGGCGAACCCCCTACAACGGTTGGTAAAACGTTTTTATTCCCCATCCTGCATGAGGAAGACGAACGGCCAAGATCCGAGGGAGTGGGGAAAATGGTTCCTACGTCGTGGAGAGGAGAGAAAGCGTGGCATGGCAACGGTCTTCTTGCCAGCCAATCGCTGCCTCAACCAACAAAAGCAAAAATAACCAAGGGAGGTGGTGACACACAATTTTCTCTCATGACTCCATGTTCCACATTCACGTCCCCCCCCCCCTTCCTTATCCTTTGGAATCATGCCCCTTCTCAATTTAGTTGCTGCGAACATAGCTGGTTGAGTTGTTTTAATTAAAAAGTGTGTTTACATGATGTCGTAATTAAATATATACCGCATGTCCCGATATACCATCGGTGACCATTCCTAATCAGAAAACACAACATAACCAAATCTTATGGTGGGGCCTTGGCCTTGAGCTCCGCACCAAGATTATTTACAACATATGTATCTTATTTATTTTAATGCAAGAAGGGATTAAAACCGGGGTATTACAAACATCCTGCAATTATAGCTATTCTCTAACCTGCATTCTGTGACTGACCTGAAATTGTTGCTTGCAGGTTGTTAATTTCTAGAGGTTCATTGATTTTTTTAACAATGCAACCCTTTCTGTCCCACATGTTTACCGATATTTTACTATGAATTTGATTGCAAATATGGCCTCAAAATTAATTGTCTCCATTTTTTATGGGGTCTATGTATGCCTCAAAGAACATTACATCTATGCTATTTAGTAACATACTTTCTTATATTTTAGCATGAGGTTGTTTGGAAATACAATGAGCTCTATGCAAGCCTCAGAGAACTATACACCCATGCTATTTGAATATCATATTACAAGTTCAAAGATGAATCTTATTCATTTTCTATTTTCCATGGTACCATTGACTTTTGAATCTCTACACAAAAGTATCATAAAAGAAGTATGTGGGTGACAGGTAATGTGCTTTTTTGGAAGTACAATATGCAAATGCCAAAAACATCATGTGATTTGTCAATTCTGTTTTTTTCATAAGAAAATTGTACAGACCAAAATAACTGTTTGGTGATTATAATGGTGGTTAATATATTTGCATAACATTTTTGTCATTTTATAGAGTTTAGCATGACCTATTCTATTTTTTGTGCTTACGTTAAAACCCTTTACTCTCGTTGTTTCCTTGCTCGTTTGAATATGTTTTTGATCGCTACTCCAAGTGTTTTCACATCTAGAACCTTCAAAATTTTACTTCTAGATTAATATGTTGTAGGGTGTTTCATCATTCTTCACAAGATAGATTGCTGATGTCGTTGGACAGTAATAGTTTACATCTATGCAACTTGGCTGTAGCTATACAAGTTTGAGCTTTAAGGTATAATCAGGCTTCTATTAATATACTCACACATGGAATCATTGGACATAATTATTGGACATATGGCATGTACAGGGAAGCATAAATGGATCTTTGGAGAGGATTGCACTAGTGCTGTTAATCACCAGTCATTTCTTGAGGTAAGAAATCAATGCAAGTTCACAATAAGTGCATCCGTGCAACATTATTATATTTTCAGAGTTGGTGATTTGGGTAGGTATTGTACCATTTCCAAAAGTGTAGTAAGCAGTCATGTTATAATCTCTCTTGAATTCTTAAGATTAATATAATTTAGATCACAGACGTACAGCTTGTGTTTGGGTACCCATAATTGGCAGGTCTGAATGAATTAGAATCTCAGACTGTAAGGTTACAATTACACTGTTATAATAGTTCTATTTGAACTTGTAATTTTGTTGTAAGTGTTGACTTCATTTTATGATATGTGATTCCTTATGTACTTTAATTCTAAGTTACTAGGATACAGATCCGGATCTAGATATGGATTCGCTAAATTTTTTCAAACCCATGATCTAGATACTGCAGGGAAACGACAAGTACAAACAAATATAAGTTATCGCCAAAAAAGAGAGTTCATGCACCATAACTAATAATTTGATAAGTTTTTATGTTGATAATTTAAAAAACCATTTCAGCATGAACTTGAAGCAAGTCATAATAGTGTTTTTGTGAACCACATCCACATGTCCCTATCAACAGGGAATAAACAATAAAGTGGTTTTCTTGAACGTGATGGCAAGGTTATAGAACAGTGTAGGTGAAGTGAGAAACAAGATAGTACATAAAGATAGATCATCCCTTGACAACAGACCTTGACCATAAAGATATATCAAATAAAAATGTTGAGAGCAGACCTTGATACTGATATATCAGAGTTCAAGAGCATATCTTGACATAAGGATAGATCAGACCTTGAGCAAGAATGAGGTTTATGCTTTTAGCCATTAGGTGCTTAGGATTTTTTAAGTTTTTCATTAAAAAATAATTTTTTGGGGGGGATCAATGGGTCATAGAAGCATTGGAAGTTGCAGTATCCATTTGAAAATTTCAGGAATTGTTTTATTTTTTACATGATTCGTTTGAAAATTTCAGGATATTTTTTTTATTTTTCACAAGATCCATTTCATGGGACCAGGATATGTTTCCTTTTACAAGGGATCCATTTCCATGGTGGATCCGAGGTGGATCCGATCCGAATACATATGGGATCCGTGGATCTGCGGATCCTACACATTGGGGTGGTGGATCTAGTAACACAACTTTAATTATACTTGTAGATGCATTTGTGTGTGTGTGTGTGTATTTGCATGGGTGGCACCATATTGAATTACATGGAGCTTTACACGGACCCCTTTTCTCTTGCATTCTATTTGATAACTAACTGGACCAAAAATAATAATTAATTATACTTTAAATAATTTGAGTATGCATTATCTTTTTTTCAATGTAAGAGTATGCATTATCTATAAATGCAAACAATTGATTTTTTGTTATTAAAGTATTTATCATTGTCTAATTATTGGTTCATAAAATTCACAGGCTGGATGGTAGAATCAATTTGCAGCTGGGATCAAGGTATGTTTGAAAACTTCTTTGTTGGGGTGATGTTTTTCCTCTGCTTCTATAGATGATTGAGTCAGTGAATGGATTTAGTATCGATCTATTATATTAAAAATGGCTTATTCATTCAACTTTTTCCTCATTGTACCATGGTAATTTGTTGCAATACTGATGTATTTACTTAACTTGGAAGAGTTACAAGAGGTAAGCTTCACAACTCAAAATGACTTTAAAATTGACCGTAATGTTAGTAAATCTTGTGTTCTCTATCCCATAAGACCAAAATTGTACACCATAGCCACACATTAATAAATAACAAAATCAAAAGAGTTTGTATACCAGAATCTTGTAGGTCTGTGAGTTGGACTCTACATATTGAAGTTTGCATATTGGAATTGTTGAAGGCTAAGCATTGGAAAGGATTTTTTTGTTTAATTATCATCTTCTCAGTTATCCCCATTCATGTCTTAATTGTCCATTTGATACCCTTGCTTCCTTTAACATCCCACCTTTGACGTGATTTGGAGTTAATTTTTTTAATGAGTGCTATGGAACTGCCACTTGTTTCATAGGACCTGAGCTAGGCATTGTTATAGTCTTCCTCTTGTTTGGTCTCCTATTGCCCTGTTTCAAGGCACACAGATTAAGTCTCTATTGCTGACAACCGATGTTCATAGTCACATAGGTTCTTTGTGAATTCCTTCACATGGGTGGTAAGAGAGTTTAGTTTTGAAAAATTGGCTACTTGGGTACTTCTCAAATTGGCATTAGAGTTCTTCGGTAGATGAACTTCATGGTGTATCCTTTTGTTGAGGTCTCGGATTTGTAACAATTAGCAGTGTAAGTGTGAAATTGATGGTAATCAGGAGAATCCAATGTGGAAGTATGGGACTGTGTCACTAATACATGAGGTGAGCACAAAAAAACAAAAATCTAATAAGGAACTACTGACAGCATTGGGGGAGAATGATCTTGCTTAGATTCTATAGGATATTTCATAAAGCTAAGAGTATTACTGCAGGATGAGTTCATATGAATATCTTGTGCTTGATAGGTGCCCTCATTTGCAAGCACATTGGTTTAGGAGTTAAAATTTCTATGGACTTGTGTAAAACGTATTGTTTTAAGTTAGAGGTCAATGATTTAGATTTGGTAATGATTTTTGACATGTTAAAATGCATGTGGGGAGGGTGCCCCATTCATAATGTCAATGATAAGATTGGAGTCCCATGCATTTATGATGTCTCAAATATCTAATTTGGATATTAGTTTTAGGCCTTTGCATAAAATGAGTGCTTCTCTAATATTGTTCATGGTTTTCCCATGCCCTCTAGGCTCATGCAAATTTAGTCTTGTCTTTCCTCTTGGTCTGTAATGAGTATCTTTCCCTAGCTCTACCTGGTTTCTTTTTGTTGTCCCTTCAAAGAATAAGATAGTACCAGAGAGAGTGGTTTGAACTAGGGGAAGGATCTCAGGAGGGGAGTTTGAATATTGAGTTCACTCCTTGAGACCTTATCATTTCACCCATTGCAAATACTTAACTGTATTGAATTTCCTTTATGGAATATGACCTTATTCCTCGTGTTTCAGTAATGGTCGTGTGTGTGAAAATATGGTTTGTAGTCTGGTACTCCAAGCAGAAATTTGCATGTCCTTTTCCCTTGGCCCCTTAGTCACCTCCTTTCAAGTTTGTTTGAAATCCATAAATTAAGAATTGTAGTGCAGAGCTCGAAGAATGCATGCCCTTATTATGGTTTTGTAATTATTCGGATTTGAGTGACCAAGCTTGGGTAAAATAGAACAAACAACATTATTAAACAAATCAACGGTGTGAGAGTTGAGGGAGTGAATACCATGTTTGAGGAAGTTGGCTTGGATGTTGTTCATCTCTAAACTGGTGATGGCCTCATGCAAAGAAGTAAGGTATTTTGCTTAATAAATAAGTATTAAGTGTAACATCCCCGACCCTCCGACCGGCGAAGAGGATGCTATTAACACCAAACAAACGGGCAAACAACCCCATGAAGACGAACAAGGATAAATGTTGATATTAAAAAGCCTAAAATAATACATACTAAGATGCATATAACACATAAGGATACATCGTTACTCAACATTCAGCGAAAGCAAACATATACATTCCAGCATTCAACATGTTCATCATTTCTCATGAAACAGTAGAAATAATTGCAGAGATGGAATTGTCAAGAGTACTTATCTTTTTAATGAAGAACTCACCCCACAACCAGCTACGTCGCTGCAACGTTCCACCAAACCATAGGCCAACGTGCTCATCAATCTCTCAGCAACACTGCCACCCCCAAGATGGGCATGATTCCTCAAGGAATAAGGGTCAATGCAGGCTTACACATAGCCAAGGTTTTCCAATCAACCAAACCCACACAGTAGGGTTTTACCAAGTCGTCAAGGAGCTAGGAAAGGATAAATGCTAAGCTGGTGGCCTCAACACCAGTCTTATCAAGCATACCCAGCCTCTAATCCCACTCTCAATAGTTTGATGACCAACCATTGCATACCGCAGCAAAAAAATCCATTCACGGCTCTTTGAAGAAGGCAAAGACAACCGGGTGACAATCCCAAATAAAAGGTGAAACACAGTTCAAGTCCACAAGACAACTCAGGGTTGTTCTTGGCCCTAGTGTGGCCAAAACAACTCAACAACAACCCAAAACCAGGGTACATCAACAGCCACAAACTCACAATGAAACGATGGAAACATTACATAGTCTGCAATTGGGAAAGAAACCAAACTCCCGGTGTCGACAGAGGAAACTCAGTTAACAAATGTGGAAATCAACAACCAACCAACATCCATGAGCCCACAGCACACACAATCCCTAAAGTAATGGCTAGAGAAATTACATAGGCAGACTAGGGGAAAGGACAAACTCTCAACCTGTGCATAAGGGGAAAAGACACAGTCCAAAAATGGAAGAAGGAAACACACACACACAGTCCGAAATGGAAGAAGAAATCGAACTCTCAACATCATCCAAAAATCATGGGAAGAACGACAGCAACCCAAATCGTGGGTTAAACCAATAGCAATCCATAATCATGGATGAAAACCACGGCTATTTCACATACACAGTAGAAATCATGCCCTTGAGGCCGCTCTTCCAGCTCGCTGCATGCACAAAACCAAAGGAGAACCCCAACCGGTGCATGAGGAAAATGATGGGAAAAACTATATGTGAGGAAAACAGAACATCTCTCTAGGTGATGATGGAATTCCCTAGACCACGATCGTGAAGGTGAAGACCAGGCCAACTGCCTGAGTGAGGGAAATGATGACTTCTACCGCTGGGTATCTGTACCGTCAGAGTTGACAGTAGCCTGCCATACTGACGCCCCTCATGCCCCCATTTCCTCAAGCAGTAACTGCCCTCAAATAACACCTGCCCCCAAATGACTTGGTGGTTGAAAGAGACAAGAAGGTGGTTGACACATGGCACTTTCCCAATGGTTCCCATGGTTAGACAATTCCCCCCCCCTTATCCTTAGGAAAATCATGCCCTTTTCATTTTAACGTTGCACCATCGTAGTTGGCTGTAGGTTTATTTTAATTGATGTGCGTATTTACATGATGCTAAACGTTAACGTGCTGGATAGCACAATATACCATTGGCAACTATCCCTATTTCCATAACATACACAACCAAATCGATGGTGGGGCTTCTTCCTTTAGCTCCACACCATGATTAATTACAAAATATACATCATGTCTCTTTAAATGCAAATGGGGTCAAAACAGGGTATTACATTAAGAGGGTGTCATTGTTCAAACTGTTATAAATCTTGAATTAGCTCAATCGTCTGTTTCTTGTTAATAGAAACATTGCTTTCTGTCTTCTGTTACCCACAGAGGTTCAAAGACTTTGACTGGCTGCTTTGCATTTTTGTAATACTGAATCACAACAAAATTTCTAGCAGTTATTAAAGTACCCATGAATCATGTGATTAAATTGCCCATAAAATTGTGGCATCATTCACAATATGTGCTCTCATAAATATTAATGTGTTAAATAATTTTGTATATATCTGTAGATTGTTAATGTTAGTTAAAAAATTGGGTAGCTTTGATCTTGTAATTTTAATACTGAATATGCACTATTATATTATGATTGGTATAATTTCTATCATAGTTATGGATAGTCTGACAAATTCTTTGATGATATACGAAGAGAGGACATTGGTAATGTCCTAGTAAAGGTTTCACATGGTAAGGAAAGCACTACTTGGCTTGTGGTGAGTTGGAAGTTGAATTTCGATACTATGCAGCATGGCATACAAAGCACAAAAATTGCTATGGCCTTCACATTATGTTAGGACTCTGTATTGGAGAGTTTGTATTTGCATCCCTTCCATTGCGATATTATGGTTTGAAATTTATTTTTCAAGGGGATTTCACACTGCAATCATCCAGGGAGGAGGTCGAGACTCGATGGTTATAGCGATAGTGCTTGGAACCAATAGTAACTTTCAGAATTTACAGATTTTGTCAATGTTGTAGAGTCTTTTAGGTATCTTCATTGCTATCAATTAAATCCTTGAAAAGTTATCACTTTATATGAGTTTCTTCCCATTGGTCGGAAAAAACTATTTCAATTCCATGAAAGATAATTTTTGCGTTATAGGTTTTTCCCTGCTCCCTTTAAAAATATCCACATAGAATGGAATTCACCCTAAAGAAAATGAAAATGATATGGATGTTCAAAATGATCTACACTCCATAGATTTCTTTGATCCAAAAGTCAGCAATTCTTATTTGAGTGCACAGCCATAAAGCATACCTAGCCTTTGCAGTATTTCTAACCAACCTTCACTAATATCATCGCCTATTAGTTCAAACAAATCTGAAGAGTGTTATTTCTTGGGTTTCAATCTTATGCATTTGATATGAACATGTGATCTTCTATCACAACAATATCAAGCTTCAAGGAAGCTTACTATGAACAGATCAAAGAGAAAATTTTCTTCTAGGTTTATTACTAACTTTACAATACCATCTCACTTTTCAAATGGTAAGAACCTTGGCTCAATAGCAGTTCATTACGTTCAATTTTTGTCATGATAAATAATGTTGTTTTGATTATCACATTGTCCACTGATGAATGTAATGTCTCATGATTGTTTGCAGTGGATTATCCAGAAAGTGCTGCTGAACATATTTACAAAAGATTTGTGTATTTTGTGCATTGTATCATTGTCATATGGACATTCATTTCCTCAAGACTTAATGTTTCATTCATTACATTTTAGTGGCACTAAATGGAATATTCTTTGATTTCTTAGCCAAGATTGATTCATATATTTGTTGTTTAATGAATTTCTAATATTTAAAAAGTGGCTCCACCCTAGAGGGTCTGTCTTGGCATTGTGTTATGCCCCGAGTTTCCCATTCCCCTCTTGAATTTAATCCATTGACTTTGCATCCAGAACCTTCATGTGCCAAGCTTCTGTGATGAGTGGTGTATTCAGATGGAGCGTTATAACCAGTATCTTCCCAAAAAACTAATGAATGTTGTCCTCCCTCGCATACTTCCCTTGCATGTGGCTTGTGCCACCTTCTACCACCAAGTGATTGCCATGAATGCCAACAAGTGGTGTGACAAGCACGTCCCATTTTGTCCCCAAAATACCATCTAGGTTTTTTCACCATGCCATTATTGTTGAGTGAGTTATATGATAAAGCAACAAACATCATATTGCTAAGGCTATCATGGAGGGTTGTACTTTCTTCATGATCCCATTGATTGCTTCAAAATATGTTGGAGGGTTGTAGTTTCTTTGTAATGTTGTTAAGTGTCATATGACTAAGATTTGATATGATGAACAAGTTATGCTTGTTGGTTGATTTCTTTATAGCTAATTACACATGAGGTTATTACATCATGTACAACCCAATAGTAAGCCTTGGAATCCTACACAATTGGCTCATCGAAGGGATACAATAACAGAAAGGGCATTATTCCTTCTGTAGGAGCCAATCTTATGAAACCTTTTGGGTTTAAAAAAATGCATTGGGAATTATGTAGTTAGCATTCTATTATTAACATGTCATGGCAGGTAGCTGAAAAATGCTATTAGGTAAGAATAAAAACAACATTGTCATTTTAGATAGTAAGGCATATTTTTGATATCCTTATTTACCACATACAACAAGAGATTTGATGGGATTATTTAAATAATAAAGTAAATTCAAAGAATTCCTAAGCATAACAATAATGTACTTTAATTTCAATCTACCTAGGGCCGAACTAGGACACCCTGCAGAACTTAAAAATTATACAAGGTTAAGTCCTCTTTGCACACAAAAATATTGAAAGGATTGACTTACTTTTGATACATTTTTCTAATGCAATATACTACTTGCAGTTGATAACTGCTCAAAATGATTGTATAGCAAGGGGTGGCAGATGTATTCCAGGCTCTGGATACAAGTAGTGTAGTTGTTATTGTACTGGAAATGGGTTTGTTTTTCACTGATTTTGTTTGTTAATCTTTCCCCTGTTAACCTTCAGATCCAAAGCATTTTATTCTTCACTTTCTCAAAGTTTTAAAAAGGATGTACATTCATGATTTGTATCCTCTTTTTTAAAAATTCATTTCCATGCTGCTCTGTCTGAAAGAATCCCAAGTACTGATCCTTACCTTCTTGATGAAATATGCTGATCTATTTGTTTCAAGGAGAATCCTTATTCCCTACCATTTCTAACAATCTAATTGAAGCATATTTGATCACGTTCATTAGTTTTTGGGGAGAAAGTTGAAACCCAAATAGTGATTTTGGCACTTTAAGAATCAGTGCTAAGGTCCTATTTTGTGTTTTTCTTTAGGAAATTATGTTTTCTTATGTCCTTTTTAGGAAAATCCAAATGATCATTTTAGCTCTTTTGAAAATGGTACTAATCATTATTTATATTTTTCCTCGCAGTTATGACAACCGAAGAAGAAGCAAAAAAATATGGGTGAATTCATCCCCTTTTTCTTTGACTGTTGATATACTTATTTATCTGCATTTGTTTTATGGTTTCTGATAGATTCTACAATAGAGTCTTTGGATGCTTATGCTCAATAAGTTGTTTAGAAAGAATTGCATTTTCTTATACTCTTTAGACTGGGTGTCACATGTCTTCTACAAATTTGTATTGATAAAACTTGTTTGATTTTGCATCTGTGTCAGAGTTTTGATTCCACAGAAAAAGGATCACTAGAATGGAAGAACTGGGAAAAAAAAAGTAAGAAACAAGTCAGGCCCACCCCTACTCGACCTTTTATACTACCGACAGAAGTATAGACATAAAGATTCCCGGTGATTTCTCCAAACACTTTCATCTCAAGATAATATGATTGTGGCTTGTTAAACTGTACATATATAGGTGATTTATTTTCAACACATTATCTTCTTGTCTTTCCTGCATTTTAAAGGTTTTTCTTGACTTTCATTTCATTTCTTGTGTTCTTCCCACACTAAACTTGTCTAATTAACTTACGATACTCAAAATCCTAGTACTTCCTAGCAATTACATCTGCATTCTACATAGTAAGTCGAGTGTTATAAAAACTTACCTATTTCATTTTTTACCATTTCATTCTAAAGAAACCACACCCACTTGATATAATGAATGTCAAACACAGTCAGAAGATTGGTCCGGTATAATATCTTGTCGTTATTGACCACTCTTTCATTCATTTCTAGATGAGATTGTAGCATATTTGTTGATCTTAGTAGTAGTGTTAGATCTTGTGACATTGGTCATATCATGAAATGACAATATGTAATGTGCTAGCATGGCCATTTCCAATCAAACTTGACAACATCTAATGTTGTGAAAGTGAATATTGTTTTGTCAGTGGACAATATCTTATAAAAGAATTCTTCAATCATGCTGAATTCCTCACCATCTAAACCATTGTTAGAGCTTAACCTCATCAACTTGTGTCTTACTAATAGAAACCCCACAATTGCATAATCTTTAGTCTTAGCAGTCAACCAAACACCTCTATTGATGATCCCAAAAATTGTTACTACACCAACTATATCTATACATGGTTACAATAACTATTGCTAGAGTTGTTACAGTAGAAGCTATCAGTAAAAAGTGTTACCATAAACATGCCATACATGGCTTGACAAAGATTATCTCTTTTACAGCAAAGAGGCCAATTGAAAGAACATCAACTCATGAAAAATATACAATAGGAGATGATTGAGGATAAAAAGCATCGAATACCAATTGCACAAGGGTTGCCATGGACAACTGATGAGCCACAAGTAAGTTCTGAATCTAAAAAAATCATTTTATGCTATCAATGATGATGCTAGGCTTGAATTCCTTCATTAGTTTTTGAAGTTCAACATAACATTCAAAGTGTCTCTCATTATCTTTTTATCATATTCTAAAGTGTTGATTTGTCAAATTTGCAGGTCTTGCCAAAGCCCCCAGTCAAAGAGAACACTAAGCCATTAAATGTAAAGCTTCACACATGAGAGTCTAGATCAGTTGAAAGAGCCAAATTTGATCACTTAGTATGCCTGAATTCTAGTCCCTAAATCTAAGTCATTTTGCAGAATCAAAATTTCATCTTCAATAAGATAAACATTTGTTTCAGTTCCTAACATTTCTTGTGATACCTCAAATAGATGGAAGAAAAATTCTACTATCTCATGCAACAAAGGTTAGAAGAAGAGCGACTGTGGAAGGTATAACTTCCCTTGCATTTTAAGGTTTTTTTTAGTTAAATCTTTTTTGTTCTTTTGGTATGAACTAAATATCTCCCAAAGCATAGCTAGAATCTCCCAAAGCACAGTGAGAATGTGGATGGCTAGCAAGCATGAGTTAATTTTCAGCCTTGAATTTTGCCACCTCAATAGGAAACCATGATATAAACTGTTTTGATATAGATTTATTCATTTTTGTTACAAACTGACTTGAGTATCATAAATAGCTAGCTGAAGATGAATAAATTAAGAGATTGCTAAAAGAGATGATTCCATATGCTCAACTCATGCCCTTTTTTTATCGTCCATTTGTACCAAAGAAGTATGTTCTCCTTCTTAACCATTTTTTCTATGGTTTAAAACATGATGCAAAATATATAGTTTTGCTGTACTAAACCAAAATTGTGGCAGGTCTTCAAACTTCAAAGTCCCCAACAATCCCAAAGGAGCCTAAATTCCACAGTTATCACCATCATATAAAATGCTTATAATGAAAGGGCATGCATAGTTATCACCATCATATAAAATGCTTATAATGAAAGGGCATGCCTATTATCAGGTTTCACAATGATAATAGCTGACAAAGAAATCATGAATTAGGCCAAAAGGGAGTGTTGTTGAAGTAACTTGTACTAGTAGGCAGGGAGTGTCATCGAAGTAACTTGTACTAGTAGGCATTATTGCAGAGTTGTATATGTTATATGTATTACAACATCTACTCACATATGCTGGTAGATGTTATTGTACTAGCCTTTGGAATAGCAGGCTAGTATCCAGAGCTTATCTGCACTCACAACATATTGCTATCAGGCTAGTATTCCAGTTGGAGATGGTTGTGTGGTCAAGTTACTCAGAGAACAATAACCGTTGCATAACGTGGAGGACCCAAAGCATCCTAATAATGAGCCCCTATACATAGAACCTGATTGGGAACTTATATGATCTTGGTTTTTGATAAGCCACCAATGAAAGAGGTTTTTGTAATAGTTAAAAACATGCATGAGGGATTCAAGACCATGTATTTTGATGGTGCATGTTCCCGATTTGGTGCAGGTGCTGGGGTAATTTTTGTTTCACCGGTTATAACTCCTTTCCATATTCATTTTGCTTAAAATTTGATGCAGCTAACAATGTGACTGAATATGAGGCCTTGCTTTTGGGTTTGAAACAAGTAAAGGATCTCAATATTAAAACATTAAAAAGTCAAAGGAGATTCAGAATTTCAGATTTGATTGTGAATCAAGTATGGAACCAATGTGAAGCAAAATATTCTCATTTGAAGCAATATTTACATGTTGTATCATGTATGGTATGAGATCAAGGCATTTGATGCTTTTGACATAGTTTCTATCCCGCAAAATTAAAATCATTAATCAACAAGTAGATGCTATGATAGGTTCAAATGTGGGATTTGAACCATTCACAACAGAGTCCTTTTCAAAGTACCATGTGGAGGTCAGGTTTCGACCATCCATTCCTGACAACTTCGGAAACTAGCATCTATTTGAAGATGATAGGTATTGTGAATTTTTTGAATAGTCTAAATGAAACTGCCTCTCACTAGATTGATCAGGGATAAGAAAACAGTGACCCGGAGCAACAAATGGTACAACTGAAAAGTAATAAAATCCATAGATGTTTGGTACCTTTGGAATGTTGATGTAATTGTAACTTCGGAATGTATTCACTTGTTTTTCTTATCTATTGTAACCCGATGTTTATTCTGGGATGTTATCATGTTATGTCATGCCCCGATGTTCTGATTGAGAGAATCAATAATGTAAACAAGTCATATCAAATCATTGTGGGTAACCCTCCTATTGTCTAAGGGTTGAATTCCCTGCAATTTCGGGGCACTAGGGTTATTAGACTCTCCTAGGAGAGGTCAGCCCTAGTAAGGTTTTAGTCATGCCGAGATTAGTATAAATAGAGAGCTGGACTCTCTATTTAGCACATATCACAAACACACTCAAGTGTAGCACATAGTTGAGCAAGGAGAAGACACTGGGTCTAGACAAGAAGAAGGTTACTGTTGTCGGGAGAGCATCTTACTGTTTTGTGGTTTTACCTTTTGTGTCGATTCTATCTCTGAGGAAGTTGTGGGGTTTTCTCCATTTATGGTTTCCCTGAGGAAAAACACTGTGTTCATTATCTCTTGTGTTTGATTGTTGTACTTGTTGCTCTCTCAGTTAAAGATCCTAACATAATGCTAGCTTGAATGTTGAAAAACTAACATGGTATCAAAGCTAACCTGAGAAGAAGACACTGTGGAGCTGCGGAAATTAGGGCTTCCTACTTTGTGGATATCTCTCCACATATTTTCAGCAAAAGAAGGTTGGAATAACTCTCCTCCCTAGGGCGCATCTTTCTGTCGAAGCAGAATCCAATTCTGAGGTTTTTCAATTTTGGACCCGACACTACTACCGGAAATTAGGGCTTTTCATAGAAGAGGAATTTTTCAGTGAGCCTAGGCCCAGATTGATCTCCTCCCCAAAATCAAAGTTAGGGATCAATTTCAAATCATTTTGTTGGACAGAACTCCAGAAAAGAAACACCCTAATTTGCTCCTGAACCAGCTCTACAGGATTTCAGCTCAAAATTCAGATCCAACATCTTGACCTGGTAAGATCTAAAATATTTTGTATTTCCATTTGAGGTTCTCAGTTAAGATGTCTCATCATACCAATCTTGATGAAAATATTGAGGGAGCTGATAACTTCCGAGATTGGAAGTATAGGATATCCCTGGTCCTGGAAGAGAATGAGTTAGACTCCTACATCTATGAGGAGGTTCCAGTTCCAGAGGGAGATGAGGTTAAGGCCTTGCATAAGAAGAAGTTGGTTATGGAAAATAGAATCATTGCTTATTCTATCAAGGATCATCTCACACCACAGGTGTCCTCCCTAAAGACACCTAAATCTATGTTTGATGCCCTAACCAAATTGTTTGAAGGGAAGAACATAAACCGGAAGATGACTCTGAGAAACCAACTGAAGAATGTGAAGATTCAGAATGCAGAAACAATCCAGTCTTACTTCACAAGAGTTTCTTAGATCAAGGAACAACTAGAAGCAGTAGATGAAGAAGTGGAAATTGAAGAGATTGTGATGACTACCTTGAATGGCCTCCCTAGGTCATGGGATTCTTTCATCCAAGGAATCTATGCTAGAAATAAATTAGTCAAGTTCAGCAGATTATGGGAAGAGTGTTCTCAAGAAGAAGCTCAGATAGCAACTCAAGAAAAAAAGACGGGAAGTGAATATCAAGCTCTCACGGTACACTCCAAGTAAACCAAAAGAAGATCTCATCACCCTAGAGGTAAGCACTATCACAAAGATAACACAACAAAATATTTGTCTAGAGTCATATGTTATACATTTGATGAAGCGGGACATTATGCAAAGAATTGTCCTAAGAAACAAAAACTAACAAAAAGGAGCGACAAAAGAAGACATCACACTCATGCTGCAGAGGATGATGAACCATCCAAGAAAAGAACCAGATATGAAAGTGAATATTCTTCAAGTGAGGATGAATATGTTTTGATTTATGCTCTCATAGGAAACATTACTCATGGAAGCAATGATTGGCTCATAGATAGCAGGGCTTCCAAACATATGACAGGATTCAAGGAATCTTTTGTGAGATTGTCAAAACATGAATCACCTCACAAGGTGAAGCTACGAGATGACTACTGATATCCAATCAAAGGTAGTGGGGAATCTTCCTATAAACTAGACTCTGGAAAGTCTCTAACAATGAAGGAAGTATTGTTTATGCCAGGACGCAAGAAGAACCTCCTCTCCATATCGGCATTAGATGCAAAAGGAATGCGGGTTGCATTCATATATGGTCAAGTCATCATGTGGCCAAAAGGAAAGACTATCGATGATGCGGTGGTGATTGGAGAACAAGAAGGAGGATTGTGCAAATTAAAGGGCCATCCAGAATAAGCCTTGGTCCATGATACAGTAGAGCCAAGTGAACTTTGGCATAGAAGGCTTGCACATGTGCAAGCAAAGCTATTGAAGGTCTTCCAGAAATCCAAGCAAAACATGATGGCGTCTGCAAGGGATGTGCGAAAGGAAAGAATACAAAGAAGACATTTCCAAGTAGTGAAAGCAAAGCAAAGGAATCTTGGAAATCATCCACTCCGATGTATGCAGACCTATGTCATCAAACTCACTAAGTGGGTATGCATATTATGTTTCCTTTATTGATGATTTTTCTAGGAAGACATGGGTTTACTTCATGAAGAACAAAGATGAAGTATTCAACAAGTTCAAGGAATTCAAAGCCTTGATCAAGAATCACACTGAAAATAAGATCAAGACTTTTCGATCAGATAATGACGGAGCATTCACTTCAAATGAATTCAAAGATCTATGCAAAGAATCATGGATTAAGAGGGAGTTGTCCACCCCTTATAATCCACAACAGAATGGGATTGCGGAAAGGAAGAATAGAACTATCATGGAAGATGCAAGAGCAATGCTTCATGATCAAGACCTTCCTATGCATCTTTGGGCAGAAGCTACCCGAACAACGGTGTATGTACAAAACCGTACTCCACATAGAGTACTCGAGAACAAGACTCCTGAAGAAGTCTTCTCCGGCAAGAAACCAGAAGTCAGCCATCTCAAAATATTCGGTTGTCCAGTGTACATACACATTCCAAAGGAGAAGAGGACTAAATTAGATCCTTCAGGAAAGAAGGGTATATTTGTGGGATACTCTGAAAGCTCGAAGGCTTACAGAATACACTTCCCAGGATTCAAGAAGATTGACATCAGCAAGGATGTGACATTTGATGAAGACACAGCTTACAAAAAATCTAGAAAGAAACCTGCTGAAGAATCCGAAGAAGTAGAAGCACCCAGAGTTCATGATACAACCATGAACGAAGAAGCTCAAGAAGAAGATCGAGAATTTGAAGAACCACAAAGACCTGTAGATCCACCTTTGGAGAAGAATCCTCATAAAAGGAAACCTTCTTGGGTATGAGAACTTATCCAAGGTGTGAAAAGATATGGGGCTCCAGAAGAGAATCACAGAGAAAGAAAGAGGACCAGATCCTACTCCGGGTATCTAGCATTACTATGTGATTTCATTGATAAAGAACCTTCCAGTTATGAAGAAGCGGTAGAATGGAAAGAATGAAAGGATTCTATGATCGAAGAATATCAATTGATCATGAAGAATGATGTTTGGGATGTTGTCCCAAGACCAGAAGGGAAGTCAGTTGTAAATTCCAAATGGATCTACAAGATCAAGCATGCTGCAGACGGTAGCATTGAAAAATATAAGGCAAGATTTGTAGCTCAGTGTTTCTCTCAAAAAGAAGGAATAGATTATGAAGAAACCTTTGCACCTGTATCCAGGTACACTTCCATCAGATCAGTACTTGCTCTGGCTGCAGTGATGAAATGGAAGATATACCATATAGATGTCAAGACTGCTTTCCTAAATGGTGTAGTGGAAGAGGAAGTGTATGTAGAATAGCCACTCGGCTTTGAGACACATGACAGGGAGTCTCATGTGTACAGATTGAAGAAAGCCCTGTACGGTTTGAAACAGGCACCCAGGAAATGGTACGATAGAATTGACAGCTTTCTATCTAGTTTGGGCTTTACAAAGAGTAAAGCAGATTCCAAACTTTACTACAAGGTTGAAGATGGCAACCTAGTGATGCTTCTACTATATGTAGATGATCTATTTGTGACAGGTATGGATGGGTTGATTGCTGATATGAAGAGAAAGCTTGCTGTCGAGTTCGAGATGAAGGACTTGGGTATGATGCATTATTTTCTAGGTATGGAGGTGTGGCAGAGTGCAAATGGAATCTTCCTTGGACAAGGAAAGTATGCAGTAGAGATCCTGAAGAGGTTTGGGATGATGGACTGCAAGGCTATGGCCACACCTATGGCATCAAACCTGAAGCTATTGAGCGATGCTTCATCATATTTGGTTGATGCTACGATGTATCATTAGATGATTAGGTCCTTGATGTACCTGACGAACACAAGACCAGACATTTACTTTGCTATGAACACCTTGAGCTAGTTCTTGACAAATCCAAGAAATGTTCACTTGATTGCTGCAAAGCATATTATGAGGTACCTGAGGGGTACAGTTGATTATGGGCTCAAGTACGATGTGAATTAGAATATTAACCTAAAGGGTTATGTTGATTCAGATTGGGCAAGCAGTTCCATCGATAGGAAGAGCACTTCAAGGTGTTGCTTCAGTATGGGATCAGGTGTGATCTCCCGGTTTAGTAGGAAGAAATCCTATGTGGCACTAAGTACAGCTGAAGCAGAGTATGTTACAGCTTGTTTAGCTAGTTGTGAGGCAGTATGGCTGCGGAAGCTACTGTCTGATTTATTTGATCTCCATATGGATGCTACTTGTATACATTGTGACAACCAGAGTTGCATGAAGTTGTCAGAGAATCCAATGTTCCATGACAAGTTGAAGCATATCAAGATCAAGTATCACTATATCAGGGATATGGTGCAGAGGGGAGCAGTGAAGCTCCAGTATGCTGCGATGGAGGAACAGATAGCTGATGTGTTGATGAAGCCATTGGCTAGGGTGAAGTTCGAGTACTTTAGGGAGAATCTTGGTGTTCTCCAGATAGAGGTTTCCTCCAAGGGAAAGTGATGAGTCCCATATCCATTCTGATGAGCAGGTCAGATGTAAAGGTTGAGCCATTCTATCATGGTGAGAGGATTTGGTTCCTTCCATGTCATATATGAGTGCTAACTTCCATTCTGGGAATGGAGGTACCTAGTGAGTTACCAAGAATGCTTAGTTTGAGACTGAAAGAGCCATTCTGATGAGTAGGTCAGATATAAGGGCTGAGCCATTCTGTCATGGATAAAGGATTAGGTTCCTCCCATGTTAGATGTGAGTGCTAGCCATTATGATGAGTAGGTCAGATGTAAGGGCTACTGCCACTCACCGGGAGAGTGGAGGCACCTGGTCTGTTACCAAGTAGCTCAGTCTAGGACTGGGGGCCATTTTGACGAGGGTGTAGGATTTGGTTCCTACTAGTTCAGATGTGAGTGCATGCCTTTCTGAAAAGTAGGTTAGATGTGGGTGCTAGCCATTCTAATGTAGGATGAGCTCCTACATAGATGTAAGGGCTACTGCCTTTTTGATGAGCAGGTCAAATGTTAGTGCTAGTAGTTCTAATGTGACTGTAGGATCAGGTCCTACATGATTAGATATAAGGGCTACCGTCTTTTTGACGAGCAGGTCAGATGTGAGTACTGGCCATTCTGACGAGTAGGTCAGATGTAAGGGCTACCAAAGACCTAAGAGGAGGTAAGCATAGACCCAGCATGAAAGAAGGCTGGCTCTGTAGAACTTCCTCTGACGAGAAGAACCATGAGATAGCACATATGATGATGACCAGAGGAGATCCAGATCAAGCCATGATCCAGATCTAGTTATGATGACTCTGAGAGATCTAGATCGAGTGATGATCTAGATATAGCGGTGATGATCCAAATCGAGTGATGATCCAGATCCAGCAGTGATGATCCAGATCTAGTAGTGATGATCCAGATCCAGCAGTGATGATCCAGATCAAGTGATGATCCAGATCCAGTAGTGATGATCCAAATCTGGCAGTGATGATCTAGATCAAGTGATGATCTATATCCAACAGTGATGATCCAGATCCAACAGTGATGATCCAGATCCAATAATGATGTCCAATTATGATGATTTAGATCGAGTGATGATCCAGATCCAATGATGATCCAGATCCAGAAAATAAGATGGCATGAAGATAAAGATGACTTGGAGATGCAGATGACGAGAAGATCTAGAGAAGAAGACCAGTGATGAAAATTATGTCAAGAGAATACCTTCCTAGTTAAGAGGGAGTGTTGATGTAATTGTAACTTCGGAATGTATTCACTTGTATTTCTTATCTATTGTAACCCAATTTTTATTCTGGGATGTTATCATGTTATGTCATCACCCGATGTTCCGATCGATAGAATCAATCATGTAAACAATTCATGTCAATTCATTGTGGGTAACCCTCCTATTGTCTAAGGGTTAAAGTCCCTGCAGTTCCAGGGCACTAGGGTTATTAGACTCTCCTAGGAGAGGTCGGCCCTAGTAGGGTTTTATTCATGACGGGATTAGTATAAATAGAGAGATGGAATCTCTTTTTAGCACACATCACAAACACACTCAAGTGTAGCGCATAGTTGACGAAGGAGAAGACATTGGGGCTAGACAAGAAGAAGGTTACTACTGTCATTAGAGAGAATTTGAGGTCAAAAATGGGCCTCCTAAGAGATGTATTA